>CM021103.1:674419675-675019675 GCA_007115665.2 Sequoiadendron giganteum | reverse complement strand
GAATTGAAAATTCAAGCCAAAAGGTACACAAGATGTTCAAAATTTTCTACTAAGTACTCATTATTGTGCAATTTTTCATTACAAAGTGAATTTCAGTGATATTATTCAAGAACATTTCAAAATAATATCATAAGATTGCATAATGTTTGCTACTTTATTCATAATGTAAAAACCAAAGTCCTACACAACCCATGGGAGTAACTTCATTTGATCTTCATAATCAAATAATGGATGCAAAGAGAAACTATAAACTACACAATTGAGGATAATGTAAGCATAAAGAAGAAAGTGATTCACCATTACCTGAAATGACGAATCGTTGAACACTTGATGTCTTCGAGTTGTTATGTCTCCAGTGTCTCTAGGTTGTTCAGCTCCAAGCTCCATATGTTTCCTACAGGATGAATGGAAATGATGTTAGAGTTGAGCTCTCAGCAATAAAAAATCGAATCCTATTTGTGCCTACATTACCAACATAAATGTAATCTACATCAATTCATGCATACATAAGATGATCAAGTTAAAAGAGCACAAAGATTCATTGGAAGCTTTCAAGTTTGATTATTTTGCTAACATGTTTGTTCATTGTGCAGGAACAGGTTTATTATGTTTGTGATCATTTTTGTCAGATATGTGGACCAAAATGGTCTCCCACAAGGGTTGAGCCCAACATATCACGAGGACACTCTCTTATTTACACATGAGAGCTATAAAATTTCATAAAATTCTTTAAGAGAAACTGATGTAACCAAGAAGAGATTCAAAAAATAGTTTGAGAAAGCATAATATTGCTCATCATGCTAAAAGAATGATCAAAACATATAAAGAACTCATTAATTTCATTGATATCTTATTTAAGCTTTGCTTTACATTTTCACGTTACATTTAAATAAATTATAGGGCCTCTTTACATTGGAGGGAAATAGAGTACTCAAGCATTGGAATGTTTTTCATAACTTCAAAAGCATATATACTATCTACAAGAGACTCAAGAGGAACAATGACATCAAGAAGACAGTATACATGATTGTAAGTAAGACATTATAACATTATGGCATCAAGAAAGCATCATCAAGAGATCTTCAGGTATATGCATGATCAAATGGAATTTCGAAAGGCATAAACTATGTTCACAAAACAAAATATCAAGCATCAAGCTATTTCATGGAGCTTTGGAGCTGATTATACAAAGGAAAATGAGTATTCACCATAGTAGCTGAAGGTAAACATGTTTATGTTCAATATAGTTTTCATCATGTTTTTGAAAAAGTGAGCAACATTTATAGGGTGTTGTTCCCTACACAACGAGCTACAAGGGCCAAAAAGGAACAAGACTATAAAATTAATAGTACGTCAAAAAAGAATAGAGACATCACATTAAAAACATAGAGACCACATCCATGCAACATAGACACAAAACACTAGCAAAGGTACCAGCTAACTGACATTGTCCCAATTTTTGAATAAAAGGTCCACCGCGTCATTTCTGACTCAGTCTTGGTTCTCTTGGGCACTATTTCCCTCCAGCTCCTTGATTATAGTGGACAGGGTGTTAGTAACGAAATGAACCAACTTCATCATGAAGTGGTTCATCCCTCTAAATCTTTTATCGAGCATGTCCATCTTCTTTTCCATAGCACAAAGCTGCTCCCCATCATCTGTGGTTCTTGGGACCTCGCCAGGCGCAACAACCAAGGGGTGTGAAGAGTGAGAAGCCAAAGTCTCTTTCAGTATCTTATTGTTGTCTGGGGTTAAGTGGGGCCCTTCCACATTTTCATCCTCTTCCTGATAGTCCTTGCTGTCAGTCTGCTCCTCCTCCGAGTCCTCAATAATCTATCTTTTTTTGTTGTTTTTCGCAAATATCCTAGATTTTCTTATGGTAGTCTCCCCTCTAGTCATGACTGTGTTCCCCATGACCATATCACCTTTAGAATCTTTCCCTATTATATTATTCCCTTTACCCTCCTTCAGCATCGGCTCCGACGCACCTTTTTTACCATCCTTGCCTATTTTTATTGCGGTGGCTCTATAAGCAAACTTAGCCGGGGTGGCCTTGAGCTCACAAAGGCTAGTAGAAGAATTAGTATGCACATTACCCACCCCACCTTTAATTTTTATGGTAGCTTGTTTTGTTTTGGGGTTTTAAGCAGTACCCAGGTGGGTTTTTCATGAAGGGCTTTTAGATTCAACAAGGGAGATATTTGCAATAGGCAGGGGTTCAATTTCGTCAATACGAACAATAGAAATGGCTCTTGGGGGAAAAAGGGCCAAATGAAAATGGTAGAGTCTCAAGATAAGCCCTTAATGGAGTGGTAGAGGCAAAATTTCGTTCGGCTTAAGACTGGCCATTTCCTTTCATTTTTCAACCGAATTCTCCAGGTCCATGAGCAAAAAGAAAGGAAAACTAAGCAGGATTTTATGCCTTAGATGATTCAAAAGGGGAAAGTGATAGAAAAAATAGGTTTTAAACCTACCTTCAAGCATGACGTACTTCATAAGGGCTAAACACACTTGGTCCCAGGGCTTCGGGAGGGCTTCACGTTCAAAGCCTGACTAGTTTTAGATCGGTTCCTCATTCCCCATGAAGAAATCTTTCAAACTGTCATTGTCCGGAGTCCAAGTATGCTTAGGATATTTCTTCCTAGTGCATTGCATTATGGTAGCTTGCACTATAACCTCTTCACTAACTTTGAAGGAAATTCCACCCATCGTAACCCTTTAGTCCTTCCAAGAATTAGCGAATTGACCAGACAAGATAGGGTGGTGGCCAACCAGAATCTCCATGAGAGGAGCAAGGCCACCCTCAGTGCAGATATGCCAGACCAAAGGATTCTTATGGAAATCTTCACAATTATCAGGTTTAGTTTGAACGTGGTCACCACCCATGATGTTAACCTGCATAGGAAACCAGAGAGTTTGTAGAGAATGAATGTTAGAAACATCAACAAATCAATAGGATTTCTTCACATTGTGGGTATTAAGGCAAAGAATGCAGTGTTGGATAATGATGCCAGTGTGCAGATCACACACGTGAAAGGGAAGATCACCATAAGAAGACATAATGGTGGCATTAATGTGGATCTTAATATGATTATGGAAAGCTAAGTGGAAATTGGTGGGCATGTAGGGTTCCTTGGCCATGGTGCAATTGTGCAAAAAACAAGGCATAGTGGCCGCTTGGCCAAATTTATAAAATTTGATGTAAGCATAATTAGGAGCCCATGCTAAACTAGCAGGAATTAAGGTGCTAGAAGGTAGTATTCCTTCATTATGAAAGGTCAAATCAACATTCATGACCGCAGTCTTACAGATGGCATGATGATTAAAACAATCCCATAGAGAAGATATCGCATGATGCGGCCTCTTAAATTCATCAATCTCTCATAATTTCCTAATCCCTTTGTACATCCAACTTCTTTAACCACATGAATAGCCTTTAGTTTTGAAATCCGCCATTTATAGGCCACCTCAACATTAGAACTCATCCACTAGGCCCAAAGGACAACTAAGTGGGCCCCCCAAACAACACCCATCACCAGGAGATTTGAAATCATCATAATGAGTGGTTGTTTTATTCTTTCAAGATGATATATTGAATCCTTGGTGGTAAATTCTCCATATTACTCCAACATTTAGAGTGACCCCAATAGGTACCACAATTAGCTAAAGCATCTGCCACTTGGTTACCCTCCCTAAAAATATATGTCAATTTTTTTTGCTCTTAGCTTGGATAAAAGGAACCTATTATCCAACAGAATATCCTTCGTACTCCACCCAATTAGTTTTCCCATATTCATAACATCAGTAATGGACTTAGAGCCTTGTTCAATGTGTAGGTTCAAAATCCCCAAAGAGACAACATGGAGGCCCATGAGCAATGCACAAGCTTCCGCCACAATAGAATATTGGAAACCAATACCTCCCACGAATCCAACAACCAGAACCCCCTTGGGGCCTCTAATCACTCCACCAATACTAGCCTTGCCTAGGTTGCCCTTAGCAGCCCCATCAAAATTGAGTTTGAATCAGCCTCTATCCAGAGGCTCCCATTTAGTATTTTCCCTGGCTAGGGATTTAGAATTGTCAAACGAGCTAGCCTCTAACTTTTGGTGCTAGGCCTTGGCCATTCTTATTTCATAATCAAAAGGTCCCATCTCTGGGGGTTTCCCATTGAAGAGAGATATGTTTTCCTCAATGAGCAAGACACCTATACCAAAAAATTCCCTAGGATTACTCTCAATATTTATGAAGACCCTATTATTCCTTTCATTTTACATACACCAACCAATAATATGAGGGACCTGG
Organism: Sequoiadendron giganteum; assembly: GCA_007115665.2. Classification (NCBI taxonomy): domain Eukaryota; kingdom Viridiplantae; phylum Streptophyta; class Pinopsida; order Cupressales; family Cupressaceae; genus Sequoiadendron; species Sequoiadendron giganteum. The sequence continues at coordinate 675,015,370 of CM021103.1, read as the reverse complement.
TTCCAAATTTCACTAGGCAAGGGGTGGAAATAAGGACCAAGCTAGCCCAAGATGAAGGACATGGTATCCTTACACATGACCCAAGAAACACCCAGTTTTTCAAAAGCCAACCCCCATACTTCAACAACAAATGAATAGTGTAACAATAAATGATTGACAGTTTCCTCACTGCATTTACATAGTAAGCATCTATTTGGGATATAAAATCTTGTTTCCTCAAATTGTCCTGAGTAAGAATCCTATTATGGTAGATGGTCCTCCAAAAGAAATTTATTTTAGGGATCATATGGAAGTTCCATATCTTCTTCCAAGGGTCCACCGCAGTACCTTGATTTTTCAATAGATTGTACGCCAACTTAATAGATAGATCCCCCTGTTTGTCAAAAGTCCAAAAAAACTCATCTCGCCTGTCATAGGAGGGAAGCCTGGAAAGAGAGTAAATCTTGGAAAGATCTAGCCAGGCAACAAAGGACAAAAAAGGGTTAGGTCCTCCCACACCCTAGCCCCAGAAGGTCTAGAAATATAACCACTAATATGGACTCCAAAGTACCTCTGGGCCAAGCTCTTGAGATTCCTAAAATCGGAACATTCTAGGGGGATATCAATTAACCATGAGTCTTCCTAGAATCTCATCCAATTTCCATTGCCCATTTTCCATTTAGTCCCATTCCTTAGCAGGCTCTGTGTGTTGTAGATGCTCCTCTAGGCCAAGGAGCCCTAGGGGCGAACCTTCGATAGGCAGTTAACCAGAGGCATGTTTTTAAGATATTTAGAATTCATTATTTTGCAGCAATCCTTAGTATTTCTTATTTGATCCTAGCCCACCTTGGCCATCAGGGCCTTGTTAGTGTTGAATATAGTCCTGATCCTAAAGCCACCATAATTTTTGGGCTGACAGACCTTTTCCCATTTGACCAAAGGAAATTTATTCTTATCCTCAGTCCCAGATAGAGAAAGTTCCTTTGGATTTTTTCAAATTTATCAGCAATGTACCTAAGTATCTTAAAAATAGAGAGGAAGTAAGTTGGTATTTCTTGAAGGGCAGCAGTGAGAAGTTGGAGCTTACCAACATGGCTTAGGATGGAACCTTTCCACCCAACTAGTTTCCTTTGAATCCTTTCAAGCACCGAATTCCAAAAGTTAGGGGTAACCTCCTTAACCGTGAGAGGGAGCCCAAGGTAAACTGAGGGTAGGGTCCCACTTAAACTACCCAAAACTGTAGTCACTCTGGCTTGCAAGTTAGGTGTGTTTTTAAAGAAATAAATCATGATTTTATTGTAGTTGATGCTTTGACCAGAACATGAAGCATAATTGTTTAGGTAGGTTTTCCATTTCCTGGCTTCCACCACAGAGGCTTTCCCAAAGAGAAAGGTATCATCCACAAATTGTTGTACCACAACCGTGTCCAGGGAGGAAGCCACTCTAATTCCCCTAATCGAGCCCTTTGACAACAAACTAGTAAAGTTCTTGCTCAACACATCAACTATCATGATAAAGAGATAGGGAGATAGGGGGTCACCTTGTCTGATCCCTCTACCAACAGAGAAAAACCCAAAGGGGGTCCCATTGACCAAAACATAATACTTGACAGTATTAACACACTCCATTATGAGTTTAATAAATGAATTTTTGAACCCAAACTTGGCCAAAACCTTAGAGATGAAGTCCCATATAACTTGATCATAAGCTTTAGAAATGTCTAATTTGAGAGCCATCCCCACTTAATTACATATGTCCATAGAATGGAGAAGCTCATGAGTGGTCAAAGTAGCATCAAGAATATGACGCCCAAGGATAAAACCTTTTTGGGCAGGCTAATGAGCTTATCAAGAAGGGGCTTGATACGACTCACTAGGATCTTGGATATTATTTTGTAAAAGGTGTTGCACAGGCTAATAGGCTGGAAATTAGTCATGGATCAAGGATCACTAATCTTAGGAATTAGGGATAAAGGTGTGATTTAGTTGTTTAAGGATTTTACCAGTTTTGAAGAAATCACGAGCTGCAAGCACAAGGTCCCCACCCACAATATCCCATAATATCTTAAAGAAGGCATGGGGAGAACCATCAGGGCTTGGGGCTTTGAAAGCCCCCATACTAAAGGTAGCTAGCCAAATTTTTTTTGGAGAAACAACACTGAGAATCCCCAAATTATCATCCTAGGAGATGATGGTTGGAAGGTGGTTAAGCACCAAATTGTCCAAATCCAAGTTGGGCACCTCAGTTGGGGCTGAGTAAGCCTCTTTAAAGTAATTAGTAGCTAGAAGGCCAATCTCGGTGGGATTCAAAATCACCATGCCAGAAGTATCAGTCAATTTATAAATTTGATTTATTTTCCTATGATGGATGGAAGACACATGAAAGAAGGAGGTGTTCCTATCACCCTCCTTCAGCTATTGAACTCTGGATTTTTGCTTCCAAAATATTTCCTCATTTTTGAGGATTCGTTCCCATTCCTTCCTGGTTTCCATTTCCTAGTTGTAAGTCTGCTGACTGCTATCTCCTTCCTCCATTTTCTTTTGTAAAGTTATCAATTCCTCCTCTAACAACTTTTTTTTTTGAAACACGTCACCAAACACATTCTTATTCCATCCTATAACCATGTTTTTAATATGTTTGAGTTTGAAAAAAATCCCAAACATTGGGGAGCCACGAACAGAGATATTCCACCATTCTACAATTTTATTTTTGAACTCAGGGTGGGAATTCCACATTATCTCAAAATGGAATGGGATAGGGCCCACAACAAGCCAAATATTTCAGGTCAACAATAGGGGATTGTGGTCAGACACCGTTCTGGGTAGGGTTTTTAGATTGACATTTAAAATATTAGTCCAATGGGGGGAGCAAAGAAAACGATCTAATCGAACTTGAATTAGATGTTCCCCAGAGTTTTTGTTATACCAAGTAAACTTATGGCTTGTGATATCAATATCTATCAATCCCGAAGAGTTCAAAAAATTATCCAAGTCAGACATGTTGTCAAAGTAATCCAACAGGCCACTGCTTTTCTTCAAAGGGAAGAGAGGAGAGTTGAAGTCCCCGGCTACCAATGAATGGGTTCCCCTATTGAGATTAATTTTAACAGCAAGATCCTGCCACAAATTACTCCTCACATTCCTCTAGTTAGGGGCATAAATATTTATTATAGACCAAGAGTCACCTAGGTAAGAAAAAGAGGCCCCCACACAATTTTTATAGTGAAAGAGTTCTGAACCCAAAAATCTAGAGGGGTTCCAAAGCACAACTAGACTGCCCAAAGCACCCTCAGTATCACTATAGAAGTAGGAAGCATTTGGCCAAATAAATTTTGCAATCTTATCAAAATTTGTCTTAATCATTTTGGTTTCTTGTAGTAGGCACACATCAATCTTATGTTCCAAGACATAGTTCTTCAAATCAAGTTGTTTGTGGGAGTTTTTGAGCTCACGAACATTCCACGATATAACTCTCATTTCTGACCTTTCTTGAAGGACATGTCCAATGTCCTTTGTTTACCTAGGGCAATCTCATTTGTAGTTTCTCTCGTCCTAGTGAGTCTCTTGCTGGGTCTTCCTAGTTTTGAATCTCCTCCTACATCTACCTTCTTCCTCCCTTTTTTTGGCATTGTCCATATCTCTTCTTCTACAATTTTATCACGCTTCAAGCCCTCCGTACTCTCCATAGATTCATCAATTACCCTAATACTCTCTTCTTACCAAATTTCCTCTTCCTCACCCATTGTTTCACATGTCCCCATAGAGCCCGCAACAAGGAAAGGATCAACAACCAAAGAACCAAGGCCCTGGGCCATCTGGACAACAAGGGGTTTGACAACAAACTCATTTAAAGATAGAGTCATTAGACCAACACTAGAGTTGACCGGTCTAGACGATGGGTCAACAAAATTGGGTGAAGGCGGTGGGTCATCAAAGGTAGGTGAAGCAATCAGAGGATTGAACCCAATGGCCTCCTTTAGAGGTGAGACCTAACATTGGAAAGAAAATGACATTAATTTTATAGAGATATTGAATATAAAAAGTGCCAATAAGCTACAACAACAATCATTCTAGGCAGCAAAAGATGATCATCCACAATTGAATAATATATTATAAAGTACAATAGCATAGATAAAATTTTAACAGTCAAATCCATCGAAAGAAAAATGTACAGTTTCAGATAAAGGAGATAATATAACAGTTGTAGCATAATCATGATTATTCAAGGAAAATATATGCAAGAGGAGTGCCACATTCAAGCTTTTCTTCTATTCAATGGAAAAGCTCCATTTGCAAAAATGCCCAGATTGAGCAACATTGACAAAACTGAGGCCTATCATAAATGAGGATGCCTACACAGAGAGTATATGGACTAACAACCATAGGAAATAGTGAAAGAATAGACAAGGCACAAGTTGCATACACAAAATATCTCAATGATGCCATCTCATGGAATGATATGGGTGGTAAAACCTAGATAAAAAGGCTAATGAGGTTTTTGAAACCCAAGTATTCATAGGAAAAGAAACCCTCAAAAGAATAAATACCTTGATTGACCATTGAAAGGTCACGACTATCAAATATGGAGGGAATGAAAAAGTTTGAATAGACCAAGGTTTATTTATTTCTACAATGTATTAAGTTGTAATGGAGTTATTACACCATGGAAATGCCATAAGAAGTGGAAGGAGTCAAACCCTCAACAACAAAAGAACACATCAGGATATGTTGAAGCCATGACCATATGTAGGCATAGAAAATATACCATGAATGAAGGAATAGAAAATCTACATAAAAAGATTTCATCATGTTTATTTAAACATTACAGAGCATAAAATATTTATTTCTTGTGCCAACAGAGAAGAACACAGAAAGACTCATAAAAAAATAATGGAGGGTGCACCTATAAAGCCTGAAAATGGCTTCAAAAAATAGAGGAAATGCTAGATGCATGACAAAGAAGCGCTTACCTTTCTTTTTTCCACATAAATATTCAAAAAATCAATGAGAAATACAGAGAAATGTGAGGTTTCGGCATCAAACCCTACCAAGGCATGGCAGCACAATGGTTTACTCTTTTTCTCCAAAACTCAAATGCAAAAATGAAGTGATTTTAGGGTGGTTCGATGCTTTTTACCAAAAATCCCTAAGCTAATGAGTTAAATTTTTGACTTTGTTTTCCAAATAAATCATCTCATTATCAATCATGGTCAAGACTCGAGAGGTCAATCAATCCTAATGATGTATATGGGGGTCGATTAAAAGTCTGTTAAGTGTGGTGTCCAATCAAAAGATGTGCATGGGGCCCGAAAGCTAGAGTCAAAACTCTGATTTAATATTAGCAACTTAATGTTATGTTTGCTATATACATGTAAAGTTGATTGATTAAATGATAAATTATAAATCATTTAATTAATCTAACTATTTTTAGGAGAAAATATTAGACATTAAGTTGTCCAACAAGCATAGCTTCCAAGGCGTGAAGATAGAGTTTGCATGAATTTAAGTCAATATTGCATAAGTGCGAATTTTAGATTGCACATGAAGGGAAGTGTTGAAAGTTCTAAAAAAAAAATCGCTCATGCACAAGTGAAGCTTCAAATTCAGTTATTCAGTTCATGTAGATAGTGAGACACTACTTTTAGTTTCACGTCAGTTCACAAGATATTTTGGTCATGTGCATGGAGAGGTGGAGTTTTCCAAGCATAGAGAGCAGTTTTCTTCATTTTTGTGCTATTTTTATCAAGGATTTCTCTTCTACTCGGATTTCACATTGGAGATGCAGATTTTCACTTTAGTTAGCTTGCACTTCCATTTTTGTCTGCTTTGTGCGTGCCTTTTGTATATATTGGAAAAACTTAGTTATTTTTCCTAGTTCTTGTTTTTCAGCCTTTGCACTCTACAAAGAGAAATATCACGTAACTCAATTTCTTCAATTTTGGTGAAATCAAAAGTCTTCCTTGTCATTATGATATTTTTATGAATGATTTGATGAAGTTTTACTATGTTTAATATCAAAACCTTTAAAATTATTGTCTCATTTATATTTGCATGCATTCAAAATAGTGAAAATTACAAGTCTAAGGTTGTGTAATAGAATAATCTATTCTTCTTTGTTGAGAAAACTCTATTTTTCTTCAAAATTGGTTTATTCAAGCCTTCCTTAGAATCATTTTTGTGGTCAAATTGTCAAACTGACTTGTGTGGATAGTTTTTATGAAGTTCATTGTGAATCGTAGTTGCAAGTCTTTATCAATTAGGTGTATCACCATCAATTTACAATTTTATGTGCATTTATTACAATCCTTCTATCCCTTTTCTAGCACAAGTTACCCAGTTATCAATTTGAGAATCATATAGGAACCCGTCTAGAATCTAGAGGTCTATCTTTGCCATAGGAATAATAACAACCTGAAGATAGTTCCCATATACATGGACAGATTGTTGAATTTAACCATTCAAGCGTTCAGGTGCAATCTGTTTGATAACATGCACTATAGTTGAAAGTAAGAAAGGAGATGAGGAGGATAATTTTGAGTTGTTTGGTGATCTTCTCTTTGCATCAGTTGATGAATTCTTATGTGATAAGGAGATTATTATGATTGATAGTTTGTTGTAGCAAGGAAAGGATGAATCTTTAGATCATGTTTCTGACATTGATGTGAATGTAGAGAAGGAAGTGATTGTAGCTGAAAAATATTTTTTAGAAGGCACAGAGAAAGAGGAACACAATGTTGTAACCAAGGGAGATAATGAACAAATGGTTGTAGCAATAAGAAAGAAAGAGGTAATGAATGAATTTTCTTATTTTCCTCAATAAGAAGAAATTGATGTTTATGATTTTTTAGATTTTCATAGTGTATGTTGGTGGGAGATGAATTATGTGAAAAGAGGGAGAAAGAGAGGAAGAATGAAAGATGGAAGAGACATCAAGTTGTAGGGATAAGTGAGAAAAAGCGTTTGGGTGAATAAAGTAGAAATATGGATTTAAAATGAGATCGGATCTATAAATGTTTATGAGTCACACTCATGAAACATTTATTTTCTACCATGGGTGTTTGATGTGGATAGTTGGAAATCTCGCATCAACAAAAAAATTTAAATTTTGGAATTTGCATTTTAATTTTATGTTATTAGGATAATTTGAATAAATTTGGAATAATTTAATTTAATAAAATAAATCCCACCTTTGTTAAGCCATATTGGCAAGTCAGAGGTAGTGGGAGTGTAGTTGCAATTTTAGAAAAAAATGAAAAATCAGACTTGGGAGTTGGGCTTGTGGGGAGTTACAAACTTGAACTAAAAATAATTTATTGGTTTTAATTTTGTGGAAACAACTCATTGTGAGGAGGTGGTCGTGGGTTTTCCAATTGGGGGGGAAATTTTGATTTTTAGATTTTTGGAGAGGGCTTTGTTGCATGCTTTGGGATTCATTTTGTTGGTTGTAGGTTTGGAAAAGGAGAGAGCTTGGTGTGACTTTTCATAGGGTATTTTGGAAGGATTTTTGTTGTAGGTTGAAATGTTTTCTGCAGCCATCAAGGATAGAAGACATCATTATTGAAAGTGAAGAGTTGCAGGTTTGCAAGAGAAAATTGCAGATTTGGAGGTGCTCATGAAGCACATAGCTTGCTTTTTGTTGTAGCTTGGTTTTGATTTTCATTTTCAGATTATGTAAGGGAATATGTGGCTACCTATCATTCATTTTTTGATTGAAATAACATTGCAATCATATTTCTATAATGTGCAGACCATTTGTTGCAAGTTACAAATGAATTCATGAGGGTTTTGTTGTATATTTTGCTTGCATTATTGTGATTGTTTATGTGTGAGATTGTTCAGAAAAGAGGGTTTTTGAGAACCCCTCTTTCATCAAACTTATTTATTAAAATACCAAACTTGGGACTTGGTTTAATTTCTTGAAGGTAAAAGAGAATTGCAAAAAAAAAAAGGTTTACAAGATGAAGGAAGAAGATGCAGGAAAAAGGAGGTATAAGACATAAATTGTTGTCAACGAATTTTCATAGAAAAAGGGTATATATTCATGAAATATTTTCACTTGTTTTGATTAAAGGTAAAAAATGGGTTTTGAAGGGGCCTAGAACCCTTTACACCAAAAAGTAGTTGTAACGAAAGAAAAAGTCAACTAAAGCATAACAGCCCACCCACAACAAACAATCAGAAAAAAAGACGGAACCCACCCAACTATGTTACATATTATTCAGGATATCTGCAGCCTCAACATCACAAGCCACATTCTTAATGCCTTCATCCCCAACAATAGACAAATCATAAGCAATAGCACCAGCCTGAGCTTTGGTCTTGTTACAAGTTCGAACCCCAGGCCCACCCATTTTTACCTCCCCAATCAATACACAACTCACGCCCTTATCACCAGGCTTCTCACCTTCCATCAACTTAACATCATCATCATCATCAACAACAAAATATTTACCATTTTTAACATTATCCATAGGGGAGGTCATACCAGCAGATTCGACATTAAACCTAGTTTTGTTCCCCTCCTTTCCTTTATCCATATTATCAAAAATCCTTTCCATGAGATTTTCCAAGGTTTCTTCCTTCAAGATTTTGCTTCAACAGAAGTGTTTCCTTCACCACAATCTTCAGTGAATTCATCAAATCATAGATTTGATCTTGAGCAGAGGAACCCTCCATTTTACTCGCAATACCCCTCACTTTCACATTAATCATATTCATTTCATAGAAAATCCATTTAAAAAGCTTATAAAAAACAATCGAGCCCTCTTTAGCAGCTCCCAAGACATCAACAATGTTACCTTTACCAATATTAAAAAAATATTTACCCTCTTCATCCTCCTCATGCAAGGAGCTAACCTTATCTGTATCAACAAAAATCTCCTTACCCTTTTTAGCAACAATCAACATCATAGTTGGTGATTTGATTTTTTGGATAGACTCCACGATCTCAACAACAACCACCATCCTTTTCATCTGCCTCTCTGGTTCCACCAAAGGAGGGTCCACAATAGCATGCCCAACTCGATACCCACCTGTCCTTACCATTCAAAGACCCCACAACATCCTGTCCGCCATCCACTTTAAGAGGCGTTTCCAGCTCAAGAGTTTTGCAAGTAGAACTCACCACCTTCCTTGTGCTATCCCCCACAAGCAATTCCTTATTTTTCAGAGTTGGGGGAGGAGACGACACCTCCCCAACCATATCCTTCATATCCTTTATGCTCCGGCTTAACATTTCATCACCGGGTTCTTTACTGCTGGTCTCATAACCCTTGTTGGGACTCAACTCCTCTTTTTTATGCTTCCTAGACAAGGGGATCTCATATCCTCATCCATAGTAGCCAGGGAGTTTGGCACAAAATCCACTCATCCTCTGACTCTAACTCCTTCTCCAGAATAAGCTTCCTTTTTTTCCTATTTTTGTAGGTCACTTTCTCCTCAGAAACAGTCCCATAACCCTTATCTTGCTTAATTTTCACATCCTTAGGATTCGACAATGGTTTAACCACCTCAAATTCTTTGCAATAATCAGAGATAAGGAGAATCAACCCCACATGAATAACAAGTTTATTTGGGTTTTTCTTATTGTTAATTATGCTAGCATCTAATGAGGCCAAAAGGTAAAAAGGAAAATAAATCCTTTTTTGTGACGAAAATGGTTAAGAAGGAAAAAATGATAAAAATTAACCACATAATAATGACCTTCAAGGGAAATATTCCTCATTAAATCCTTAGCAACATCCACCCACAGAGCCTTGATAGTCTTCCTTTGATATCCCTCGCTCTTCCCCGCTTTAAGGTCCTTGGCTTCCTCCCCTTTGAAGAAGATTTTCATTACATTTTGTGCTTCTTTCTTGTCTCTGTAGAACTTCATACCTTCCATCGGTAAGCCATTAATGTGAGCTATGAGGTCTTTAGTAATATCAAACTCTATCCCTCCAAGCTTCAACACCTTGTTATTCCAATTTTTGGCAACTAGAGTAGTCGTCTGAGGGTTATTCCCATGCAATTTTTCAATATAAGGAGTTAATCCTCCCTTCTCAAGAATCACCCAAACCTCTTAATTCTTCTTCACCACATTGCAAGAGAAGGGCTCCGCACGATTCCTTTCACCACCCATGGTAGCCAAAATCATAGAGCCAAGGAAATTTGCAACTTTTAGAGCAAAAACAAAGCTTCTCGAGAAAGCAACACTAAGGATACCCACAATCCATGTAAGAAAATAGACGTGCCAGAGGTAATTAATAAACATAGTAATCCACTCCCTATGAATATCCTCCTTAGTACAATCAGAGGAAGTCGAGTCCTGAATACCACTCCTCCATATCATAACCTTCCACGTGATGATAAACATGCACACCCAACACCATACAATACCATTATTCCTCTTATATTTGTGCTTCATGATTAATAGTTACAATCACCTCTATAGAAAGGGGGTCATTTAAATCCCACTCTCGGGCCCCACGAACCCCCAAGCTAGCAAAAATATCTACCAAACTATTTCCCTCTCTCAAAATATGAGAGATATAAAAATCATCAAAGGAATTAAGGATATCAATGGAATCCTTTATCATAGTTTCAATAGTCCAATAGGAGGCAAGATTTTTTTTCAAATTATTAATGATATTTAGAGAATCCCCCTCAAGCCACACTTTCTTAAATCCTTTCTTTTGAGCCAGTTTGAGACCATGATAGGCAATAGCTGCTTTCACAAATGGTTTGTCTGGAAATATATTCTCTTCTTGTTAAAATAACTTAGAACCATTTTAATTCTAGTGGTAGTAGATGAACTACATTTTGAATAATTAGATGTAAAAAAAAAATTTCTCCATGGGGTTTGGAGGAAGAGATTTATATGTAGTAGCCATAAGAGTATGAGGTCAAAGAGAAGGAGAAATTAGTGCGTAGGTTGAAGAAGAGATTGTATGGCCTAAAGGAATCTTGTAATTCCTCATCATGGAACTCTAAATCCCACCCCTCGTGCTAGGAGATAGTAACAGGTCCTCAAGTCAAACAAACATCCATAAAAGATAACAAACAACACATGGTCAACATACATGACATCACGATGACAATAAATTCACATGACAACTGACATACTCCCAGAGGCAACGGTATAATCAAAAGTGACTCTACACAAGAGACCCAACAAATGTACAAGGAGAAGAGTGTCATCAAATAAATGTAATAGGTTACCCTGAAGAATCTTCCTAGGTTACTGAACCTCTACTAGAGTTACCCTGGCAACCTTTAATGATTTTTGACCCCTATGCGAACTTATGTGGCTTCAAAACACTTCTCAAAAAGACAAAGTGTTTGACTAGCCATTCTAGACCATCTCAACCTATTGTAACCTAAACAAGAGTTAAAGTACAAGGCGAGGAAAATCATTATCTGAGTGGTTAAATGTTAACTATCCAACCCCTAAAAGTTTAATTTAGTTATCACTGATTAATTTACTTTCATAAGGTTACCCATGCAACCACTTCCGGGTCTGACCCCTAACGAAAGCAACTCCTCCTAGGTACAAATTCTCGGACTAACAAAGACAATAAAGCCAACATGCATGCAAAATAAAAATCCTCTCCTCATAGACCTCAATAAAACCACTCAACATGCATGGCTAAGTTTGCACAACTAAACACATCGCCATGCCGTAGGACTCAAATTTTCCAAAACAACATCACATGATCACATAACGTACATGGCCCATGTTTCACATTTAAAACCATACAAAGAACATCCATAAATAACAAGCCATGATTTTAATAAAACTACTCTTTTAAGCCTCTAGAAGATGATAACCAAATTAACATATTTCAATACATAAACAAGAATAAACTCCAAAAGATATTTCATTTGACATATTCACAAAGTCTAATTTATTTTATTTTCATAAACAAATTTAAATTAGTAACCATTCTTATCAAAGAATTAAATATATAACATACATCATTTTAAAGCCATTCTAAAATATGATAAAAGCAAATCTAATATAGAATGATTACCCTTAAACACTCTAATTTAACGTTGCACAAAATATTTGTCCTTTTAAATAACACTGATAGTTTTTCCATTATTACATCAATAACCCAAAAATGGTAAAGTACTATACATTTAAGAATCCAAAAGATTATTCAATTGACATAACCAAAATGTCAATTCATTTACTTTCCAATTTGCACAACACAAAATGACCTCAAAATTTACTTAAAATGACATTATACACATATATATTAATTTCAATAAAAATCATTATAAAAATAGGATTTTAAATACTCTTACATATATATATATAAATATCGATAACTAACTTTTATAAAGACAAGATACATAGATAGATTTCATCATATAATAAATCCATTTCAGTCCTTATATCATTAATCAACACTTATCATAATCAAAGGAATGTGACAAAAGTAATGTTAGATTATATAAATATACAAATGAGTATGTCTTATCACTTATAATAATTAATGTCAAATTTGTGTAAACAAAGATTATAACCATATTTTATAAACAGGGTGTCTAAGTGTTACACCAAACTGACTTGAAGAATCTAAGTCGACCTTGCAACGAACCAAGTAAAGCTATCTCACGAATCAAACGATGTGCCATGAAAAATATCAATAAGAATGAAACAAGGATGTTGCATGCAAGTCGGTTTGACAGATATTGCATGCTATCCTCATGCATGTCGAAGTCTACAAACTTAAACAGCTGAAAGGTAAACAAAAGAAGATTGAAACATGAATGTAAGATGACATAAAGGAGGTAACCTATCTGTGAGTGAGATGGAAATGTATCTTAACGCAATCTCCAATACAAAAAGAAGGAAATCAGACAGGAGTAAACACAGATCGGTGATTCAGAGAATAAACTCAAACGCTTGAAGACTCACAACAGAAGATAGGTAGATGATTAAGAGAACCAAACACACACAATATTTTGAGTCTACGGTTGATCCCAAAGCTATCACCACAGAAGCCAACGATAGAATTCCAAGGCTACAATAGAAATAAGCTAATTTACTAGAGCTCTAAACATTTAGGGAACCAACGGTTTAAGAGGTGAACATGTAGAAGAAGAAACTTAGCACACATATTTGAAGAAACCGTCAACTTCTATAGCATAAATCATATAAAATTACAAGTCCAAGGATATGCAGTAAGGGATTAAGCCAAAAGAATATAAATGCATGCATAAACTTGATTAAAATATTTCTTTAAGCTCACCAGTAAAATACTACAAATTGACAACTCCACTCGTCCAAAACAATAAAAAATAGAGATGATAAGGGATAAAATACTAATGTGTATTAAAGGAAAAACTTCAGAGTCAAAAGTATCGTGTGAACCTGCAGGCCACTCTAAGGTTTTTACTATGAGATCAAAAGATAGTTTTCTATCCTTTTAAAAATTTATCCTGTATCCTACGTAGGAATCTTAAGCAAGTAGAATCAAAATATTCAGAACCAAGGATAACTCTTTTACTCAAATTTAAAAAGGAAAAAAATTCGGTGACACCAAATGGTTGACAAAACTCATGTTTCTATAAAGCTATGGTAACTTTCAACAGTCAAGGAACAAAGCGTATACAATGATACAACAAAGAAAATAGTTGTAAAAGTACCGAGGTACAATATTAACACACAGGCCAGCGATATGGTGACAAGGAATTTTCTTAAATCAGAAGTATTTAAATACTCAAAGCTAAGTTTGATAAATTGTCATTTTACCATAAATTCTCTTGATTGAATAAGAACCATTTAATAATTTTATTGTTTTCATTTGATGTGGTACAAATTTTCATACAAAATCTCGTAGCATAACATAAATAAAAATACAGTAATGTCCATTTGCAAGTTCAAATCTAGTAGCAAACAATAATTCATGAGGAGAAAACCTGGTAAGTTTTTCCGGATTCAAACAATTGTGAAGCTGAACTCAATAATTTAGCCCATGAAACTTTCATAGCACGAGAAAACCTTCCGATATACAATTTTCCAACTTTTCAACCAAAACCCCAAAAAATACAGAGACAAACTTCTTCCCGTGAAAACAAACTTTTTATTTCAAAAACCAATTGCCACGTATGAAAATTTATCTTATTTCTATGCTATATTACTCATTTTAGATCAAAATACAAATCCATCACTTAACTGATAGTTCGCATGCAATTTAATCAACAAGTTCAACTTTTCCAACATCATGATCAAAACAAGATATTTTGCAAACTTAAATTACATCTAATTGTTACAATCTATCAGTTTCAAAACATTGAAGTTGCACAACAAAACAATTACAAATAATTATTCTTCCAAAAATAATATATTTTAATAAACCTTAAATATATTATTTCCTCAAATATTTTAAATAAACTTTCAAATTAAACATGATAATTCATACCTTAATTATGATAAAGAAATAAATCACTGATAATTCTAATACAATTAAACCATTTAATTAATTCAAGCAGATCAATATAAGACATGACGAAATAACGAACAACACGACAGAATGAACAACAACAAGACAAACGACAATGAATGATACTCGTTCTTTATAGAACGATGGCTCATGACAGAGGACTAAAATATCTCCCATCAACAAATTTCATTGGGCCTTGGCACACTCAGACTTGACAAAGTAGGTAGAGTCGATGCCTGTACCTAAAATCTGCATCAAATTACATGGTCAACCATAACAACATATATATATATATATATATATATATATATCAGAAGACACACTATGAAGAATAATCGCAACGTAATAGGGCACTAATGGATGAGTACTGCTACACTGTCTCCTTCAACCAAACTAACATAAAACATTACATCAAACATCAATTACATCATAGTACCATCATTAACATTCAAGAACAACATATACCATCACAATAATGTCATCTCATGAAAGTAAACAGATGATCATAAAGCCAAGTGTATCATCTACAGAGTATCACAACTGATCATATAATCCATGACATAGTGCATCAAAGTAACATAGTCTCAAAAGAAAATAAACAACTAACAACAACTAAAATAGAAATTTCATTTGGAGGGTCACTACATCCTCCCCCCTAGGATGAGGCTTACTATTGGAAGCCTATAAATAGATAAGGATAAATTTCCCTCATGCGTGTTGTGTCCTCCAAAGTAGTTGAAGCCTCATCACTAGGTTCCCACTGGAACCTCACCTGATCAACATATCATCCCCTGAGGGTGAGCCTCCTACGCTGAAGAACGCCCACAGGCTCCAAATCCAGCTTCCCATCCTTGACCTATAAAGCATTCCAATCAAGTACATGTGAAATATCAAGATGATAAGGTCTAAGAACAAATACATGAAATACATCATGGATGTGTGACAAGCTAGGAAATAAGGCAAGCCGATAAGCTACAGGATTGATCCTTTCTAGGATCTTGAATGGCCCAATGAATCGAGGTGTGAGATTAGAGCCTTTTCCATAACGAATTGGACTCTTCCATGGATGCACCCGAAGAAACACTCTATCACCAACATAAAACTAGCAATCTATACGATGAGCATTTACGTACTTATTCTATCTATCCTGTGTGGCTACCAAATTCTCTCTGATACAATCAACTTGTTGCTCCATATCTGATAACATATCAGGTCCAAGAAGCACTCTATCCTCAAGTCTATCCCAACTCAACGAAGTCTGGCATGGGCATCCATATAATGCCTAAAAAGGAGGCATACCTATGGAACTATGATATCCATTATTATAAGAGAACTCCACCAAGTAGAGATATTCTTCCCATCGTGACTACTGATCCATGATGTACATCCTGAGCATATCCTCAGGAACTTGATTAACCCTCTCAATCTTTCCATCAGTCTCGAGGTGATAAGTTGAACTGAAGTTCAACTACGTACCTAAAGCATGTTGTAGAGATATCCATAAAGCTAATGTGAAAACATGATCTCTATCTGATATGATTCTATATGGGATTCTGTGCAAATGAACAATGTCCTCCATGAAGATATTTTCCATGGATGAGGCATTATAAGATGAATGAACCAGAGAGAAATGAGCTACCTTAGTCAACCTTTTGACAATAACCATGATGTCATCATGTCGATGAGATGACATAGGAAACCCAACAATAAAATCAACCGATATGATGTCCCACTTCCATTCTAGAACAAGGTGAGGCTATAATAATCTTGTGGGATGCTGGTGCTCGGCCTTAACCCTCTGGCACTCAAGACATCTCGAAATGAAATCAACAATATAACGCTTCATCCTAGGCCAAAAAAACAACTATTGAAGATCCACATACATCTTCTTGACACTAGGATGAGTTTAGTATGGTGCTCAATGTGCCTATGAAAATATCAAGGTATGAAGACCATCTACAAGTGGCACATAGATATGACCCAAATGTCACAACAAACCATTCGTCTCAAGTGTATAACCTGCAAACCTACCCTCGAAGGGTCTATGTGATTCCAATTCTACCTTCACCTCCTAAAAAATATATCCATGGGAAGTGCTGCTACAATTTGACTCCTCAAATCAACTCCTAGAGTCATGGTAGAAGTATCATGTCTACATCGGCTAAGAGCATCAGCTACCATGTTCTCTTTCCCCTGAATAAATTTCACCTCAAAATCATATTCGCACAAGAACTCCATCCACTGTCTCTACCTAACATTAAGATAAGGCTAAGTAAAAATGTATTGTAGACTACAATGATCACTGTGAAGATCAAAGTGATGTCCCAACAAGAAATGATGCCATCAAACCAAAGCATGAATGACTGCAGCTTACTCTAGATCGTGAGTGGGTTAGTTCAATTCGCGATCCTTGAGAGTGTGAGACTCATAGGCAATTACATGACCTTCCTGCATCAAAACGGCTCCTAAACCCTCCAAGGATTCATCAATACAAACTACAAAGTCCTTAGTAGGATTAGGAACAAATAATATAGGCACACTCATCAACTTTTCCTTGAGCGTCTGGAAGGAAAAATGACACTGAACTGACCATATATTTTCCCCCCTTCCTCTTAAGAGAAGTAATAGGATGAGCAATCCTGGAGAACCCCTTGACAAACCATTTGTAATACCTTGCAAGACCCATAAAACTGTGAACCTCGGGCACATTGGTAGGCACGAGCCAATCCATAATGGCTTGGATTTTTGAAGGATCCACTACAATACCCTCTCCAGAGATAACATGATCGAGGTATTTCACCTCAATTTGGAAGAACTCACACTTCAAAAAATTCATAAACAACTGATTCTCCAATACCTGTCTCATGTGCTCCTCGTGCTCCTTCATATCTCTTGAGTAGATCAAAATGTCATCGAGAAACACAAGGAAAAAAATGATCCAGGTGCGTGTGAAAGATACCGTTCATCAGGCTCATGAAAATGGATGGTGCATTCGTTAACCCGAACGGTACCACAATGAATTCATAGTGCCCGTAACGAGTTCAAAATGCGGTCCTATGTATATATGCTTCAAAAATGCACAACTAATGGAACAACAGCACAACAGGAAATTAGTGCCAAATTTTGTGCTGAATTTTAGTGTATTTGAGTTCATGAATTGAACAATTTGGTTGGCGCTCAACCCGGTGCAAACAGGCATGGTAAGTTTGACATCAATTTTTGTGTTGATGTTGCCGCTAGATTTAGCGTTGAATTGAGTGTCGGCTTTAGCACCAGGAAATCAAAGTGCCCTCGTTAGCACCAGGAAGAAAAGTCATAAATTGCATCGAAATAGGCACCCAATTTGGCTTCTAGTTTTGCTTCCATGTCTACTCCCATTTTTGCTTCTAGTTTGGCTTCCATTTTTGCTTCCAATTTTTCTTTCGATTTTGCTTCGAAGTTTGCTTCCAGGTTTGCTTCCAGATTTGCTTTCGATTTTCCTTCCATTTTTTCATCCGGTTTTGCTTCTAGTTTTGCTTCAAAATTTTCTTCCAATTTTGCTTCCATATCTACTCCCATTTTTGCTTCTAATTTTGCTTCAAGTTTTTCTTCCAATTTTGCTTCCAAGTTTTCTTCTAGATTTACTTCTAGATTTGGTTCTAATTTTCATTCCAGTTTTGCTTCCGGTTTTGCTTCTAGTTTTACTTCCAAGTTTGCTTTTGGTTTTTGCTTCTGGTTTTTCTTCTAGTTTTGCTTCCAATTTTGCTTCCAATTTTGCTTCCAATTTTGCTTCTAGTTTTGCTTCCAGATTTGTTTCCAGTTTTACTTCTAATTTTGCTTTCGGTTTTGCTTCCAGTTTTGCTTCCGTTTTTCTTCGAGGTTTGCTTCTAGTTTTCTTCCAGTTTTTCTTCTGAGTTTGCTTTTGGTTTTTCTTCCAAGATTGCTTCTGGTTTTCTTCTAGTTTGGCTTCCATTGTTGCTTCCTTTTTTGCTTCTAAAAATGCTTCTTTTTTTGCTTCAATTTATTAATTTAATATGTTTTATTTCAATTTAATTAGTTAAATATATCGTGCCTCTTAAATAACTCATATGATTATAGATTAAGTAATATAATTATTTAACTCATATGATTAAATAAAAATATAATTATTGTAACATGATCATCATCTATAATTAAAACAAGTGAGTCAAATATCTATCATTTAATTGAATTTGACAACATCCATCCTCAGCAGTAAATTAAAATCATCATACTTAATAAATATCCATCCAAAAATCATTGACCACTTTTACTATATATAAATTGACAAGTCAATACTGATAAGATCATCATCATATATAACTAAAACAAGTGAAAGTCAAATATTCCAATACATCAAAAACATGTCAAAATGATACATGTCCAACAATCGACATAAGTGAAAATGATACATATACAAATTATATAAATAAATTGATAAATTATGTAAATCAAATTTTTACAAGTCAAGATGATACATGTTCAAATGATATAGTGAAAATGATACATGTCAATATGATACAACTCAAAAATACAATAGTGTAGGTCATGCAAATGATACATATGATAGTAACCATGAAAAGAGTCATCATAACGATATATCAACAATGATCCATGATGTAAAATATATGATCATGAATGTCATTGGTTACTATCACCAAATGTCTCATCATCATCATCACCATCATCATCACCACCACCACCACCACCACCACCACCAGCATCATCATCAACATCATCATCATCATTATCATCATTGTCGTTGTCGTCGTCATCATTGTCATTGGCCTCGACGTCTTCTATATTTGCATCATCATCATCCTCTACCATGTGATCTGTACTGGCAAAACCAATATTTTTTGGATCTATATCATGTTGAGGATCATCTTGATCTTCTGGAAGACCTGTGTTCTACAAAAAAAACATTTAAAATAAAAATTTATTATTTATTTCATGCATTAATTTAATTTTCTGTTATATATCTAATATTACAATATATGAGACAAAATCATAACCATATTATATCATATCAAAGTGCACATACATTAATAAAATTTTAAAAACGTTACACCTAATACTGGTGAGTCAGGAGAAACTTCAACTTTCAAAAACAAATCCAATTAGGCTAGAAGACTTGTGGATTAGGCCAACATTTGGTGGAAGAGGAAGAAAGATGACTGGAACTCTGGAGGCCCACCATAATAGATTTCAGTATTCAACTATGAGAGAAGAAGAGAGAGATGATATCATGTATCAAAAAATGAAGCATGCATTCTTCTAGCCAGTAGAGAGGGAGATGATTACTTTGCTTCATCTTCATTTCCATAACCATATCACGGCGTGGGAACCAAGAAGATTAAGGATGTCCAATTTTATGTGGTCCAAAATTTAGGAGGGGAAAGAAGGTCAATGTATGATCCTGATGAAATTGAGGAAGAACAACAAGAGAGGGACAAGAAAAATAAAATCAATACAGAGTTTCAAGGATTTTTCAAGCAAGTAAGAGAGATATGGGAGCAGCCTCATCTAAAATATTTTGAACTAGAGTTTGATATACCATTTAGAGAGCTTTGTTTTCATGGAGTTCCTTTCAAAGCCTCTGCTTTATTGTTCCTATAGTAAACTATTTGGTAGAGTTGGTGGAATTACCTTTCTTATTAATCACTATTAGTGAGATTGAGATTGTTAACCTTGAGAGAGTAGGACTTGGGAAAGGCATTTGATATAATGGCTATTGTTTTCAAAGACTTCACGTGGGATGTACTCCACATTGATACCATTCCTCAATATTCACTTGATGGCATCAAGGAATGGCTGAAGTCAATGGATATAAAGTATTATGAAAGCATAATGAACTTGAACTGGCAGCCAATTTTGAAGACTATTACTGATGATCTAGATAAATTTATTGAAGATGGTGGTTGGGAATTTTTGAATATGGAAGCTAGTGATTTTGATTATGATAATTCAGAAGAGTCGGATCAAGGATATGAAGTATTAACCCTCTGATGTAGAAGAGGAATCAAAATCATATTTCATGTAGCCACCATCAAGAGTGTTACAAGCCAACAAGATGGAGGGAATTCTTATATAAGGATAATTTTCAATGTTGCAGGTACTGGCTTTAATGTCAACCATAATGGCAACATTGAAATTCCCTAGCAGTATTTATGTTAAGGAAATTTCCTCTAGATGCAAGGATTCAAAGCACATCAACCATGTGGTACAAATGATTAAATCCCAGAGATGATCTATAGTAATGAAAGAGTCTGAAAAGGCAGAGAGAGCTACACTGGTGACTCCAGATAAACTTCAGCTTTCAAAAACAAAGCCAATTAGGCTCGAAGATGTGTGGATCATGCCAACATTTGGTGGAAGAGGATGAAAGATGAATGGAACTCTAGAGGCCCACCATGATGGATTTCGGTATTCAACCATGAGAGAAGAAGATAGAGTTGATATCATGTATTAGAACATTAAGCATGCATTCTTCCAACCAGCGGAGAAGGAGATGATTACTTTGATTCATTTTCATTTGCATAACCATATCATGGCGTGGGAACCAAGAAGACCAAGGATGTCTAGTTTTATGTGAAGGTAATGGATGTGGTCCAAAATTTAAGAGGGGAGATCCTGATGTCTACCAAGAGGCATAAAGTCAGATGAATTAAGTTCACCTACATGTCTGCCAAAGTTTACTTCCAATTTTTATGACTATTTTTTTTACTGTCAGAGTTTACTTACAAATTTGAATTTTTTTCTGGTCATTTTGATGAGCATATATTCAAACA
Source organism: Sequoiadendron giganteum (assembly GCA_007115665.2). NCBI lineage: Eukaryota > Viridiplantae > Streptophyta > Pinopsida > Cupressales > Cupressaceae > Sequoiadendron > Sequoiadendron giganteum. The sequence continues at coordinate 674,994,172 of CM021103.1, read as the reverse complement.
ATGTGTAAGCACCTTTTGTTTGTGTCAAAAGCATATGTGCATTACAATAATTATGATTATCTATGGTCTACAACTATGTTGTCTCACATATTGAATCTTCTATTTCAATGTTTTCTACGGCCTTCTCTATTTGAGGTAGCACATGACAATCCTACCTCCTTTCCTTAGCTAAGAAGTGAATTTGAATTTGGAAATACTACACTTTAAAACTAGCTATGGTTTAAGGAGAGCTATTCTAGCTTTGTTTTTGACACCCTCAATCTTCAACAAGGACTTAGATGCATGGACTGAAATGGAAGATTTCAAACTTAGATTTGAATGTGCATAATTTGATTGATTATTGTTTTCACAGGCAGTTGTCTTTACATGACTATTCTGGATTGTCAATACGTGTAATAGTGACAGGATCCTTATCAATTTTGACTACCCTTATTTAGAATGCCTTGGTCTTTGGACTCAATACAAAGTTGTGCATTGTTATTCCATATTTGTAACATGTAGGACATTTAAGGGGTACAACATATAGAAATTCAGTACTATCACCCAAGGAAAAATTACAGATGATGTATCGAGAACAACAACAAAATAAATTTATTAGGGTTAATGCTTTCTTCCCCCACATTGCTGATATTTTCCCCAAAACATGTTTTTTTTAATTATTTCAACGCTCTTAAAATTCAATGTATTGATTAACATTTGTTACGCATTTCAACTATTTATGCAAATGATGCATATATGTTAACTCTATTAGTGTTGTTACTTTGGTAGTTTGACTTCTATGATAACCAGACATTAGGCCATTATGTGCAGGAGCACGTTTGTGTTTTTAGTTAGATTTTTTGGATAGCTCTACTAGGTGTTGAGGACATTCCAATTATCTTTTGAATGTTAAGAAGTCGAAGTTTCAAGGATTTTTCAAGCGAGTAGGAGAGCTATGGGAGTAGCCTCATCTAAAATATTTTGAACTAGAGTTTGATATACCATTTAGAGAGCTTTGTTTTCATGGAGTTCCTTTCAAAGCCTTTTCTTTATTGTTCCTATAGTAAACTATTTGGTGGAGTTGGTGGAATTACCTTTCTTAGTAATCAATATTAGTGAGATTGATAATTTTTAACCTTGAGAGAGTATGACTTGGGAAAAAGGCATTTGATATGGCTATTGTTTTCAAAGACTTCAAGTGGGATGTACTTTGCATGTACGCCATTCCTCAATCTTTGCTTGATGGCATCAAGGAATGGCTGAACTCCATGGATATAAAGTATTATGAAAGAAAAATGAACTTGAACTGGTGGCCAATTTTGAAGACTATTACTAATGATCCAGATAAATTTATTGAAGATGGTGGTTGGGAATTTTTGAATATGGAAGCTAGTGATTCTGATTTTGATAATTCTGAAGAGTCAAATCAAGGATATGAACCCTCTGATGTAGAAGAGGAATCAAAATCAGATGAGGAAGGTTCATAAGATGAATCTCTTGTGGAGTCAAAGGAGGACAAAGAAGAAGAAGAAGAAGATTTTGAAGAGGAGGAAGAAAAAACATGGGATGAATTTTGAAAGTGAAGATCAGGAAAGTTGACAATGAAAGGTAAAAGCTACAAGGAAGTCTCGGGCACCTGATAATAGAGATTCAAGAGGAATTCCTACCAAGAGGCATAAAGTAAAATGAATTGAGTTCATCTACATCCTTCTACTATTTATTCATGCACATAAATGGTCATCTTGTAATCATAATATTTTATCTCTATTTACTCATCCTACGCATCAATAAACAACTCAACACAAGAGATGCAAATTGACATATTAACACAATAAATATCCAACTAAGCTATTGAAACTCAACTATTGATACCTTGTTCTCCATCCAGATTACAAAATCATTCCACTTTTTGTTTTGTAACATATTCTTTTCAAATTTCTTTGGATGGCGGCCATATTTCTCCTCCTGTCAAAACATGGCACATGGACTAGTTAAACTAATTAATATGCAATCATTTAATTTTTCCAAGGAAATAAAAAAAAAATCATTTCAATTTTAACATATTAAATATACTTACAAATGTACAGATCAAGGCCTGTAGACCTTTCTGGCCACTACGATGCATGGCACGAAGTTTCTCAAGCCTAGCCTTGGAGGCCTTGTCCTGAAACATATACTAATTCAATTTTACTATGCACAAATAAAATTTAAATATTGTTTAATAAATTTGATATAATCTTATGAGAAAATTCAAATACATGTGTACTCTCCTCACCGGACTTCCTCTATGCATCCGACTTCTCATATGCTTTTACAAGATCTTTCCATACTTTCACACTTACATCAATTGGCCTTCTTTTCTGCCTTAGCTCAGGAGGGATATTTATAATCTTCTTTGTTTGGTTGCACCGAAATATTATCTTGCAATTTTGAGACATTTGTAGCTTTATCTTCTTTACAGACCAACCTATGCCAAATTCATTCCCCATGTGATGGATAACTGCTTTTTTCAGTTGCATGGGTATCTATGAGAATGGAAAATGCATATGGTATTTGAACCCTTGAAGGCATGATTCCTTCAACCTATTCACAAATGTTTTCCCAGAATCCGTCATTCGGACTTCCCCTGAAACCACCTTGTATTCTATCTTTGTATTGTAGCTACCAATGCAAGATTGATAACATGGCATGGTGGAAGAAGTTTGTGTCCTAGGAGTGGCTGGGACATTAGAAGTCTCTCTTCCCTATTCCACATTCTTAGAGTTTACTTTCACTGATTTCCTTGTGGATCTTATGCTTGATCCAGGATTGGTTGGGGAATCAATTGATTCCCTTTCACACAATTGATTTGTTTGCAATGTTTGAGGGGCATTACCGGATTATTTTTCTATGTATCTAGCAAGCGTTGTCCAATCCACATTAACCAATTTTTTCACTACCTCTACCCCCAGTATGGAAGCCAATTCCTCTTTATCTTTGTAAGTCTCATGTCCCTATATATATATATATTTAAATTATATTTCTTATTTGAATTTTTTTTTTTTAAAAGTAAAAAGTAAAATTCAAAGAAACAATGGAAACATTTACAAATCTAAAAAGTGACAATGAATTACCTCATTGTGGCCAGAGTCTGCTACTCGCTTCCTTCTATTGCTTGGCATTTTGAGGTGACCTAGGGAAAATTATTTTTGTCCAATCTGTGGAGGCAAAAGAAGTACACACTGTCAAGTATGAAATTTTTCGTCTAGTTTGTGGTATGAAATTTTTGTTTTGTGGGAAAATATGTTTGTTGGGTTTGCTTAGTGTTGATAACCTAGGGAAAATATGTTCACTGGGTTTTCTTAGTGTTGATAACCTTATCATGAAAACTCTTACATAATGCAATATTGCACGAATTTTTCATGGCATCGGTGACTATGGCGTGACTGGGAAAAACCAAGCAATTTATGTGTTTATTTTCAGCAGTTGTTCAGTAGTGGTTGACCCAATTCCCAGATTTTCCAAGTAGTTCACTATTTCCTTGATACCCAGGTTAGGGAAAGAATATAGAGGCATCCTGGCTTTATGCTATAATATTTTGAGCCAAAGCTCAAATGGGTAGGGTAAAATTTTTTGTTGGTTTCTCAAAGGTTTTACAATTTATAATGATGGAACAATTTAGAGGTTGCCTAGACAGATTAGGCCACGAACCAATAAACAATCATGAATTCAAATGCAATACAAAGAGCAGTAAAAAATCATGAATTCAACCAAGAAAAATAAAATTGTAACCTTACCTATGGTGTCACAAACTAAATCTAATTTCTCATCAGTTGTTGGTAGCGCCCTACTCTCTTCCTTTGCACAACATTTTTCCCTTTTCTGTTGTCTGATTTATTCCTTCGCATGGGGAATTTTTAATTTTTTAATTTTGATTCAGTAGTCATCGCTCTAGTCGGTGTTAGTTAACACCAAATTAACACTGAATTTTGGCTGTTAATGTAATCTATTTGGGGCGCCAAAGACGACAGCAAGTGCACCTAAGGCATTTCCAAGTGTGCCTAATTGAGCACCTATCATTATTGTATAGTGACTATTTTTATTGTTGTGTATCATAGGATCCAGAGTGTTGTAAATAATTCCAACTCTTGCCTTGTTTTTGTGACCACCGCTGTCCCCCGGCTCCTTCATCAGCTCGATGCGGTAGAGTAGTTTTTATCACTATGCCACAAGGTGCTTCATCCTTCTCGGTGGTAGTGTGGTGAAATATTTTGTGGCGAAACGCGAGTCTTCCTTCTGCTCCTAGCAGTGTTGTGGTGAGTCCCACAAGTCTTCTACCAAAAGGTGTGCGGTAGTGCGGTGACCACCCCTGTCCCGTGGCTCCTTCATCAAGTTGGTGCGGTAGAGCAGTTTTTATCATGGTCCCACAAGTTGCTTCTTCCTTCTTGGCAGTAGTGTGGTAAAAAATTTTGTGGCATCATTTTTATTCATAGAGGAGGCCATGGAGAGAGGACATGGATGATGTAGAAATATTAAATCACTGAGAGGAAAGTGGGTAGAAATAGATGAGACAACAGAATCTGTAGATACAATAGAGGTAAGAAGAGAAAGAAACCTCAACCAAAGGAGGAAGGTGCTTATGAATTCACAAATGCTACAACATAGAGGAGGTATCAATATGTCAAATATATGACTAAAGTGAGGTTTTGTGTTGGATAGCATACTCATTGAAATGATATAATTGGTATACTAAACATTATTTACTATGTTGTGTATTATAGGGGCAAGACGAGGCCATGGCAACAAATCGTGTCATATCAAATGAGGACACAATAGATGAAGCGGGACATTGGGTACTCAAATTTTGACTTAACTTAGGAAAAAATGATATCATGGCATTTTGTGATACGTCCATCTTTTGTCACAAAATTATTGAAATTTATAATGTATTATCCAATCTTGACATAAATTAATGCATGTTGTTGATTGTTTTAGATGGAGATTGGATCAAATGTAGAGCTTGAGCATTCAACTAGCAAAAGAAGAAGATATGTACATGGATGTGGACCTAAAATTGTTAAATCAAATAGACGATAGTGGGGGGAAGAGGATATGACAATGGATACTGCAGACACAACAAATGATTGTAGTGAAGAAGAGGTAGGTGAGGACTATAGTACATGGGATGAATACTTTGAGAAAATTGTTGTTTGTGGATGTTATGTATGTCATGGAAAGAAAAAATTCAAACAAGCGATTGTACAAAGACATTACATTTATGATGAGCTTCTAGTCGATAGTATGCCTAATACAATCAATTAAAACCAAAGAATAATAAATGAATGTGGAATGATGTTTTATAAGCTATGTTGTCAAAATTGTGTTTTATTTAAATTATTGTATAAAAAAGGTAGTCTATAAAATAATGTTCCATTATTCAATTGATGTATATATGTTCATACAATTTATATTTATATTTTTTAGGCCATATTTGATTATATTTCTTTGAAATTGATACATTTAGGATCTATCCAATTTTTTCCAAACATTAAATAATGCTTGCGTTTTTTATAGATAGAAGATTTTGATGAAACACATACTAATACCCGAGATCGAACTGGGTTATTAAGATTTGGACGAGATGATCCAAACCATCCTTTAAACCACACTAGGGCAAGAAGAGAAAGATTGAAGAGAACACTACCACCTGAGAAATTTGATGAGCTAATGAGAGTCACATACACTGATGACATGCCACCTAGCCTTAATGATGATGATCATGATAGTGAAAATGCATTGCATGAAGAAGGATTGAATGAAATACTTATAGGTTTATTTGGTGATGGAAACAATGATGACAATAATGATGATATGGTTGAAAATAACGATAATAGAAGGGATAATTACCACCAACGTAATTTTGATGATAACAACATCAAAGACTCCATCAAGCAAGCAATGAAGACACCCATGTTCAAATTGGGTGCAAGTAGAACCTCAAAAATGGCATGCACATTAATATTATTAGAGATCAAGTCACTATTTGATTGGTCAGACAAAGGATTCACTACCCTACTAAAGTGAGTTGAAATTTATTTCTTACTTTGCATTGTGAATTGGTGTACATAATTTGTAAACATTCATCAACTTCATTTATATTTCTTTAAGGGGATTTTAAAACTATATATTGTATATAGATAGTCCTAGTATAGATTGACATATCAAACATGTTCATCATAATTCAAACATTCAATTGATTTAATCTCTAGAAATATTACAGGGCACTAAAAAATAAAATATTACCTGAAGAGAATGTGTTGCCATCAACTTGTAGAGAGGCACATTTGTTGTTGGTTGAGTTGGGGATTGAATATAAGCAAATTCATTCAAGTAAAAATGATTTCATTTTATACAGAGATGAATATCAAAACAAGGTAGAATGCCCTGTATGCAAAGAGAAGAGATATCATACAGATGTACAAGGTCCTACAGTTCCAAAGAAGGTTTTATGTCACATGCCAATTATACCTAGACTTCAATGAATGTTTCATTGCAATTCACTAGCACAATTGATGGACCGACATGTAAAGAACAAGAGTAAAGATGGATTCATGCGAATTTTGGCCGACTCCAAAGCAATGAAACACATAGAAGAAAAATGGCTAAGAAAATTCAAAGATGAACCTTGTAGTATCATGTTTGGTCTTGCAATTGATGGAGTGTTCCCATTCTCTTTCCTGAGCTCAAATTATAGTTTTTGGCCAGTCGAATTGATAGTATACAATATTCCCCCATGGATGAGTGTTAGAAAGGAGCACCTTATGCTAACTCTCATTGTTCCAGGAAAATATCATGTTAAAAACATGGATTTTTATCTTGCACCTTTTATTGATGAGATGCAAATGCTATGGAAAGGCATAAGAATGTATGACATATCATGTCCTCCATCAAATAGGTCCTTCATGTTGTATGGTGTGCTATGTTGGACTATTCATGATTTCCCAAGACTTGGTGTTTGTTCTGGTAAGATAAAATATTTACGTATTTATACTCATAATTTATTTTCATCCCAAATTTCATACTTAGTTTTATACTATTTTTTTATGTTATTAACATTACTTATTGAATTGCAGGGCTTCAAACAAAGGGGATATTTGCATGTCCAAGATGTGCAAAAAAAAATCAAGGGTGGTGTATACACCTAAAATTGGTCTAGAGAATCCGATTAATTAAATACGAATTATTTGAATAATTATCCTATTTCCTCTACTATTTGAATAAATAAAAATATTTATTTATATAGTTCACGTTCACATTCACATTTAATTCTTCTGATCTTAATTAAATAAACAAAATTAAATATTTTGTTTGATTTAACTATCATTTTCCCTATTTTATTCTATCACATCAATCTTAAATTAATTAAATAAAGATTAAACACTTTATTGATTAATTGTCGTATTCTTCTGTTTAATTTAATAAAAAACTTCTATAGTTTGTTTTATTAAATTATTCATCCCTCTTTTGCTAATTTAAAAAAATAAAAAATATTTAAATAAAGGCATAAGGAATATATTCCTCTATATTTCCTCAAAATCAAATTAGATATCCTATGTCTAATTTATGTCTAAAATCATGTCAAAATTAATTAATTGAAACTTCACGGGAAGAATTGGAGACAAATTGCAAATTTATCTCTCAATCCTCCACCACCAATCTTTCCTCTTCTCTTGCCTAGTGTTTTCATGGGTAGAGACAATCTCCAAAATTCTCTCAATCTCCTCCATCTTTCACCATTAAATCCTCCAGATTGAATCCAAACCTCTCTTTGCCATCCCTGTGCATTTCTACAACTAGGAAATCTATAAATAAATCTTCATTCAACCAAGAAAACGATCCCAAGTTATCAAGTTCACTCTACAGGAATTTCATCCAAGCATCCAAGCATCCAACATCCAACATCCAACATCAAGGTTTTACAATCATGGCCGCCTCCTGTAGCTGCATTTATCAGTTTTTATATCAATTCATGTCATCTTAGTTTTTTTTATCATCTAGTCTTTATCATATTAGTTTCATATCATTTGCATCAACATCATTCCATTATTTAGATTGTCATTTTAATAGTTAATAGTGTTATTTAAATCTTAGAGAACATAGCTTAATAAATCTTTAAAGATAGGAGACAATGAGACAATTTCAATTGGTTATTAGCTTAATATTTGATGCAATGTTCCATTAAGAAGTGTTTTATTTCTTTATTACCTTATTCACACTTACAATTTGGTGCCCACCATGGGGTCTAACCCCATATTTTATCAATTTTTCTGAAAAGTGTCGCGCAGGTTTCTGATGTGTTTTGTTTTAGCACTTTCATAAAAAACTATAGCGCATATGTGGAAAACTATGGTTCTTCCATGCTCTATTTCGGTGCTTCCATGATACTATAGCGCATTCGTCAAAAAAAATAGCGCTTTCAACTCTAGCGCTTCCATGACCTGTTTCAGCGCATCAGTCACCCATTCCCAGAAAAACTGATTTAGCGCTTATGTGGAAAACTCTGGCGCTTCGGTATTATGTTTCAGCGCTTTCGATTTTAGCGCATCAGGTAAAAACTATAGCACTTTGGTAGAATCTTTTAGCGCTTTTGTAAATTCAATCTACATCCGATGCGACCATGGCTAGAATTTAATTTTTTTCACAGTTAGACTAAAATTTATCAATCCTAGGGTAGCCATCACACTTTTGCAGTATTAGTTAAAAAGAGCATCATGATTTTTGCGAAGCAAAATCTTCACATAGATTAGAAAATTTTCCTTTTTGAGCTTAAAACAAAACAACTTATCTGTTGTGTTTGTGTGGTGATTAGGCTTATTCTCTCCCCTTAACTGGGTGATCAAAGTGCCAAATTCATCCTTATTTCATGCAATTTACGCTTTATTAAATCCTTTAGAAGGCCTATCGTAGTGGGAAAAAGTACACACCCTACAGGAACAACCTAAGTGGGAACGCCTAAAGCCAAGGATTCCAACCCACTATAATCAAAATGCAAGTTGTTGATGAAAGTCCAACTTGACGGTAGTGAGCAAGATAACCATCCCCAAAATATTTGTTCTAAAGATTGGGAGGTATCTTGAGGGAGTTTATCAATTTCTGCACCGCATAGAAGTTCTATCTACGAACCATAGAGTAGTATCCCGCCGAGTCAGTAACCAGAAATTGTCATACTCACGGTGTAAGGGGAGGGAAGAATCTTCCCCCAAGACACTCACCATATAATTTCCAAGGACTTTTTTCTTAGAGGATGAGAAATCCAACTTTGATTACGCACTTGGAAACGACAAAAACACGGACACCCTCTAGGGGGTGACACAGTTGTGTGTGTCAACGCAATTTCAAGATGTGGGTTGTTGAGTATAACGATGACCTATTTGACCTTAAGTGTGAGTTTTTTTTATTTGTGTACATTTGTCAAAGCAACCAGTGAAAATAAAAAAGGACCATTCATGGTTCTTGAACATACACGATCTATTCAGATTAAAACAATTATTCCACAATTGCTTGTTGTGTTTTCACAAAAATCATTAAAATCAGATTAAAGATCATCTAAAAAATGACAAGTCAAATCAGGTCGAGAAATTCATGATTTGAAAGTGGAAGTCCACCACATTTGTCAAGAGAGCAATCAAAATAACCAAACCCAAGAAACCAATCAATTATCGAGATAATTAAAGAAGAAGGTGTTTTCTATATCAGAATTGAAAAATATTTTTGCAACATAGAACCTTCGTCCATAGATATCATGATTTTGCTAGGGGTCATAATCTTGATTACACTGTAGAACCACTTTATTCACAAGCTTTCTTCCAAAGGAGAGCTCTCACACAATATCACAACCGTAGTCAACACATATGTCAGTCCTATTTTCCACAACCCATGATAGAATATGCCACAAGGCCAGATCAAGTTTTACAATAAAGAGTCTTAAAAGTCCTATTTTTAGCTCTCTGGAAACTTGTTTCAGCGCTTCGAGTCACTGTTTTAGCGCTTTCATAAAATAGTGCTTCTGAGCACTGTTTTAGCGCTTATAGTCACTGTTCTAGCGCTTCCATCTAACAATGCTTAAATCATTTTTTTCAGCGCTTTCGAACACTGTTTTAGTGCATCTGTCAAGATAGTGCTTCCATCACTTTCTACAGCGCTTTCGAGCACTATTTTAGCTCATTTGTAGAGATTATGCTTCCATCGCTTGTTTCAACATTTTTGAACTCTATTCTAGCACTTCTATGAAATAGTGCTTCTGTACTCTATTTTAGCGCTTTCAAAATAGAGAGTTCCAAAATCATATCAGTCAGTCTATTTGTCATTTATCCACAGTTTTTATCAGAACACAAGTATCTTTTTACTAGAATCACTGTCTAGAGACCAAAATTAGATAAGTTCATACAAGTTCCCAATCTTATCAACTGAAACGTAGATCTTGCACATCAAAAGTGTCAAATCAAATACACAATTGATTACTACACCGAAGTTTCATCATCAGGATATTATCATCCTTTATCATGAAACAAAGTATAGTAATCCAATTTTTAACCTAGTCTTATCAATAAGATCAGTCATCTTATTCGACTTTGTTAAAAATTCACTTGACATTTCTAGCTTAGAAGATCAAAATTTTGGAAGAAGGAACAAAAAACTTGTATGCGAATCTTCACTAGGTCACAAAAACAGAGACTCTTAGAACCAGAACTTGAAACATCCTATACAATGGCAGAAGAAAATCCCTAGAATGGTCTGCATCAACATGACAAGAACGAAATAACTCCAGAGGACATTCAAACAGCCCAACAAGATCCCAAATTCCATAAATTCATGAAAAACATCTTAGAACAAGACATGGAGAAATACCTCTTGATGTTGGTTGAATCAGGTGCTAAAATTCCTAAGGACTTTGATGTAAATCGTCTAAAAGAAGCACCTGGAACAAGTGAAACCGAAATACCGCAACCCACAAAAGGTATAGATCCAGTTGTTGCTTTAACATCCCAAATGCAAATCTTACAACAACAAATACAGGATATGATAAAAGGGAGTACCAAAAGGTATGTGATACAGGACATTTATCCTTATCCTTTCAACTCAACAGTTGATATGATACGTTTTCCTAGGCACTATGAATTCCCCAAACATGACAAGTACAATGGAAGATTAGATCCAATCGATCATATCCAAGAATTTAAAACCATGAGCCTAGAGTTTTCCCAAGAGGAAACTTACCTAATGAGATTATTCCCAAGAAGCTTGGGAGGTGCATGTATGGAATGGTTTTCAAAATTACAACCAAGAATCAGGACTTTTGAGGAACTTGTCAACAAATTCACCTCCCAATATTATTTTAACATCCAACACGATGTTACAATAAAGTATCTATATAACCTGAAACAAAAGAAAGGGTAGACATTCTTGTCCTTTCTACAAAGATGGCGATGATTGTTCGCTAGATATCCTCGATCCATTCTTGAAGAAGAGAAAATGGAGTTGTTCATTGACAACTTGATGAATGAGATGAGTTACAGACTTGAATTGCAATGTCCTCCCACATTCGAAAAGGTGATAGAAAATGGCCTTAAGATTGAAGAAGTGCTAGTCAAAAGAGGGGTTATTAAACATTTCAATGACAAATCAAATAACACAAACCCTGCAAATCAGTACCCCAGCAGTGATAAACCAAAATTTTGGCAAAAGAACCGAAATATGACTACAAATGAAATGGCAAGTGATTTACAAAATGCCAAACCAGTTTTTAACTTGATAGCATCTACTTAAAAAACAAATCAAAAAAACGATCAAATTATGAAGTCAAATGTCATTCAGAACAATGAAATCACAAAATTGCAATCATACCAAAAACCATCAAACCGGCATAGGTTCACACCTTTAGGCCAAACATTGGAATCAACAATGAAAGAACTAGTCACTAGTGGTCTGATCACTGCACAGGAAGCAAGATTTTGGGATCCAAAGGTCAAACCACCATGGTGGAATGACTTAGATTACTGCAACTTCCACAACAATAAAGGCCACAAAACTAATGATTGTATGGAGTTAAAACACGTGGTTCAAGATCTGATAAAAAATAACAAGGTGTATATAGAGGGACCCCAAAACAATAATGATCATTCAGCCTTCAAGGACCCTTTACCAAACTATGACAAAGGAGCATCATCTTCTACGAACAACAAAGGTAAAAATATCAATCATATCTACGATAAAACAATCCTTTGTCTTACCGAAGTAGAGAGTGATCATACCAATGGGAAAAACATGGATAAACACGAAGCCAACAACACTACCCCTTTGGATTTTCTCCCAAGCATACAAGTCCTTGAAAATCAAATAAACGTCATAAATATCAAAGAATGACAGGACTATCAACCCGCAAATGTAATGACAAGGGGGAAATCCAAGGTAGTGTTAAAGGGAGTTGGGTCTAAAAATGCATATCCACCTCCATCTCATTACAACATTGTCGATCAACTTCAAAACATTCCAGCACAGATATCAATACTAGAACTCCTCAAATTATCTCCATCACATAAGGAGGTTCTAGAATAAGCATTAGTTGCCACTACAGTACCAAAAAATCTAGATGTTTTCCAATTCCAAGCTATGGTGGGGCATTTGAATACCCCACATTGTCTATCATTCTCTGAACAAGATGATGTCTCACTCAACCATCCCCATAACACCACACTCCATATCAAAGTCTTGATCCATAATCATCGTGTCAAAAAAGTCTTAATAGATGGGGGAGTTGGTTTGAACATTTGCACTCTAAAGTTAATCTGTGCACTAGGGTATTTCGACGATGATATTGATGCCTGAAGGAAAATGACCATAAAAGCATATGATGAGGAAGAAAGTTCTTCAAAGGGACTAATTGTGTTATGAATTCAAGTGGGACCAATGGTGAAACACATAGCATGTCAAGTACTGGAAAAAGAGTTGACTTACAACATACTCTTAGGATGTCCTTGGATCCATGAAATGCAGGCAGTACCTTCCACATATCACCAATGATTAAAGTTCCATGTAAATGGATAGGAGGTGACTGTATCTGCCGATTATAATCATCCTCAACATTGTGACACACTTAGAAACTCTCAAGATACCTTTGTGCCTCACAATCGGGAAGCATCCAGTTCAAATTCATCAAATGAAGACAAATGTCCAAATATCATCACCAAATGGGTAGAGAAGAAGGCTAAAGAAAAAGATACAAATCTTGATGACACTCAAGTAATAGACAATTCAGATCCCCAAAATTCTTTGTCATGGAAATCTCAAGAGCAGGTCCAGTTGACAGACAAGGGAATGGAGCAATATTCTATGGAGCAATCGCTTAACCTTTCACAGTTAATGCCATCTACTAAGACATATGGCCAACCATCAATGATCAAAAATCAAACATCACGACCTGTCACAACTCTAGAAGAAAGGTTTGTAAAATTCAGTACCATAGAGGATGAATTAGACAATAAAGCAATCCTTGATTGGTTATACAAAGATGAAGAACCATCAACATCAAATAGCAGTATCAAGAATGTCAATATCAATACAAACAAATATGGCAAAGGGAAAACTATCCTAGAAAAATGGGTTATGAGGGACAAGGACCTGTTGGTTTAAGAAAGGAAGGATTAATTGAGCCTATTCAACCCCTCACTCTCCAATCAAAAGAGAAGACAGGACTGGGATACTCTGAAGAAGAGAAATAGGAGATGACAAGGAAGGTTGTAGAAAGAATCCTTCAGCTTAGAGATAGCTCTGAAATGGGTTCAAATGAATATGAGTGGGATCTGTGTTCTGATTTATCTTTCCCTAATATTCAAATTGATGTAATCCAACAATATGCACCTACACGTGAGGAGGGACAAGGCTCTGGGTCTAGACCATTCGTAGTAGGATCACTAAATACCGATGACTCAAGTGGGGATGAACAGACCTCGAGTGAACTAGACGATCTTGGAGAAGGTACCATCATTGACCTCAATATTCCAATTAACAACTATGATGAAATGGTTTTCCAAACCCTTACATCCATCAACCTAAATGAATCTAATGACCTCATGCCATTAATCCATCCAGAACTTTTTGACTGGGAACCTGTCGAACCTCTGATTGTACCAATATCTGCAGATGATGATGCCATCATGAATTTCCTATGTCATGACAAACTTGGTACAAGTTCTATCTGTAATACTCATATCAATGCGAATCAGCAGGAGGGTGTCAAATCTTCCAGTTTCAAAATTAAAAACAAGGATAATAGATCTAATGGTGAAAACCATTCTATGGCAGCATTAGATCTGGAAAAAGATAAAATAAAGAACGTATCTAACGGTGAAAACCTCTCTAAGGCACCGAAAGATGGGAGATTTGACACTCTTCTAGAAAATTATCATGAGCGGTCATCAGTCCTGGTAGAACCAACACAGTCTGTTAACATCGACACTGAAGAAAAAGAAAAAATCTTACATCTGGCATATCCATGATAGATCAAGAGAGACCATAATTCATCAAGTTCTTTAAGGAAAGAAACATCAACTTTGCATGGTCATATTCCGATATGCTAGGCCTGGATCCAAATCTACTCATGCATCATTTGTCTTTGCCTACAGGAATCAATCCTGTGAAGCAAAAATTAAGAAAAATGCATCCTCATATCGCATTAATGGTAAAGACTAAGTTACTAAATTGCTAGATGTTGGATTCATAAGGTCTATCGACTACGCCGAGTGGATATCAAACATTGTACATATTTCAAAGCCAGACAATAGCATCAAGATATGTACGGATTTCAAAGACCTAAATAAAGCATGCCTAAAGGATGATTTTCCATTACCAAATATAGACATCATGGTGGAATTCATGGCAAGGCATGCCATTTTTCAATCATGGATGATTTTTTCGAATATAATCAAATAGAAATAGCTCCAAAAGATCAAGAAAAGACTGTATTTACATGTCCATGGGGAACCTTCTGTTGGAATGTCATGCCATTTGGTCTGAAAAATGCAGGAGCCACCTATCAAAGAGCAATGACAACAATCTTTCATGATAT
The DNA here is from genome assembly GCA_007115665.2 of Sequoiadendron giganteum. NCBI lineage: Eukaryota > Viridiplantae > Streptophyta > Pinopsida > Cupressales > Cupressaceae > Sequoiadendron > Sequoiadendron giganteum. Next base: position 674,979,090 of record CM021103.1, on the reverse strand, counting down.
GATGCACACCTTCATGGAGGATTACGTGGATGATATTCTAGAAAAATCTTGTACAAGGGAAGGACATCTACATATCCTGAGCAAAATCTTCACACGGCTAGAGAAATTCAATGTCAGGTTAAACCCCAAGAAGTGTGTCTTTGGGGTCACATCAGCGAAACTGTTGGGATACATTATCTCATAATAGGGTATTGAAGTGGATCCAGTGAAAGTCAAGGCAATAATGGAAATGTTGCCTCCCAAAAATATCAATCAACTTAGATCACTACAGGGAAGGCTCCAATCGATCAGGAGATTTATCTCCCAGGTGGTAGACAAGAGTCATCCTTTTAATCACCTATTGCATTAAAATGTAGTTTTCAAATGGGATGAGGGGTGTGAGACAACGTTTGATCAAATAAAATAGTATCTAATGTCACCGCCTATTCTCATGCCATCGACCAAAGGAAGACATCTGATATTGTACATTGCAACAACAAATATATCTTTGGGAGCATTATTAGCACAGAAGGATTATGCAGGACAAGAACATGCCATCTACTATATCAGCAGGACATTAAATGGCTATGAAATAAACTACACTTTCATAGAGAAATCATGCTTAGTGTTGGTGTTTGCTACTCAACAGCTGAGACATTATATGCTGACCCATACAATTAGGTTAATAGCAAAGATCGACCCCTTAAAATACTTACTCAGTAAAGTTGCCTTAATAGGTAGACTAGCCAAGTGGGTCATGCTATTAAGCGAATTTGATATTCAATATGTGGATAGAAAAGCCATCAAGGTTCAAGTAATCACCGAACAATTGGCGGAGGCTCCTTTACCAAATGATCGACCCATGACCATGGAATTTCTAGATGCGGATATTCTGACACTAACGCCACAACAATGGATATTATATTTTGATGGATCATACACACAGTGAGGATTTGGAGCAGGAATTTTGTTCATCAATCCCCAGGGACACACCATCCCGAAATCATATAGACTGATGTTTCAGTGTACAAATAATGTGGTAGAATATGAAGCATTGATCATTGGGGTCAAGATAGCAATTGAATGGAGAATCACAGACCTACAAGTGTATGGAGACTCTCAACTAGTCATTTATCAAGTAAATGATGAGTATCATACCAAAGATGAAAATTTGATGCCTTACAAGCAGCAAATAGATGATCTAAAGCATTTTTTTATCAACATCAAAATTGATCAAATTCCAAGGGCGGAGAAAAAAGTTGCGGATACCATAGCCACAATCGCTTCACTATTACAATTGTCAGAGAAATGAGGTTGTTATGATTTTATGGTGGAACAAGTACCATGTCCTTCTCACAATAATTCAAAATCCAATACCATATGCCATCTAGAGACCATTGAAACCTCCATCTATGAAAAAACCTATGCGTACCTGAAAGACAATATCCTTCCTCCTGATCTTTCCAAGAACCAAAAACATAATTTTATCTGCCAATCCGCCCGACATACTTTAATTGCTGACATCCTACATCGTCGAGGTCTTGATGGTACCTTACTCCGATGTTTAGAACGCGAAGAATCTAAAATAGCCCTACATGAAGTTCACGAGGGTATTTGTAGCACTCATTCGAGTGGGATACTGCTAGCTAATAAACTCCTCTGTTTGGGATATTATTGGCCATGCATGGAGAAAGAATCTTATTAGTTTGTAAAGAAAAGTCAAAAGTGTCAGATTCACAGTAATCTGATTCATGCACCAGCACAAGAATTGCATCCCTTCACATCAACATGGCCCTTTTGTCAATGGGGCCTGGATCTGGTAGGAAAAATAAATCCCTCTTCATCCAATGGACACAAGTTCATTATAACAGCTACATAATATTTCGGTATGGAATTCCTCAATCTATTATCATGGATAATGGACGGCCTTTCAAAAATCAAGATATTCAAGAATTGTGTGAAAATTTTCATATCCAACATCGTTTCTCAACGCCGTATTATCCACAAGGAAATGGCCAAATAGGGGCCTCTAACAAAACAATTCTAAAAATCCTCAAGAAGATGGTAAACGATGTTGGACATGATTGGCATGTTCAACTCAATATTTCATTGTGGGCCTATAGAACTAGTATCAGAACACCAACAGGAGCAACACCATATGCCTTGGTGTATGGATTAGAGGCCATACTACCTATTGGAGTTGAGATTCCATCGCTTCGTGTATTAGTCAGAGGAATCATTTTAGATGAAGACTATATGATATCTAGACTGCAAGAACTAGAATTGTTGGATGAGCATCATCAACAAGTTTTTAATCATCTAACAGCATATCAATAGTGAATATCAAGGAGTCACAATCATATGGTAAAACCTAGGATTTTTCAAGTTGGTGATTTGGTTCTAAAAGAAAACCCGAGAAATCAATAAGACAAGGAAAAGAAAGGGAAATTTGAGCCTAATTGACTAAGTCCTTTTGTCCTCATATCAGTGTATGGATCAGGGGCTTATCAACTATCAACATCAGAAGGGGATTTGTTTGATGAACCTATCAACAATATCCATCTCAGAAAGTTCTACACCTGAATTCCTATTGCACGGGTTAAACTTTTGAAAAAGGGTTTCTTTGATGAAAACTTGGAAAATAGGCATCTTGGCAACAAAAAATACAAAAATATACCAAAAATAGAAACACAAAAATACAAAAAAAAGAGAGGAAAATATACAAAACAAAGAGTGTAATCAAAACATATGGTGAAAACCTGGAAACAGGTGTCATATGTGATTCTAAATCAGCTTTTCCATCTATTTTATTATGTATTGGGATCATTAGTCTGACAGTCATTACCATTTCATATCATGTCATTAGTCTTGTCATCATTGCATCCATTATCAAATCATGTCACATGGTCATATCTCACTCTAGCTTGGGGGCAACATCTGGATATCACTAGGAGCAATGAAAACGTATGTCTCACCAAATGGGAAGATAGCAGTACGACAAGAAAAGAAAAAACAATCTTCAAAATACAATATCAATCACCATTGGAAAATCATCAAACATCTGTATCATATCAGAAAATCCAAAAAAACATGTCAAAAGGTCAATCTAGAAAAGCAAAACCAAAATCATAAGTCTGTGTTAGTCGAACTACATGGTCTCTGCATGTGTAACGTAGGAAAGGCTTATCTTTCATCAGCCCCCGAGACCCCTAGGATAGGTTAGTCAGTTAGGTATTTGGTCAAAATATTGGAAAATCACAAAAAAATCAAAAGCCAGGATGGATGATCTAATCTGAATAATGATTTGAAACACTAAGTAAAAGGTGGATAAGTTGTATATTTTGATATTATAATTTCTTTGGAGTAACTCGATGATGTAAATAAACTAGAGAAACAAGGAAGAAGAATGATATTTTTATTGTCTGCTATCTGTAATTTAATCATATGAATGTATGAATTGTTGGGGGATGTGTTATGCAAATGTATCACCGATGACATTCATAATTCACACATTGGAATGATTAATCTTTGCCTGCTTACGCAATGAATGCTCAGGTCATCTCGGTTCAATAATACCTAGATTCTTGTGTTTGCTTGCAATATCAAAAATCATGAAAGAAGTACTCAGGTCGTCATTGGTCTAACACATACCATTAATGCTTGTACTCACTTTCAACACCCAATAAAAGCTTGATGATGATACCAAACATAAAGTACTGTTAAAATGACAATGGTTTGCATATAGTTGCATGTTAAAATTAGACTGCATTCATCATAAATTCATTATCCATAGAGTATTTGTTGCATAAAGGGATCTAATTAATGATTATTTTATATGACTGAGTATACTTGACATAAATCAAAAATCATCAAAAACGTGTAGAAGTCATCATCTCATCATTAATTTTTCATCATCCATGCATTTTACATCAAATAAATTATGCATTTAATTGTACCATCATTTTTCACATCAAAACATAAATAAATACATCATTCATTACATTATCATCCATCAACATCATATGCATCTAATCAATTTTTAACCCATACATCATTTGTCATCCATAAATTATATCATAAAAATTTCATCATCCATCCATTATCATTCATCATAAGATCATAATTATATTATCATTATCACAATTAAAGTCATGTCATTATTACCATCCATCCATACATTTCATCACATTTGAAATAAATACAAGTCATGTCATTTTACCATAACATTCATCACATTATTATTCATACATCCATAACATTCATCACATTATTATCCATATATCATACATCATAATCATCATTTAGAACATCATACATCCATACATCATATATTCTGCACATGCATTCATCATAGAATCATTACAGGAAATAAAAATAATTTATTATAGAAACATCACATGATACATCATCACATAATAAATGCATCCATCATAGAAATCATAAACCATCATAAGATCGAATCAATTGAATCTCATATATATCATCAATGTCAAATATACAATGAATTCTAAAATAAAGTTACATCATCAAAAATGAGCCAACTTGGAGTATACATCATATCTCAAAAAGAAAATCTCAAAATCAAAATGGAATCTAGGATATGCTATTGCCAGAATATGCAGGTCCAATAGGACCAGTACCACCACCACCCCCGGAAGGACCAAGATATCTGGGATCTCCTCAAGGAGGCTATGTTACACCCTCACTCACTGTCTGGGTACGAGTCCAACCAAATATCGACCAGGCATAGCTGACTCTATGCTCGATAGGCACTGCATCATGGTATCTACCTTGGTAAAACTCTGCCTCATGGCTAGCCCGTAGAACCTCCCTCATGTAATTTTCTATAGAGGCACCATCGATGACTCTCTATAGGGTCTCAGTCATCTCTTGTGCCCTCTCTGCAATCTGTCTAGCACTATCTCGCTCGGCTATCAAGGTAGCAACCTGAGTCTGAACAACGGCCAACTGTCCCTGTACCTACACTAATGCCTGAGCATGGGTATGTGCCTGAGCCTGCATCTAGGTCTGCGTCTGTACCAACAAATTTTGGGCCTGTACCAACTGTCCTTGTAAGGTATGTACCTATGCCTGTAAACCAACAATCTGCCTCTAGTGATCTACTGAGGCTACTGCCACTGCTTGCCTCTTGCAAGGCCTATTGGATGATGGACCGACACTGACTGGTCCAGCTCCTCTGCCACCATCACTATTATCACTACTACTATCACCGTTGTTGCTCTCAGTACTATTACCTAATGTAGTATCACCCCCACTGCTCTCCTTAGAACCCTTGACAACATCATCCTCCATGAGTAACGGTGTTGGCTCATCGAGAATCGTGATGCGAGGATGTGGATTCAATGCCAAAAAAGTGGCATACTCCTTTGTCACAGGTGCCTCAAAAATATCCCTGTGCATATCCCAGGCAGATGGCTGCAGAGCTCTGCACCCCTCTACTATGGTCTCATATGACAGGCATGGCCCCCAATTAGGTACATCACTCTGTCGCCTGGCATAGTGGGCTACCCCTTGTGGCATACAATGAACAATTTTGTACTGTCTGTACACCCGTCGTAACAAAACTCTCTCCAAAACAAAAAATGTCCTGCTAATTAGGTACATAGAATCACAAAGATAACCAAGCACGACGTCATCCTCATCCCACTTCTCATAGTCTAAGTATGGACGCCAAACAACAGTCTTTGTATCATCCAGCACTCGTCTCTAATGCTCCAACTTACCCATCCAAGTCTGGGTAAGTCGACCTCTATACTTGAAAACATATGGTCTTCCTGTTGGTTTATCCAAAACTGGAAATGGTCGAGCAATAGAGAAATGCTCCCATGCCCACACCTGTAGAAGTGTCATCCCAGCTGATAAACTGCGCACCCCCAAATATACCACTAAATGTAAGTCATGGTAGAGATGTGCCAGCATACACATCCCCCACGCATATCTCATACCATGTACAAGCATGCTCTCCAAAATCCAGCCCCAACCCATAGAGAATCCCTTTGACCTACAATCAAGACAAAGGAAACCTCCAATGAATCTAGCAAGCACTGCTGGTAGTGAAGCATACGCATCAGCAATCGTCCTCCATCGGACACTCAAACTTGCAATGTGTTGATCTTGAAAACACTCTACGGAGAGCATCTCTCCCACTAGCCTCATGAGAATCATAAACAACAATCTCTCCCATGAATGGAATCCACATAATCCGCCACACGTCCTTGGGTGTGATCGTCATCTCACTAGTAGGTAAATGAAAGGTGTAATGGTCACTGTGCTACCTCTCAGCCAAAGCAGTAAGAAGGCCCTGATTAATCCTAATTTGAGGCATGTCAAGTAAACTCATAAGGCCACATCGACCTATGACCTAAATCTCATCTGGTGTCAGATGAGGAATCAAATCGGTGGTCCAGGGAAACTGCTCTCGCATCTAAAGAGTACCCAGATCCTCCTATCATCATAAAAATTAAAATCTACAATCAGTGCACTATGTCAAGAAATCAAAAATCATTCTACTATCAGATCTAATCCAACTTTGGTATGAATTTTTTGATCAAAATTCATGAACAAACATCAAAAAACCTCACTTATCATGAGGTTCATCAACATTATCTAATCTCGCCTATCATGAGAGTAAGTCTTATTAAATCATCAAAAATCAATTATCAGGGAATTTGGATAATCAAATCATACCAAACCGAAGTATGGACATGATCGAAATTGGCAAAAATCAAAGTTAACTATGTCAAAATTTGAAAATTTGGCATGGATGCGCTAAAATAGGCACCCAAAGCGCTAAAAATTAAAAGCGCTACTTTATCAATCAGATGCACTAAAACAGGTTTTCAAAGCGCTACTTTATCAGAAGCGCTATTTCAGCACATGGATGCGCTAAAATAGGCACCCGAAGTGCCACTTCACCCAAAGCGTTGTTCTACTGCATCAATGTGCTAAAATAGTCCATCAAAGCGTTGCTTTACCAGAAGCACTATAACAGACCATTGATGCGCTAATTCACCACATCAAAGTGCTAGAACATTCTAGGCGCTAGAATCCGACATGGAAGCGCTAAACCTAACTACCTAAGCACTAAATCATGAAAGAGCTACACTATCCAACGAAAGCGCTAGAGAAAATAACACAAGTGCTAAAACAAACAATGGAAGCGCTACAACGTGACTTGGATGCGCTAAAACTAAGTTAACACGCGAAAAAGCATAAAATGCATAGAAAACAAAAAAATGTGCAAAAAATGAGGTGGATTACGGGTACATACCGGAGGTCTGTACGCGGTCGGCCGCTGGTGACGTCACACGTGCTCAAAATGGTGAGTGTGGTAGGGGATTGGCATCTTGCTCCAACTGGCTCAAAATTCTCTATCATTGGAATTTGAAAGTCAAAAGGTGCAAATGACCTTTTGGACTATATATAGCTTTTTGAAATAGGATTTTGGTGGGTTTTATTTTATTTTAATTAATTTTATTCGTGGAATTAATTGAAATTCAACCACGGGCTGTATTTTTCTTCATCAATGTCGGGAGATAAATTATTTTTTCATCGGATCTCATCAAATCATTGAAAAATCATAATGGAAATTCAAAAAAAAAAAATCATCAAATCATTGAAAAACCATGAAAATCCGAAAATTCTGAAAAATCATCAAATCAATAATTTATTTCCAGCAAAATTTTCTTCGAAGCAATGCATAAACACATCACTTCAAAGAGGGGCAAAATGTATACACCTAAAATTGGTCTAGAGAATCCCATTAATTAAATACAGATTATTTGATTAATTATCCTATTTCCTCTACTGTTTGAATAAATAAAAAATATTTATTTATATAGTTCACGTTCACATTCACATTTAATTCTTCTAATCTTAATTAAATAAATAAAATTAAATACTTTGTTTGATTTAATTATCATTTTCCCTATTATTCTATCACATCAATCTTAAATTAATTAAATAAAGATTAAATACTTTATTGATTAATTGTTGTATTCTTTTGTTTAATTTAATAAACAACTTCTATAGTTTGTTTTATTAAATTATTCATCCCTCTTATGCCTTTATTTAAATATTTTTATAGTTTGTTTTATTTAATTATCATTTTCCCTATTTTATTCTATCACATCAATCTTAAATTAATTAAATAAAGATTAAACACTTTATTGATTAATTGTTGTATTCTTTTGTTTAATTTAATAAAAAACTTCTATAGTTTGTTTTATTAAATTATTCATCCCTCTTTTGCTAATTTAAATAAATCAAAAATATTTAAATAAAGGCATAAGGAATATTCCTCTATATTTCCTCAAAATCAAATTAGATATCCTATGTCTAATTTATGTCTAAAATCATGTCAAAATTAATTGATTGAAACTTCACGAGAAGAATTGGAGACAAATTGCAAATTTATCTCTCAATCCTCCTCCATCAATCTTTCCTCTTCTCTTGCCTGGTGTTTTCATGGGTAGAGACAATCTCCAAAATTCTCTCAATCTCCTCCATCTTTCACCATTCAATCCTCCAGATTGAATCCAAGCCTCTCTTTGCCATCCCTATTCATTTCTACAGCCAGGAAATCTATAAATAAAGCTTCATTCAACCAAGAAAAGGATCCCAAGTTATCAAGTTTACTCTGCAGGAATTTCATCAAGCATCCAGCATCCAACATTAAGGTTTTACAATCATGGCCGCCTCCTGTAGCTACATTTATCAGTTTTTATATCAATTCATGTCATCTTAGTTTCTTTTATCATCTAGTCTTTATCATATTAGTTTCATATCATTTGCATCAACATCATTCCATTCTTTAGATTGTCATTTTAACAGTTAATAGTGTTATTTAAATCTAAGAGCACATAGCTTAATAAATCTTTAAAGATAGGAGACAATGTGACGATTTCAATTGGTTATTAGCTTAATCTTTGATGCAATGTTTCATTAAGTGTTTTATTGCTTTATTACCTTATTCACACTTACAGGCAGTATTATAAAGATCTACATAAATTTATTTACGCAAACAATAGGGTTTTTCTACCACTATATCATAGGTTTAGAAATCGCCTGAAGAATCAATTTGATGGAAAACTTGGAAATAAAGACCCTCCCATGATTATGGGTCCAGGTGATTGGCTTAAGAAGTATGAAGATGTTGAATTGAAAGCTTGGGATTATTTTTTTGATGATTCAATTGAAGAACCATAACAAGTTGTAGTTAATATGCCAGAAGGAATGGAAAGGAAATCCATATTTTATGAGCTCCCTTACTGGAAGGATCTATTAATATCTCACCTATTAAATCCTATGCACATCTTCAAACATGTCCCAGATTCTATATTTCAGCATATATCAGGCAAAGAGAAGGACACCTTGTCTTCGAGGAGAGATATTGCTCTTTTGCATACCAAATTTGATAGAAAACATTTGTGGCCAAATAGGGAAAATGAAACATATGCAGAAGCTCCATGGATTTTGAAAGAAAAGAGGTAGACCAACTAAAAAATGTCATCCTTTCAATAAGAACACCTACTGGCTATGGTTCATCATTGGATAAATCTTTTATAGTTGATGGACATATCACGGGATTTAAAACACATGATTTTCATAATTTAATGAAGGTATCATATATCATAATTTAACATTTACTGGTAACATTGATTAAGCACTAAATTTATTTTGATATTTTTTTGTGTGAGAGAAAATTACTAATTAACTTTTCATAAATGTGTTTGATAGCATATCATGCCATTCGTAATTAGGGGGATTCATGTCTTACAGTTGACTTAAGGAATGCCATAAGTTGATTATCGACATTTACAAGGTATGTGGTTAAATGAAATGTTCATGTGTGAGAGACATAGAGATATTATATTGCATTTTAATTTATGACTAAAGGTTCATACTAATTTACTATTCTTATATTAGGTGGGTGACCTCCAAGGAGATCCATGAATCTGAAGTGCCAAAGTGGAAGAAGGAAATTGCAGAAATTGTATGTGTATTTGAGAAGGAGCTCCCTAAAGTTCCATGGACCTACAAATCCATTTACTTATACACGTAGTCAATGACATTGAATTGGTGGGTGTTATATGAACAAGGTGGATGTTTCTCTTTGAGAGGTATATGAAAACTCTTAAAAGATATGTCTGACAAAAGGCACATCCAAAGGGTTGCACATAAAAAAACAATTGTACAGTAGAAAATCAGATTCAATCAGTTATGTCTTATTTTTCTTGCACACTTATCTGAAAGACAAAGGGTATTCACCATACATTTCCCTTGGAAAATAAAAATGTTCTTTCATTTATTTTTACTATATATCTCAAAAGTGAAATTGTTGTTACATAATGATGCACTGAGAAAATAATATATACAAAAAAATGCAAAGAAAATGTTTGAAATTTAACATGCAACCTACTATGTTGTGCTGAAAGGAATCAAGATTATCTGGGACAAGAAATAATAATAAATTTTTTATGATTTTACTTAAAATTGAATAGGATATGAAAAGTGTGGACAATGATGGTGCTGAAATTGAAAACCCTGATTCTGATGACATTACTATTTTATGTCATTAGAGATAAAGAGAACATACAATTTTATATACATAAAAAATGAAGATTTGAAACAACTAAACTGAAAATTGAAACACTGTAAGATTTTTTCTTAAACAATAATTCACATACTCACTTACAAAAAAGGGTGAAGCATTTTTTATTCAAACTCTATTTTCTTTAATGGAAATAACAATAAAAGAATATTTACAAGTACAAGAATATATACACTGTTTCATATAAAATAAGGAATGTTTCATAGAATATACAAGTACAAGAATATATACAAGAATATTTATAAGTACAAGAATATATACATTGTTTCATAGACTTCTAAATTTTTTAGAGTTATTTGCAATCCGTTGGGTCTCAAAAACATTAGTTTTTAGACCATAAGAGCGTGCCAATCTCTAAGAGGTCTTTAATCCTTAATAAAAACCAATTAAAGTAAATTATTTGAAAGGAATTTAATTCACACCTAACCAAAAACCAATCAAAGCATCCACACAGTAACAACAAATGTGCCTTGATAAATCTTGCAGATTTAAACAACTTGAAAAGACCACTTTGGAGACAACAAAGCAATAAATAAGCATGAAAATCGACACAGAAATCGAAGACTAAAAATGGATTAAGAGTTATAATGTATCTGCTCCATTATATTGCTCAAAATATAAACATACATAACATGAGTTGTTTTGATATGAATAAGTGGATGAGATGGTCTAGTATCTATTCTAATGGATCAAAATGATGATGATATGATGATCAAAATTAGACCTTGGTTTCCCTATTTGTATGGGAAGCAACAAGCTTCAGGTTCGTTCACAAAAGTTACATATTTTCTTAACTAAAGAATAATTAACATAACATAGAAACTTAAAAAGAGTTTATTGTTGGATGCACTACAGTCCATTAATTATCAAAAATCGCTTGTGACCACCTAAGATTTGTTCAAGGTTCAAGCACCATGTTAATGCATCCACATAACCAAACTCTAACTACCTCCTCATACAACTCGTGAAATGAATAATTTAACCTTTAACATGTGATCAATGTATTTCTCCTGGGCATAAGTGTTTTCATTATGTAGAGTGTCTATCATTACATTCTCCAATCCAACAATCCTCCAGAGCTGCTTATGTGTTTTCCTGAGTACCTCATCCTCATCATTGATGTCATCAAGGATGCTTGGAAAATATTTTGATATCTCATTTTTCCAAGTTTCCTGGTGCTTCAACCCTATTTCTTCAAACAAATCTGGCATTGCCATACATAGAGGCTAGTTGAAGTCACTCAATTCCTATGTCAAGATATTCTAGAATTTTTCATGTGTATTCATGAGGCTCTAACTTCCTTGGAGCAAAGCATTATTATCTCCATATTTTTCCTTGATATGGGATTCCATTTCCTTCATCCTATCAAGTAGTCTTTCATGCTCCATGAGGGCCTTGTATGTTCCACTGTGAGCATGCTAGACACCATCTTCATGTTGGCACATATCTATGAATTTCATGCAAATTATCCTTGATGCTACTTCAAAAGTAGTAGCCTTCAATTTTCTTTTTAGTTCTTCATGTTCCTTTTGAGCCTTTTCAAATTTATGCTTCCATTGAGTAGTCTCAGACATGGCCTCTAACACTTTTCTTTCATGTTAAATTAAATGAGAGTAAAGCCTTGGAGAAGAAGGTAGCCTATCTTTGTAGTTGGTTAATTCTTGTTTCAACCTATCATTTTCCTCTATCAACCATTGGTTATCTCTTACTAGCTTTGGATTTGGGCTTTGGTGAATTTGGCTACATTCACATTCAATTCAGTAGTCACCAAGGGATTTGTCTCCCCTACTCTTTGCACCAGGAGATTTCCAAAAAATTGATCATGGTCAATGAGAGAAGGATTCTTGCCTAGGGGGTAAAGAGCCCAAATTTGAAAAGTGGTATTATTAGGATTGTACCCTGACCTTGTATAGACCCTGTCACTTGCTTCATCTGTATTTGCAAAGTTTTATTTTTTCTCTTCAAAAAGCTATCAAACACAATGGTTGAACTAATAGCCCACCCAGAGAGGAGCATAACTCCAGCTTCTTGCAATAATTATCTTCCTCTCTCACATTCATGTTTCTAATTTCCTCAACTTCATCTTGCAACTCTTTCAAGGCATAATCCTCTTTCTCAGGTTCAATTTCCTTTAACCTTTCTCTTATTAGTCTTCCTTTATACTCATATATAAAGGACTTAAATTTAGGGGTATGCACAAAAGTATCATCTGCAACAAATTCCTGACTTGCATGATGCCTCACATCATATGATAGCTCATCAGAGGCTTCAAAGGTGATCACACTTGTTTCCAATGGCATCTCATATTGGGGTATGACAGGAGCATTAATCTATGAGATTTCTTCCTCCTCAGTGTTATCTTCTTTCATGGATGGGGAACCAACTGAAAATCTCACTTCAGGAGTAGGATGAGGTGATAAGTGATCCAATGGTGTGATTTTTCTACTTGCCTCCTAGGACTGATGCCCCTTCCTCTTTCAAATGCCACAAGTGGCACATCTCTTATCATTTCTTCTTCATGGGGGATTAACTTTTCAATTCTTTATGTGGGATCTTGTACCTCAGGGAAAGCCCCTACATAGCCTGGGTTATTACTCACCTTCCAAGCCTCAACCATCATAACCCTATTGTAGCCATTCATTCTCATCATGTTTATTTTTTTGTCACAATTTCTGATGACATATTTTGAAAGGAAACTATGCTCATACCCTTTCAATTTCTGAAAAAATTTGGCATCACAAATGAAGTGTTCAGGATCAAAATTTTCCCTTTTGTTGCCAATCAAAAAGCGATAATAACCTAGTTTACCACTAACCAAGTCATAACCTGAATTAGAGATAATAGTGAAATCACCAAAGCATAAAGTGGAAGGCATGAAAGTTTGCCTCCCATAGCTCTTTAAATGCATGAAAGCTGAAAATGACAATTGCCTTATGATCTCTAAATAAGCAAATTTTTCTAGCACAATCTTAGGCAACAAATAAGGTACAACTTCAAATCCATAAACCCTAATAATAGTACAATCCCCAAACATGTACTAGTCCCCCCAATTGTGAATTATCCTTGCTTCATGACCCATATCTTTTGGTCGGAGAAATCTTAAGATCTCTGGGGAGAGGTTGTAGTCACATTTGTGGCCTAGCATCTTGTATAGTGTTTTCACAAAATATTATTCAAAATATAGGTAGTGGGACCTCCCACACCTGTTGTCCCACATAGATGTCCACATTTGTATCTCACCCCATCACCTACCCTTTGTTGAATGTGCATGAAAAGAGAATAGTGCTTGAAATTAATGGCTTCACTGTCATTCTTGATTATCTTGAGGGCATTATTGATCGCCTCCAATAAATAATCTGCATAATCATAGGGTCGATCATTATGGCTCTGGATGTCTGTGGCTAAAACCATGGGAGCAATTGTCATGTTCTCAGGAGCATCAATTTCCAATACTTGACCAGCTGAGTAATAAGTGTATTGAAAGTATTCTTCAAACAAAGCCATAAAGAATGGGGGCTTATCTTCACTAGAGAACCTCATAGTTTGGTTACCCACACATTTAACCCTATCTAGAGGAAATTTTCGCCTCTTGTAACATGTGTCCATGGTGCAGTATTCCTCCAACAAGTCTTTGATTCACAATTTTGTTTTCAGGGAAGTGTCTAGCTGAAAAATCATGGAAATATAATCTGGCTTTATGACCATGAACTATGACCCATCAGGAAAATGAATTTCTCTCATCTTCAGACTGTAATTCTTTTCCCAACACCTTGATTAAATCTACGTTCACAAAGACATTGGGTACTACAAGTTTACCCAAATTCAAATTCCACGAGTTTACTCTAGGCTATGCCAAAATTTCTTCCTATAATGATAAATAAAGAGTCCATTACCCCTACACAGAGTCCATGCATCTCCCATATTTTGTTGTTTATCTTTGAATGTCACACATGATGGGTTAAGTTGTGTTGTTCTTCTGGATTTTGTCCTAGACCTAGGACACTGATCGATTAAGTCTTGATTCAATTGCCTAGCTTTTGTTTTTTGCCTTTTTGCTTTCTGTTTGCCTGGGGTTTTTCCATCTCAATCCTACTCATGCAATTCTTTCATCTATTTACTGAGAAAATACTTTGACCTAAGTCTACATGACTTACTTGGATAAATTCTACAAATTTCCAACTGCCTACCGCCATCCAAGTTGGTTCTCAAAATCCTTCAATTACAATTCACATTGATTTGAACTTCTTTGAGGCCGCATTTATGAAATTTTAGGACACTTCATCACGCCACCTTTATGATCAATTTCTTCATTGATAGCGGTAGTCTCATCAATATTTTTTTTAGTCACATCAATCAGACTAATCATCATTTCATAACTATCAAAGAGAATTTTAATTAAAATTCTCGTTGTTTCTTCGATATGTCGGTATGGCGGTGTTTTTCCCTTCCCTTATACTATTTACCACACTACTGCCTTTCTCAAGGCTTCTTGTTGCGGGGTTGCAGTGTATACTGGTCTACCGCATATGTTTCTTACCTTCCCGATGGTATAGCGGTGTATGCTTTTGATCATTACTTGAAGAGTGTCGATGAGACAATCTTATTTGTCTTACTGATATCTCAATGTCTCTTCGATATTAGATCTTAAGTTCCTCCAATGTTGGTTGCCGATGTTGATGAGACAAGTTAATGTCTCTTGCTGATATGCCATTGTCTCATCAAAAATTACTTCGTTATATCCAAGAGTTGTGTTTCACCGAGCACTTGTAGATATACCTTGTCGATGTGACATAAGTGATTCTCTCCTTGATATGCCTGTATCTTGTTGACATTGCATTATTTTACATCGTTGATGAGACATATAAATAAGTATCTTCAACATAGGGGTGTCTCATCTACATTTCTAATTTGTGCTTTGTGCTAATGTCGGGGAGACTTTGGAGGGACTCTCATCGATATGGTGTTGTCTTGGCGATATGCTATGAGAAATCATAGGAGTATTTCAAAGGAGGAATACATTTGATGTTGTGATCAAGGGTTTTATTTGGAAGCTCACATGAGGGATTTTATTAAATTTAAGTTATTATGATAGGAATTCTATGCATATGTTGGACATAAGAGATGAGTGAAAATGGAAGTATGCAAAAATAATTAGGATGGAATTTTGGCTACAACACAATCCATGTTTAAAAAAGGATGATTCTTATGGCCTAAACTTTGAAATGCTTCAGTAATATTATTTGTGTCGATACAAATTACCTATTGCAATATCCTTAAATTGTTCAATCTTTGGTATGAAGTGTTGGCAGAAAAAATTAGGATTACTTGGATGCTTCTTCCATTCATTTTGTATCAACATATGTTCGTGAAGACACAAAATTTAATAGCTCAATCAGGTAGAGCTTTTGTGATTTTCAAATGAAGAGTAAGGTAAATTTTTATTTCTGCTACATTGCATTCATGTGCATAAAAAAAATTAGAATATTACATTACTAGATTGCACTTATGCGGATGCATATAATATACGAAATATTGCATAATCCTTTCAAAAATTTAGTCTTTATTGATAATGTAAATTTATGTTGTTCCACACAAGCTGTGGAACTGACTATTTAAATGCATATAATTGAAAAACTATACATTTATAGATACAAAAGAGAAAAAATCACATAAAGAGAAATGAAGAATCTCAGTTGCTTTTTTCTGCATCATCTTCAGTCTTCCTGCTTGTCTAAACCTCCAAGTTGATGTCTTACTTGTTGCTCCAAGGTTCCCTGCATTTGAGTGAGAAGAGTGTTGTTAGAGAAATGAAGGATCACAAGTCAAAATATGTGCATACATCTATAAACATATAATTTGATCATCATGTGCATTCAAATAACTTGCATACCATAGATGTCTAGGAAAACAAGAAAGTTATCAAACATATCTTTCATATGCTCAGTTTTATCTAACATGTTTTCTCATTTTGCACGTATATATAAAATTAGGTTGTTGTTTTGTTTATCTGGTTATAGCATGTGGGGTGAAATGTGGCTCCCACAAGGGCTGAGCTTAGCCTGCTGCCCTATTATTTTATTTGAGAAGGATAATCACAAGTAAACCATCCATGAAGCATTAAAGATAAATATTTGCAAGGATAATGGAGTATATTGGTAAGGGGTAATCTCCTTATTGATAAATATTTATCCTTATTAATAAGAACATTTCACTATCAACATAGAGATGATTCTGACAAAACTGATCATCAAGGATTCCAAGATAGTTTTCATTAATAGTCTAGTTAAAAGTAAGCAGCCCCAAGCATCATAACAATCACAATAATTGAACATGAGGGGCAGCCATGTAGATTAAAATCTTACACAATAGTCATCACTTGCAAAGACAAAGACAACATGTTTCCACATAACAAATGAAATCGAATGCATGAAAGGTACAATGATGAAGTCCATAATAGTGAATGTTGATTAAGATGGATTGAAGGACAACATCTCATATCAAGGAGAACAAGGTAACCTCAAAATTTGTTGTACTTGAGTATGACAATACCTAAGCTTCTGGTGTTTCTAGATGGAACCTATAGCGGAAAAGTGTAGTCTCCATCTGAAGGAACCATCTTCGGAGCTCTTCCCTGAAATGAGGGTTGAAAACATCAAAAGAAAAGAAATACCATAATTCTAAGGTAACAATTTGTATCAAGACAAATGTCAGAAAGTATAATTAAAAATACAAATCCTTACAATTGGACCTCAACTTGGACCAAACAAATTTATGATTTTATCTTTAGAATGTAGGAGCTTTCTTTGTCGGAGCTTCACGACCTGAAATTGGACCAATAAAATTTAAGATTTTATCTTTAGAATGTACAAACTTTCTCTATCAAATATTAAAGATGTAAGGTTGGATCAAAAACTGGATAAGCAGATTTATGATTTTATCTTTAGAATGTAGGAGCTTCCTCTGTCGAATATTTGGAAATTCCTACACACAAGTTCTGCTTCGGAGCGAAAACACCCAGAAGTGTTTCACACCGGCTCAAGGTACAATCCAACCTGGTTATGACACTGATAGAAATCCACTTTTTCTTTAACCATCCATACCCGAACGTTGCATCACAATCTATTCTTCCTACACATAAAAATGCCACATATTAATCCCTTGTAAATAAAACTCAAAATACCATGAAACAATGAGTCCCCTATATTAGTAAGTAGGTAGCATATAGGGCATAGTTTTATTTTATACAAGGATGCTCATGAAAGAAATCTTCAAGTGATAGTGAGTGATTTTTTTGAGATTGCAGCTGATGGTGCAATATCCAATCTTAAAGGCAGTTAGCAAAGCAGTAAATGTGCAAGAAAATAAAATTGTATACAACAAACAATTCACAATGGTATCCTGCATAATGCTTTAATTTTGAAGACAAAAATATCATTGTATCTTGATGAAAGTAGTGACCTTAATGGTCAATCACTGGCAACCATGATTTTAAAACATGTTATTGTGCTTATGGAGGCATCATTTTAAGCAAGGCGGTGAGTGGTGGTTTGGAACAATGGCAGGTATGAAGGACTTGCTTTATATGCATACTATGTAGTATAGCTTAAGACAACATTCTTAGAAGAGATTGAAGGTGGATTATGGAACTCAAGGGTTACCATGATAAAGATTAAAGCAAAGATTGAGATCTATTTAAAAGCCAATATCATGAAGATATTAAAGATGTCAAATACAAAACCCTAGCAACTGGAGTAATGAACACAGTGTGAAAGAGGATGGTGTACTAGGGCAGATTTAGGAGATCTCCACATTATCTAATCACAGGAAAATACATCATTTATTTATTTTTTGAAATTAAAATAAATTATTCTAAACCTTATATAGGACACATCGATACTTCTTGGTATCACCAAGCCACGACCTCCCTTAAACATGCTCTGATACCACTTGTTGGTATCATGAGCAACAAGCTACCAGCTCTGATACCACTTGTTGGGGATACGGATTTGGTCTATCATCAAGATAGGCATCTAAGACAGTAGTGCCTTAGTGATTTCAATTCAAAATCACAACAAAGACACAACCAACTATGCTATAAAGCAAAAACAAGCACAGTTGATCCCCCATTGATCCTCTAAGAGAAGTGAATGCAACAAGAAACAGATTCAACATAAATAGATACCATGAAAGACAAAAAGAATACACAAAGATATACGTGGGGAAAACCCTTTCAGGTAAAAACCCCACACTCCAAAATTTTGAGCCATTGTATTATTCAGCAACAAAAACCAGTTACAATACAATATTAGGCTCAAAGCCAATACAGGAGTTACATCTTGTTCTAATAGAGAAGTAACAGGTATCCGCAAGATTCCACTCAGCTCCTTAGATGATTGTCACAGCCGGCCTTATGGCCAGCCCAGTCATTCGGTCTCCAATGATTCCCATGCCTAGATCTGAGAGATAGAGTGTTCATAGTTACATTGTCTAAGCAAACTGCTCGAACACACTCTCCATCTCTCTATAAATCTCTTCACACCTTCGGCTCTCCAACCTGTAAGTCCAACTGCTGCAATCTCGCATCATTCTTGCAACCCCATGCTCACACATTCACATGCCCATGCATCCTGCTCGCAGTCTCATGGTCAGGCATTCATCTCACACATCTCGCACTTGCTATGCAACCCACGACTCTTGCAGACTCGTCGAACTTCCTGTGAAATAATACATCTCTCATCCATTATGTAACCAACTTAACAAGAGCAAAGAAGACCATCCACAAATCACGCATCTGGTCAGATCTAACAGATCTCCCTGCAATGAGCCACCCAGGCATTCAATGCCATTCCAAAAACGGGTTCAACTCCGCCAACCTTCATTGACTAAACATGCAGCACAACAAGTTAGGTAGCCATCCAATCAGTATTCAACCAGGTGCCATGCATCCAAGACCTATCAGCAATTGCAGCTGACAGAGCAACCAAAATGGTCAAACAGACATCGGGCGCGTCCAAGACTTCAAGCCAAATCTAGCATTGCCAGAGCCGGAGTCGGAACAGGAGTCGAAATAGGACTCCACTGAAAAAGCACACTGTCGAAGTCGGAGTCGGAGATGGAACTGGAGTTGAAACATGACTCCACTGAAATTACAGGTTCAGGAACCAATTTGGTTCCGCGTCCGCCTGCGGCAAAGAGGAACACATCGGAAACAGAACTAATTGAGTAAAGTAACCCGGGGTCAAACCAAGATGGGAACACCGGAGTCGGAGTCAGGGACGGAACAGGAATAGAAACAGGACTTTACCAAAAGTCCAAGATCAGGAACCAAACCAGTTCTAGTTTCGCCTCTGCCAACTGCAAGAAACAACAATCCAGAACCAGGACAAAGCGGAGGAAAACTCCCTGAGGAGAATCCAAACATCCAGAGGAACTAGATCACAAAAGCAGGAGTCGGACCCGGAGTCGGAACAGGAACAGAAACAGGAACATGGCAAACATACATTGGCAACTTCCAAAACTGGTTCCGCCTCCGCCAGAACCAAGTAGAGAGCAATAGACTGTCGGAGCTGGAGCCGGAGCCAAACCTGGAACATGACAAAAGGAACAATGCCAGGTTCTAATCCGGATCCCCCTCCGCCAGAACAAAACTCGAAGAACCAAGAAAGCGAGGAGCGGAGCTGGAGACGGAACTGGAACAAGACCCGGAACAAGGCAAACGGAACAATGCCAAGTTCCATCCTGGTTCCACCTCCGCCAGAACAAAAGACTTTGCCAAGGAAACAAGAGAATTCGCCTAAGTCTTCAAAGGGGGTCACTAGAAAGTTGAGGCATAATTCCCAACAAAAAGCATCTAATTTATTTTTTAAAATTAAAAGAAGTCATTCTAAACCCTATATAGGATACATTGATACTTCAAAAGAATTTGAAGGAATTAGAGATTATGCAAACATATGTCAATTAAATACCTAGATTACAAACAGTAGCACAAATATTGTAACCCTTGTTGATCAAAGTTGGAATATCAACAACAATGAATCCTATGCCTCCTATCATGCACATCTCCTTACCATTATTTTTCATTCTTTACTAGAACACTTCTCCATTTTGGCAGGCTACTTCTGAAAAATAAGGTTTCAACAAAGGTTTTATTGTATGTTTATTAAAATGAAAACTCCATTTTGGCAGGCTATGCTTGAAAATAAGATTTCGACAAAAAATTTAGAGTATGTTTATTAGAGTTTTAGAGTATTTTGGTGGGCTATATTCTTGATTCCTTAAATGATTTATTCAAATGGATTGTGACTAACATGATTTGCTACCACGATTACCATACTACCACCGTCTCTTATTATATCCTTTACTGTATGGTGGTGTTTTTCCCTTCCCTTCTGTTGTTTACCGCACTACCACCTTGCTCAAGGCTTCTTATTGCGGGGTTGTGGTGTATACCACTCTACCGCATATGTTGCTCACCTTCTCGATAGTATAACAGTGTATGCTTTTGATCATTACCTGAAGAGTGTTGATGAGACAATCTTCTTTGTCTTACCAATATCTCAATGTCTCATCGACATTAGATCTTATGTTCCTTTGATGTTGGTTGTTGGTGTCGATGAGACAATTTAATATCTCTTATCAATATGCCATTGTCTCATCGATATTTTCCTTCAGTGGTATTTCATTATATATCGGTGTAACTCTACCATGTCGGGGAGACTCATGATTATTGTTGCGGTATGGCGGTGTTTTTCCCTTCTCTTCAGCTATTTACCACACTACCACCTTGCTCAAGGCTTCTTATAGTGGGGTTGTAGTGTATACCGTTGTACCATATATGTTGCTCACCCTACCGACGATCTAGCGCTGTATGCTTTTGATCATTACTTGAAGAGTGTCGATCAGACAATCATATTTGTCTTACCAATATCTCAATGTCTCATCGACATGACTTCTTTATATCCAAGAGTTGTGTTTCGTCAAGCACTTGTAGATATACCTTGTCAATGTGATGTAAGTGATTATCTCCTCGATATGCCTGTATCTTGTTGACATTTCTCTATTTTACATTAGCGATGACACATATATATAAGTCTCTTCAACAAAGGGGTGTCTAAATTGGTGCTAAACCCGAAGCTAAACTCGAAGCTAAAGTTGGGAGATAAAAGTGGCGCTAAACTTGAAGATATAATTGAAGCCAAAGGTGGCGCTAACGGTGATGCCACACTCAAATCCAATATCGGCACTAAAGGCGTTGATAATTCCGGCATGAAGTAGCGCCTAAATTAGCACTAACTAGTCCTGATTGGTGCAAATAAACACCAAAAATACTGCCATCCCGATAAATAGCACCAATGTTTTCAAAAAAATGGCAAAAAATACATTAAAACATTGGGTGGAAGCAAAAAATGGAGCAAATCACAAGGATTTGTTGTAGTGTTAGTTATGAAGGGAAAACAGGGATGGATCTATCAACCCAACAGTGTGGAATACATTCCCTTAACACTAATACAATAAGGAAGGAGAGCAAAAAATGAGTTCTAATAGCTTCTAAAAACTACTGAGATGAATACAAACAATATAAAAGAGATAACAGAATAAGCATTCATAGATTGACACAAGTATTTACATGGGAAAACCTTTTCAGGTAAAAAAACCCACCACACCAAGCAAAGACAATTGTATTACAGTAATAAAAAATTACATACAATGTTCAACCTTCACTCTCTGATTAGCTCACAACAACTCTCCAGTTAATCTCTCATAGTTACAATACTTCTCTCAAAGTATACAAAATGAATTTTTTACTTCATTGTTCAAATTTTCTCACTATTCTGCAAGACTTACATCAACTCTACATGTACCAAACCGTCACCTTTTTGGTTTTACAAATATAATAATGCATCCCACTGTACAAGTCATACATCTCATTAAATTTCAACCAATCCCACGGCCTCCAATTTCATGCATCAATCATTCAAGAAAGCAATTGATCTGCACTGATATCATCGAGCCACCCATGCAATAACTTCATCACCTTAATCGGGTTCTATCTTTAGCTAAAAGAACGGACTACAATAACTGCCTTTACCTTTTTCGGTCTTCGACCAATCAGATCATTGACTCCATGCCACATGTCCACTCTGCATTAGCATGTCGCTTCTGAATTCAGTCCATCTTGGTCAACTGATCTTTGAGCTTGCCCGAGCTCATACCACGCTACCACCAAGCTCATCTTCACCTATCACGATATGGCGGTGAGCTCATCTGAGCTCACCCTGACTTTACCCACACTACCACTGCCCTTTCCAAGTCACCTCGCGGTATGGCGGTGAACTCACTTGAGCTCACCCTTGTCTTCACCGTGCTACCTCTGCCCAGTCCAACTCGCCTCATGATATGGCGGTATGTCCATTCCAAGCTCACCATCTGACTCCTCTGTGCTACCGCTACACTGTCGAGGTCTTACCGTGGTATGGTGGTAACCGACAGCCAGACCATTAGCGGTCTCACCGTGCTAACACAGAGACCGCTCGGTCTCACCGCGGTAGAGTGGTGACTACCTAGGTGGATTGCCAATGGTCTTACCATGCTACCACGAAGGCTGCCAGGTCTCACCATGGTAGAGTAGTGCCCGCTTAGGCAGACCGCCTACGGTCTCACCTCAACCACTGCGATGAGCGAGCTCACCACCCGTGGTGGAGCAATAACCACCAGTCAGGCCGTAAGCGGCCTTACTAGGCACAGTAAGGTGGTAACCGCCCAGACTGTCATCGATGTACCACCAGGGGAAAACTCAACCGCCACGGTAAAGCGGTTAAGGGCAGAATCAAGAAATTTTCACCAAGTCTAATTTTTGACAGAGATTCAAGCTGGTAATTGAGGCATCGTTTCTCAACAAGCTCCCTGTGACGAAGATTCCCAGCTTCCTCTTGACTTTGAAAAAATCACAGACGGTCATAGGCCCCAAGGCCCATCGATTATGTGCACCATCTGAACTTGTCTATGCTCACTGGCTTTGTCAATGCATCTGCAACATTCTTCAAAGTGTCGACCTTTTCAAGATAGACTCTTCCATCTTCAACCATGTCCCTCACGAAGTGATACTACACATCAATGTGCTTCGTCCTGGCATGGAAAGTCGGGTTCTTTTCCAAACAAATGGCACTCTGACTGTCATAGCAAATAGTAATCTACCCTACATTAAAACCAATGTCTGAACATAAACGACTCAGCCAAACTTCCTCCTTACAGGCATGAGTTTCTACCATGTACTTTTCCTATGTCATGGATAAAGAAAATACAGCTTGTCACTTGCTCATCCAACTAACTGCTCCACCATTTAACCTGAATGTGTATCCACTGGTGGATCTCCTACTATCAATTTCCCCTTCCTAATTAGAATCAACATATCCCTGAATGTTGAGTGTTCTTTGTGATGCAACCAAACTACCATGCTAACACAAAGCATAGTATGAAGTCCCCTTAAAATATCTAAACACTATCTTCACAGCATCCCAATGTGATCTTCCCAAATTTTCCATAAACCGACTGAGAACTCCCACTACTTGAGCAATGTTTGGTCTTGTACAGACCATCGCATACATTAAACTATCAACAACACTTGCATAAGGCACCCTAGTCATGTCCTCCATCTTAGAAGCAGACTTTAGACAGTCTTCAATAGATAGTTTTGTTCCCTGCATAACTGGAACAACTAACTGCCTGCAGTCATTCATACCAAATATCTCCAGAATAGTATTGGCATACTTACTTTGACTTACCCAAATCTTTCTACTTTTCTTTTCCCTGGTTATCTCCATTCCCAGAATATACCTTGCTGCACCAAGATCTTTCATTTTGAACTTTGCAAACAACTGAGATTTAAGATCAAAAATCATAGTATTGCTATTTCCTATGAATAACATATCATCCACGTACAGGGTGATAACAAGCACACAATCATTTTCAGATTTATAATAAACACGATGATCATATTTTGATCTAACAAATCCCATAGACAATACAAACATGTCAAATTTCTGGTACCACATTCTAGGAGACTGCTTCAAACCATACAAAGATTTCTTTAACTTACAGACCAGATTTTGTTTACCTTTATCAACAAAGTGCTCAGGTTGGGACATATGAATTTCTTCTTCCAACTCACCTTGGAGAAACATTGTCTTCACATCCATCTTCTCAATTTCAAAGTCATACACAGCTGCCAATGACAAGAAAAATCTGATGGATGTCAGCTTTGCTACAGGGGAAAAAATCTCTCCATAATCAATTCCCTCAATTTGGGAAAATCCCTTTCCAACCAATCTTGCCTTATACTTCTCAACACTACCATCAAGACCAATCTTCTTTTTGAATACCCACTTACAGCCAACAGGCTTTCACCCTTTAAGCAATGGTACCAAATCCCAAGTTTCATTCTTCTTCAATGAATCCATTTCTTCATTCATGGCTTCCAACCAAGAATTCGAATCAGACATGTTGATTTCTTCTTTTACAGTCCTAGGCTCATTAGTGCTAGTAATTAAGGCATAGGCATAGTTTGAATCTAACATTGAGAAACCATACCTTTCACGTTGTCATTTTTCTTGCGTAGATCTTCTTACAGGCTGAGGTTGTGGTTCTTCATCATCAAAACTCTCAGAGCTACTTGAGCTCTCCTCGGTTTCAGGTACACCATGCAATTCTTCCCTTTCTGGAGTTTGAGGAATCTCAACTGCATCATTCTTCTTGTCTCTTTGATCTGTCTCAAGCTTGTGATCACTTACTGAAGGTTTCAGCTCACGAAATATCACGCTTCTAATGTACAGAACCTTCTCAGTAACAAGGTTCCAAAGCTTGTATCCCTTCACACCAACTCCATAGCCGATGAGAGTACATTTAACATCCTTGTTATCCAGCTTTGATCTTTTCTCATTTGGAACATAAACATATGCCTCACAGCCAAAGACACGAACGTGTCTGAGAGAGGGCTTCTTACCAGACCATACTTCCAAAGGTGTCTTATCAACAAGAGTAGATCAAGGAGAATGATTTATCACATAGCATGTTGTAGCCACAACCTCAGCCCAGAACTTCTTCTCCATACTAGCACCGCTTAGCATACTCCTCACCTTTTCCATCAACATCATGTTCAACCTTTCAACAACTCCATTTTGTTGTGGAGTATAAGGTGTTGTTTTATGCCTTTTAATTCCATGATTTGGCCAATACCTTTCAAAATCTGCAGAACAAAACTAACTGCCATTGTCTCACATCAAACATTTAATTTTCCTTCCAGTCTTATTCACAACCAAAGTTTTAAATTCTTTAAACTAACTGAACACTTCTGATTTACTTTTAAGAAAGTATACAAATGCCCTTCTCGAATAGTCATCAATAAAATAAACATAAATATCTAGACTTCGATAACGAAGGAACATTAGTTGGACCAAACACATCAGAATGAACATAATCCAGTATACCAAAATATTTATGAGGACTCGAGTAAAATGAAACACGGTGTTCTTTTCCATAAATACAGTGTTTACAAAAATCAAACTCAAGGTTACAATCTTCAAGCCCTTCTACAAGATTTTTATTTTCAAGGTTTTTAAACCTTTCTCACCTATGTGACCTAGTCTATGATGCCACAACATAGTCTTCTCAACTGGGAGTTTTACTTCCAAAGCATTTTCAGACAAAGAAGAGTGTTCATCTTCCTCTA
Organism: Sequoiadendron giganteum; assembly: GCA_007115665.2. Classification (NCBI taxonomy): domain Eukaryota; kingdom Viridiplantae; phylum Streptophyta; class Pinopsida; order Cupressales; family Cupressaceae; genus Sequoiadendron; species Sequoiadendron giganteum. The sequence continues at coordinate 674,952,754 of CM021103.1, read as the reverse complement.
TAGGAGCAACTTTTCTTGACTTTGCAGAGGCACTATTACATTGAACAGGACGTGCATCCAGATTATACAGAGTGCCAGTACGAACACCATTAGCCAGCACCATTGCACCTCTAGCCATTTTGCATCCTCTACTTGAGAAGGAAACTTCTACACCAGCATCATCTAACTTACTGACAGAAAGAAGATTACGAGCCAGACCTGGTATGTGCAGTACACCACCAATTCCTTTGACTCTCTCGTTAGGAAACTAAATTTTTACTCTAGCTCTGCCAACAATCTCCAGCATTGAATCACTTGATAGTTACACCTTTCCAACATCATACTTCTCGTACTTGGAGAACCATTCTCTATGGGATGTCATGTGAAAGGATGCATTTGAGTCAACCAGCCATACATCATCTGGTGCCTGAGTTGTCAAGGATGTTACAATGAAGGTGTTTGCATCACTTTAAGAAGAGTCATTATCTGAATAATTCTTCTTCTTCTTCTCCTTACAATCCTTTCAGATATGAAAAGGTTTCCCACTGTTCCAACATTTCACCTTAGAATTTTTACTAGGAGATTTTGATCTCCCTGCAGATTTGGATTTCGACATCTTGTCCTTCTTCTTGCCTTTCTCCTTTGGTCTACCTCAAACAACAAGAGCCTCTTTGGCCATTTCAGAATACTTCCTTCACATTTCTTTAGACAGAAGCGAAGCAACCACGTCATCCATCTTGAATTTAGTGGTTGTGCTTCCAATAGCCATCACCAAATGATCCCAACTGTCAGGTAATGAACACAACAGGAGCATGCAACGATCCTCCTACTCAGTCTTTACACCTACAGATGCCAGCTGAGAAACACTCATATTAAACGAGTTCAAATGGTCTACAACAGATGCACCTTCTTCCATTTTCAAGGAGTACAACTTCTTCCTCGGGAAAAGCTTATTTACCTAAGACTTTCCCTGATAAATATCACCAAGATTATTCCATAATGAAGTTGCATACTTCTCCTCATGGACGTTCAGGAGTACAGAATCGGCTAGACTCAGTCTAATTAGACCTCTTGCTTTTCTATCAGCAAGGTCCCAATCCTCTTGCTTCATACTTTGTGGCATAGTTCTAGACATTGTTATCCAGAGGTCTCTATCGACCACCAAGTCTTCCATTTTGAGTTTCCATACCTCATAGTTGTTGCCATTAAATTTTTCAATCTCTACTCTACCTAATGTATTCGCCATCTCAAACATAAACAATTTTTAACAATGAAAGACTCCCACAAAAATAGTATTAGCACAAAAAATTGACCTTTTCTCTCAAGGATAACACAACTAACCAGGCTCTAATACTACTTGAAGGGAAAACAAGGATGGATCTATCGACCCAACAGTGTGGAATACATTCCCTTAACACTAATACAACAGGGAAGAAGAGCAAAAAATGAGTTCTAATAGCTTTTAAAAACTACTGAGATGAATACAAATAGGATAAAAGAGATAACAGAATAAGCATTCATAGATTGACACAAGTATTTACGTGGGAAAACCTTTTCAGGTAAAAAATCCCACCACACCAAGCAAAGACAATTGTATTACAGTAATAAACAATTACATACAATGTTCGGTCTTCAGTCTCTGATCAGCTCACAACACCTCTCCAGTTAATCTCTCACAGTTACAATACTTCTCTCAAAGTATACAAAATTAATTCTTACTTCACTGTTCGAATTTTCTCACTATTCTGCAAGACTTACATCAACTCTACATGTACCAAACCGTCACCTTTTGGTTTTAAAAATATAATAATGCATCCATTGTACAAGTCATACATCTCATTAAATTTCAACCAATCCCACGGCCTCTAGGTTCATGCATTGAACATTCAAGCAAGCAATTGATCTGCACTGATTGCATTGAGCCACCGATGCAATAAATTCATCACCTTAATCGGGTTCTGTCTTCAACTAAAAGAATGGCCTGCAATAACTTCCTTTACCTTTTTGGTCTTTGACCAATTAGATCGCTAACTCTATGCCATGTGTACACTCGACATTCGCCTATCGCTTCTTACTTCAATATAGCTCAGTCAACGAAGCTCGCCCAAGCTCATACTGTGCTACCACCGAGCTCATCTTCACCTATCACGGTATGGCGGTGAGCTCATCCAAGCTCACCCTAACTTTACCCTCGCTACAGGTGCCCTTTCCAAGTCGCCTCACGGTATGGTGGTGAGCTCACCCAAGCTCACCCTTGTCTTCACTGTGCTACCGTTTCCCAATTCGACTCACCTCATGGTATGGCGGTATGTCCATTCTGATCTCACCATTTGACTCCTTCATGCTATCGCTACATTGTCAAGGTCTTACCGTGGTATGGTAGTAACTGGCAGCTAGACCGTCAGCGGTCTCACTGCGCTACCACGGAGACCGCCTGGTCTCACCATGGTAGAGCGATGACCACCCAAGCGGAGTGCTAGCGATCTCACTATGCTACCGTGGAGACCGCCAGGTCTCACCATGGTAGAGTGGTGACTGCTCAGGTAAACCGCCTGTGGTCTCACTGCGACCACCGAGGTGAGCGAGCTCACCGCCCATGGTGGAGCGGTAATTTCCAATCAAGCCATAGGTGGCCTTATCATGTGCGGTAAGGCGATAACCGCCCGGACTATCACTGTGGTACCGCCAGGGGCAAACTCAACCATTGTGGTAAAGCGGTTAAGGACAGAATGAAGAAATTTTTGCCAAGTATGATTTTTGGCAGAGGTTCAAGCTTGTAATTGAGGCATCATTTCTCAACAAGTTCACCATAGTAGTATTTAGTTGAATCAATGCATTCATATACTTCTCATACATGTCATATTCACATTATATATTTCATATACTGAATCATAAAACATTTAATTGAATCGAACATTCACTCGACATATTTCCACCAATTATTAGCAATGGTGATGGGTAGGTCCTCTAGTGGTGGTGGTGGCGGTGACGATTTTTCAAATTCAGAAAAGGCGACAGATCAGGATGATGTAGTAGGCGATAATGGTGGTCAAGGTGTTGACGAGAGGGTGATTTCAGGTGGGGCCCTCGCTACAGGTAAGTTGAGTGGGTCCCCTATTATGGATAATGTTCTTTCTGACAATGTTACGGCTTCAAAGATTGTGTGTCTAATGCACTCCTCGATGCGAGGCTCTGAAAAGGAGGTACTAGGGTCTAAAAAGTCATGGAATGGCCTGTCCTCGGTCAGTTGCGACAGGACTCCTATTTTGGAGGGTCTTGGGCTTGATAAGTCTAAGAATGCTTTCTTTTCAAAATCTTCTATCGTTTGGTCAAATTTGTTTGGCTCTAAGCCCAAAGGGAAAATTTCTTCCCCTCCGGTACCATTTGTGGTGGATAAAAAGACTGGTGAGTACTCTATGTCTATCTCGGACTGTATTGTTGATAAACGAATGTCTAATATGAATATGGCATTGTTGGGTAAATTTGTTGGTCCTCGACCTCATATTGATTTGGTTTGCAAGTTTACCGCTAACCATTGGAAACCTAAAGGACAAGTTGATGTGGTGGCTATGGCCAAAGGTTTCTTCTCTTTCTCTTTTACTTGTGAATATGACATGGTGATGGCATTGACGAGGGGCCCGTGGTTCCTGGGGAAATCTTCTTTCATGTTGAAGAAATGGGAACCAGGTTTCAATCCGAGTTCGTGCTCTTTTTTGGTTGCTCCAGTTTGGGTTAGGTTGCCTAGCCTCCCATTGGAATTTTGGGATGAGGAGGTGTTTAAGGGGATTGTCAATACCTTTGGCTGCTTTTCATCGATTGACCAAATGATAGCCTCTAGGAAGTTGTTGGTTTATGCCCGATTTTGTGTGAATGTGGAGCAATTTGTTGATTTTCCTTCTATGGTTAAGATTAACTCTAAACTTGGGGTGTGGGAGCAGTTAGTTGAATTTGAGTCGAACCCCTTTTCTTGCTTTCACTGTAAAAAATTTGGCCATTGGGCGAATAAATGCCCTCTCAAAGTTCCTAACTAGATGACTAAACAATGGCGGGAGGTTGAAAAACCTTTGGCTATGGAGGTGGACTCGGATCCACCTCTAGCTATGGGGGTGGAGTCAGGTGATTCTCTGCCTTTGAAGGAGGATTTAAATCTGGGGCAGGGTGAGAAATGCTCATCCCTGATAAATAATGAGGAAAGGATTGAGTTGCTGGAGGAAAATATTTCCTCGGTTTGTGTGGAATCTTGTTCTCCTCATGGGAGGGGAAATATTCAAAGTGTGGTGTTGAAAACTGAGGGGGTGGTGTTGAAGCCCGAGCTCAAGGAGTTTGAGGAGTTGGAAGAGGTGGATAATATGCCTTATATTCAGGTTCGTGGGTGCAATAGGAAGAAACACTCTCCCTCGCCAGGAGTTGTGACTAGAAATAGGTAGAGGATTGATTGTGGGTCTGAGTCGCGTGGTAGAGGCTGACCTCCTGCTAATGTGGTTCAGGAAAAGGAGAGTTAGATGGAAATTGTTGATGGTACACAGAGAACTCTGTTGGATATGTTCTCTAAGAGCACCACTTTTAAACTCCAATGAAGATTATCTCATGGAACATGAGGGGCCTAAATCACCCTCATAAGCATGATCTCTTGGCCAATCTATTTAGAGATCATCGTCCTGATATTGTTTTAATTCAGGAAACTAAAATGGATTTGGAGAAACTTTCTAGGTTGAAAATGAAGCTTTTCAAGGACTGTGGTATGCATTGTTCTGAAGTGGTTGGTGTTTTTGGTGGCATTGTGAATGTCTAGAATCTTCAGGTGATTAGAAGGGTGAAGGTTTTTAATGATAGTAACCATGTGGCTACTTCTTGCTTTCACTTTCATGATAAGTTTTCTTGGACTTTGTCTAATATTTATGCTCCTAATTATAAAAGTACTAGAAAAAAGTTGTGGGATAATCTAATTTCTTTTAAAGATTTTCATAATATAGGTAATTGGTTGGTCATTATGCTGATAAGATGGGTGGATCATAGAATGTGGATGATGCCTTTGCATGATGCTGATAAGATGGGTGGATCATAGAATGTGGATGATAGTAGATTTGATCTTATGAAGTTCATTAATGACTCGGCTCTTTTGGATTTGGACTTGAAGGGGGCATCCTATACTTGGTCAAATCGGCATGTGGGTAATGCTCTTATTCAGGTTAAGTTAGATCAAGATTTGTTAACCCCTAATTGGCTTGCTCATTATGCTTGCTCCATCTCAGCTCTTATGAGATTGGGATCAAATCACTTTCCTCTGGCTCTGTCCATGGATTTTTTGGGTGGTAAGAATAATTTCCCTTTTAGATTTGAGAAAATGTGAACCTGTCATCCTAATTTGGGAAATCTGGTTAAGAATTGGTGGAATATTAATGTGGATGGGTTGGCTATGTACTAAGTGGTTAAAAAATTGGCTAGTGTTAAGTTTAATGTTAGAAAATGGAACCGTTCCTCCTTTGGTCATATTTTGTGGATAAAGATGATGTTCCTAAGGAGCTTATTTCGGTCCAACAAGTCATACAAGCGTCTGGATATGATCGGGATGTGGCGCTAAAAGAAAATGTTTTGTTGTCCAAGTTGCATAATATTGTGGCAAAGGAGGAAGAATTTTGGAAGCAGCGATCGAGGATCATGTGGTTGAAGAGTGGTAATAGAAATACTAGGTTTTTTCATATCTCTACACTCAAACAAAGGGCCTCTAATATAATTAATGTGATTAAATTTAATAATCAAGCTCTAGAGAAGGATGTTGATTTGTAGAATGTTGTTGCCTCTTATTTTTCTCATTTGCTTTTGTCAGAAGGTAAGCTAGATTTGGCCTGTCAGGAGGACATTTTGAGGGATATTCCAAAGTTGGTGGATGAGGATCTCAATAGGAAATTAATTTGTATTTCTTCGGTTGAGGAGATTCGGTGTGTTGTCTTCTCCTTTGAAGGTAATAAAGCTCTGGGTCTTGATGGATTTCCTATGTTCTTTTTTTAGTCCTTTTGGGAAATTGTGACGAAAGATGTGGTTGCGGCTACTAAAGATCTCTTCAGAATGGGTTCTCTTCTAAAGGAACTGAATTCCTCCTTTATTGTTTGATTCCTAAAAATCTTGGTGCTACTTCTTTTGAGGATTTTCGTCCTATCAGTCTTTGCAATTCGATTTAGAAGATTTTCTCTAAGGTTTTGGCTTTAAGGTTGCAATATTTTTTGCTTATGATCATCTCTCCTTAGCAGAATGGCTTTGTGGCTAGTAGGAAAATTTTGGATTCTATTCTCACTATTCATGATAATATCCACTCTCTCTCAGTTAATAAGCAGGTTTCTTTTGTCCTCAAGCTTGATTTTCTCAAAGCTTATGCTAGAGTGGACTAGGGATTTTTGTTTAAGATCCTCTTGTCTTTTGGTTTTGGAGAGAAATTGGTGGCTTTGGTGCATCAACTTGTTTCAACTCCTTGGTTTTCAGTGCTCATCAATGGGTCCCCTTCTCCCCTCTTTGATTGTTCTAGGGGGTTGAGGCAAGGGGATCCTATCTCTCCCTTCTTTTTTATCATTATGGTTGAGTCCTTGGGATGCCTGATTCAAAGATTTGTTAATTCTGGCCTTTTGAATGGACTTTCCCCCTCTTCTGCTAACTTGGTTTGTTCTCATCAACAATTTGTGGTTGATTCTATTTTTCTTGGGCAGGCTTCGATTAAGGAAGCTAGGGCTATTAAACAGATTTTGCAAATGTATGAGGCGACGTTTGGGTAGAAGGTTAGTTTATAAAAGAGTGTGATTCTCTTTTTAAACACTCTGATCCAAAGATAGATTAAGATTGATAATATCTTGTAGTGTCAAATTAGTGAGCTTCTTGCTTCTTACTTGGGTCTCCCCTTATGCTCTAAGGCTCCTAATTCTTTGTGGAGGGGATTGATCGATAATTTTTATTCCAAGTTGGCTGGCTGGAAGGGGGTTTTGCTTAGCCAAGCTAGTAAAGTTTAGTTGATTAAGTCTACCTTTCAAAATATCCCTTTCTATGCTCTTAGTCTCTTTCATATGCCAAGGAAATTTGTGGATATCCTGGGAGGAATTTAGAAGAATTTTCTTTGGACTAGTGTTGAAGATAAAAAAGAACCCATCTATTTTCTTGGGATGATGTTTTCCACCCCAAAAAGGTTGAGGGGTTGGGAACCCATAAAACTCATACGTTTAACATTTCCCTCCTGGGTAAACAGTTGTGGAATCTTTTGTAGGCAAAAAGTGAGTGGGAAAAAATTGCTTGGAGTAAATACCTACATGGTGTTGTTGGGATTAGAGATGTTCTCTCTAATTATTTTAATCCTCCAAATGGATCTGTGATGTGAATGCTATGTTGAAGGCTCGAAGGCTTGTAGCCAAGGGTCTCTTTTGGTAGTTGGGTAATGGGAGGAGTATCTTGTTTTGGGAAGATAATTGGTTTGGTAATCAACCTCTCAAGGATGAGCCTTGGGTTTTCCCTTTCATGGATCTTTGTGTGCGACGGGTTGGAAGATATTTTGCTAATTATATGGTTGGAGATTGTTGGCGTAAGTTGCATGAGGTGGACCCTATTCTGGCTATTATTTATAAGGCTCTATCTGTGGTTCATATCCCCTCCTCTCCTTCTCCTGATAGATTTGTTTGGAAGCCTTCTTCTTCGGGTAACTTCTTTGTTGCTTTGGATTTCCATCTCAATGAAACTGTTATTGGTCCACCACCTTTTTGGGCTTTTGTTTGGTCCTCTAGATTGATTCCTAAGATCAATATTTTCTTTTGGCTTTTCTATCAAAAAAATAATTTATCTACTGATAATTTGATTAAAAGAGGTTTTGTTATGCCCAATAGATGCTTTCTTTGTGAGGAGGAAGTAGAAAATACTTGTCATTTGTTGATTGGTTGCAGATATGTTGATGAGATTTGGAATCATGTGTTCTCTTTTTGGAACATATGTTGGGTTTTTCCTAGATTTGTTAAGGATTTATGGTTTCAACGGTTGGCTCTTTTTTCTAATCTGGCTTTGCAGATCTTGTGATCTTTCACTTTGCCTCATCTGATTTTGGGAGTGTGGCTGGAGAAAAATAATAGAATCTTTAGGAGTACTGCCCTCCCAGCAATGGCTATGGCTCATAATATTTGTGCGGGAATTAAGAAGAACTTTCTTTCTATATTTCCTTTTATGTTGTCGATAAGATTAATCTTAGTCCTTTTGAAATCTTTGTTGCTCAAAAGTGGAAGCTACCTTGTGATATATCTCTTCTGGACTATAAAGGAAAATATTCAAGAGAGAATTTTTCTTGGAAGGCGCCTCCAGATGGTTGGGTTAAGATGAATTTTGATGGGGTGGCTAAAGGAAATCTGGGACCTGTTGGATGTGGGGGAGTGATTAGAAATCCAAATGGTAGGCATGTCTCTGTTGTGGCGCTCCCTTTGGAAACCCAGACAAACCACTTCACAAAGGCGGCTGCAATCTACCATGGTCTCAAATTGGCTCAACACCAAGGGTATAAGAAATTTTGGGTGGAGGGTGATTCCCTAAATATTATTAATAATTTGAAATCGGTCTCTCCCCCGTCATGGACTATTGAAGCCTTCATTAAAGATTCTATTGAAATCATAAATTCTTTCAATAATGTCTATATTTCCCATATTTTGAGGGAGGGAAATAAGTTAGCTAATTTCTTTGCTAACTTTGGGGTTAAGGAACAAAAGGTATGGAATTTTAATGATTCATTCCTTTTGAGGCGATGACGATTATCATTAATGAGAGTTGATATCTAGTGGATCCTCACTGGCATGGTGGGATGTATGTCCTTTATCATGTGGTTGAAAGATTTGAATGAGGGTGATAAATTTTTGATTTTGAAGGACATATTTCACTTGGTTCAGAGCTACACTTTATTATTGTCTTTTTGTCTTGTGGTGGGTCTCGCATGAATTTTGGGTGTCTTTAGCCAAAGCTTCTGGAGGTTTATTTTTTGTATTTTTGGCCTGGATGGTTTGTGTATCATTTTTAGGTGGTTTTGGTTGTGTGTGGAGCTGAATTTTGCGATGGGTGGGGACAGGAATCATATTGAGCCCAAGTCTTGTGACACTGTTAAGTAGAAGACAAAGTTTTGGGAGATCCTTGAGAAGGGTGGTTTAACTATCTACATGGAAATACTGCATGGTTTGAATGTGCAGGTTACTGAGATGGTTGCTAAAGGTTGGAATGATGTAAACCTTAATTTGGGTGGCAGAGATGTCATGGTGGACAAAGAATTTATTGCTCAAATACTGGTTTGGCCATGCAGGGGATGAAGTTTTTTAGGGACAATAAAGACTCGCAAGATGTGATGTTGATCTTCTTCAAAGGTAACGAGGCGACTGATCTCTAGAAGGTTAAAAGTGGTGGCTAGTATAGGATCTCTTTGAAACTGCTTTGGTGTGATTTGGCGGAAGAATTCATGAGGTATGTTACCTTGGAGGGAAGGTACACGACCATCAATAAATACCATTTTCTTTTTTGAATCATTTTAGGCATAAGAAATGGGTTTCTTTTCCTTATTATTTGTTGATGTCGTTGGATACGGGGATCAAGGATCACATGAAAAACCCCAAGAATCCAGTTATGCATGTTGGGTTAATTCTTCTTATTTATGAGCATGTGAAAGTGCACAAGGTGCACAAATCTTTGGTATCCCTAAAGGATAATGTTGGCAAAGCCCTGGAGGGTTATGAGACGGAATCGAGTGAAGAAAGGGTTAGCAAATGGGCCAAGAGGAGAAGCCTTATTTTAAATAAGGAGTCAGAGTTTGAAAAAGATGATGATGTTGACTACGTCTTGGACTCCTATGCCTCTTTTGAGGAGGGTCCCTCTTCCCTTGCTCTAGGAAAAACAAGGAATAGAAAGTCGGTTGACAAAGAAGGCTACACTATGTGTAGCGATGATGTGACCATGACGACTCATCCTAAAGATGTCAAGGATAATAATGACATGTGTGGGGAAGGTTCCTCTCCTCCTCCTAAAATTAAAATGCCAAGGATATTGAGGTGGGGAGCCGAAAGTGCAGGGAGCCGAGATCTGCTAGTCAAATCTTGGAAAGGGTTTCCCTCTCTCTCTTGCTGGTGGTATCTATGGTGAGGCCTCTCTTATTGCTAACACTATCTTAATGCATGGGAAGGATGGTGTTATGGATAGTGATCTTGATGGGGGTTCTAACAAAGCAGAGGAGGATAAGGAGTTGAAAAGGAAGACCATTACAGAGGATCTCGCCTGCTCCATCTGCAAGTTGAAGTCTCATGTCCCTGTTAATAAAGGTAAGGATATTGTGGATGATAAGATTCAGGTTAGTTTTGTTAATGAGGATGATGTTGTGGAGGATAGGGTTGAAAATTTTGATAGGGAAGATTTGTTTGATGTGTTGGGCTCGGCCCGTGAGATTGCTAATTTGCAATTTAAAATTTTTAAATGGTTTTTTCATGAAATTAATGGGATTAATGTTAGGATAAGAGATGTGGCTAGTAAGGCTAGGACCTTGCTATCCAAAGCCAAATTGACAATTTGATGGAATCTCTGAATATTGTGGCTAATATTGTGGTGGAGGAAACCATCAATCTAAAGCAAAATTTGGAAGGAAGAATTTTATCCCTTGAGGATAAAATTGATAAAATTGGGAAAATGTTGATGAAGAGTGGTGAGGCTACTAAGCTTGTGGGTACTCTGGATTCTGCTATGAGGAAAATGGTGTTGAAAAGTGGTGAGGCATCTAAACTTATGGGCACTCTGGATTCTGCCATGATGATTTATCCTCTAATTACTGCTAAAAAGAGAAAAGAGTTTGGGTTTGTTGTTGTTTCTATTGCTACGGACAAAGTGTTGGATGTGGATGGTGCTGGTGTGAAGGATATTGCTAAAGGTAAGGTTTTGATTGAAGAGGTAAGAACTGGTGGGCCTAGGGTCAGAACTAGAAATAGAATGAAAGATAAGGTTGGGGCCTCTAGGAAGGAGGTTTTTGATATTGTGGACGATGCGTAGAAGATGGTTGATACTGATATGGAAGCTGTTGAAATTTTGAAGAATATGTAGTGTGTTTGGCTAGCTTCTTTTTGGCTATTTTTTGGTTGTTGGTATGCTATCGATGGGTTGATTGTTGTGTAGTGTTATATTCTTTTCTTATCAGTTGTGCTCTTTTGTAAAGGGTTTTGGGCCTCTTCAAAACCCATTTTTTACCTTTAATCAAAACATATTTCCACCAAAATTCATAAATAAACGCATTCACATTCATGGAGTAATTCACTAGACAAGGTAATAGTAAATAATTAATAACACATTGGGTGTAACACGGTCCTAGGTGATGAAGTAATCACTTGCTTGGTGGTTTTAGTGGTCGTGGTGTTTACCACTAGCTAGCAACACATAAGTTGTAGTAGCTAAAGGAACAGTTGGCGGCTCTGCAAAACCTACAGAAGCTTTTAAGCCTATGAGCGGCTAGCACTATGCTAGCACTTAAGCACTTACAATACTTTAAAAAATATATTTATTTATTTTTGTGAAAAGAATAAATCGTACAAAATTTTAAAAAATAGATTTTTTTTAACAAAAACATACGACTTGCGACCTGGAGAGCCTACGGCTCCTTGGGAATTTTTTTTTACCTCGATGGCTCCCAACATGGAATATAGGTGAAATTTATATTAAAATTCATCTCCTCAACCTCCTAAATGCAATGGTAAGGTCCTTTTTAGCTAAAAATGCTCCTGTGAAAACCTATTTTCCATATCTAAGCTTCAAACCCCTATTTGCAACTATGTCAAATGATCTCCAATTCAAATGAAATGAAAGTCAATTTTGACTTTCTTGAGCCTCCTAGATACATTAAAACAATCAAAAATATCGCCAGTATAACCAAAAATATTGCAATCACCCAAATCTCGTAAAACACATATGCAATATGAAGTTATTAAATCTTTGCAAACCCTTTTTGATTCTCCAGATCGTTCAAAATGTAAGAGAAGGGCATATATGAATTTACAAGAGTTTTACATAAAAATCTCAATATCTAAAATTAGGAATCTTGAGAACTTAGATTTCTCAAAACAAAATCTTTGATACCATGTTATAAATTTGAAATAGATTGAATAACCCAAGGAATTTTTTAAGAGAAATTCAAAGTTACATAAACTAGAAAACATAAGCAATGCAAACTAGCAACTTTGAGAGATATGAAATGCCAGGATGATAGAATTGTATTAAGAGCTTCCAAGATGAAAAATACAAGCTAGGTAGTGAGCTTATATATAATGAAGGAGAGGATGGAAGTGGCAAATCAATCGATGATAATTGACCACCAATAACCACCAACATTAAATAAAATGATGAAAAAGTAATAATTCACCCTTAAAGGGTGGAGACAACTCATCACTTTATCTCCTAGTTATTAAATGAGAAACTCACTTTATTATCCTAAGCAAGTTTAATAAATGTCTAAGAAAAATATATAACTAATGAAAAATAAATTCCCTCTAGGAAAATAAAAACCTACACTACCACAAGGACTATCAATCTATAGACTAATATTTTGTTTTTAATTTGATATAAAAATGTGATATGGTTTTTGAATTTCTATTTTATCTTTGATTCATTTTTGAAAGAATTATATTCTATGTATACTCAAACCTAGGAAGATATCTTGAGCTTTGAATGTGAATGATATGACTTATTCAATTTATTTCTTAAATTTGAATTGACCCTCAAAGTCTTCAATAGGGGTCAAATTTTACCAATTCATAATTTAGTTGTGGATTGTTATCATCGATAAATGGTAGAGGTTTGTATCTCTATAAAAAAAATCAGTAATTTATTAATTATAGAATTTTGTGAGATTATCTCTTTGTAGTCTATTTTGAGCTACACACTAAATCAAATGTGTATTCTTATACATGTATATAAACATGTTTTGAACACACATGTCTATGTATAAGTATGAGTATTATTTTATGAAAACTTATCTTTCATAGAAAATTTTGAAGAGTTTTTAAATGTATATGTGTGTATACATATATAAATGCATATATGTGTATGTATGTATATAAATACATGTATGTTTATGTGCTTGTGAGAGTTTAAACTATTTCTATGCGAAAATAGTCTATCATCTATAACAACAAAAAATGAATGAGAATAAATATGTTTCATTTTATGAGCATTTGTAAATTGTATACCTATAAACCTAGTAGATATCAGTCCAAAATAAAAGGGTAGGTTTATGAAAACAATATCTTTTCTTTACTTAAAAAAATGCATTAAAGATTTGTGATATTGAGAAGTGTGAATAGTTTCATCATATTGAAATTTGTTAAGCTGAACAAAGTTTTTCAATATCCAATTTGACAAAGAGGTGTGTGAACATATAACTACGTAGTTTATTACACATTTTTTATTGATAAAAAACTTTGGCCAAAGTAATATAAAATCACTACTTGCATTGTCGGTTCACAGTGTCTAAAGTTGTAAATTAATCAAAGGTGTCATACTTAGCTAGAGGGTATCTAGAATTGTATGATAGATTATTTATATTAACACACAATACTAGTTCTCAGATGAGATGATGACCTTAGAGTTTCCCTGGATTTACTACTCTCATGAAGGGTAGGGCCACTTCCAATAGGAAGGTGTGCGGGGGACCGTTGGTTTGTGGTTGGAGAAAAAGCATTTGAGTGATGCTCTCCCTCTTACAATTGAGATGTTGAAAGATTTGGATTATTAGAGACAACATTTATGTTCTCCTTTGACAATGCATTATAATTGAAATAAGATACTTCACGTATTAAATGACAATATTTGAAATGTAATTAAAAGGTATGTATTGAGATGATGTATTATTTGAAATGAAAATGTATGTGATACATGTAAAGAAATTATTTTGTTCTTCTATTTAGAAGATGAATAAAGTTGAAAATGAAACCATCTTGTAATGTCCTATGAATTATATGATATAATTGAGTTGCTCTCTTAAATTTTATGATCTAATAGATAGAAATTGTGTAATTTATTCCTTTAAAAAAATAATTATTTTAAATAATAGACCAATTGGGTTTGATACATTATTAGCATCACCCTTGAATTAAAATTTCCTTCCCTCGTATATAATATCATTACTTAGAATTTCCAAAAAATTATATGTATTATGATTTATTTGTTAGACAAAATTTTAAACTACTAACAATTAGCACTTGTACCTAAAGGAGGTTCAAGGATTATGACGATAGAAAACTATATGTATGTTAATATGTTAGAGAGTTTGTGTGTGCATGGATGTGTTGTGAAATCTAGTTGCATGTGGTTGGATTAAAGAATTAATAATAAGTGCTAAATAATGGAATGAAATAAACTTAGAAAAAATCTAGATTTTTTACTTAAAGAAATTAAGTATTGTCTTATTATGAAATATGTGCATATAGATTTAAAACATAAAGCAATGCAAATGAAAAAAGAAAGTTGTTATCAAATTGACAAAAAATACTACATATAGAAATAGAATGTTCCCATCTAGTAGTCAAATCAATATTTATCTTGCTTTAATGTGATAAGTGAGATTTTGGAGGCTTTCACTTGATATTTTGGAGGCTTTTACCATTAAACAATAGTTGGTTTACTATTAAACGATAGTTGTAACTTGTTTTCCTCTGACTCAACAATAATTTGTAGACGTGAAACTTGTTTCAGACTCAAATCTCACACTATATATAACCTATCGACTAATATATACTATAAACATTTTTAATATACTATGATTTTTTTTTTCCAAAAAAAAATAATATAATAATATAAAAAATACTTCTTAAAAAAAAAACACTCATTTATAAAGATACACACTAGCTTTTTTTTATTTGTATACTTTTAAAATGCATGGTCACTTCCCATGAAAATGAATTTATTTGAAAACCAAGACCACTTGACTAAAAACTTGGTGATGCAATCCAACAATATTTCACAAGATCTCCTTTTCAAAACATTAAGTAATTATTCCCAAATTTACACGACAATTACTATTACTAAACATAAACATAAAAATAAAAATAAAAAGGTAGAAGATATTACGTATTTTTCAATCAAATTAGTTAGTTAAAACTAAGGAACAACTTTGAGAACGTAAGTTAAAAAACACGGTTAATAGAAAGTGTTTTTACTTGTAAAAGAAAATAAAAGCCGCCTGAATTTCATATCAAAAGTCCAAACCCGTGTCTAAAAAGTAAAAAGCATTATCCAATGTCATATATACAAAAAAAAGCAAAAGCATGAATCATATATATACATTGTGTATATGCACATTTACTCTTGTAAGAGAAGCTTGTTTGAAGCTCCTTTTTCAAGAAAAGAAATCTGATAAGTAGTTGGTAGTAGTTGGTAGTAATTGTCTATTAAGTATGGTATAAGCACATAAAGTCAGCAATAAAAATAAGGGCCTTTATTGGGGCAGGCATAGGTATTCTTTGGGTGAAGGAAGAGTGTTTAGGACTATATCCCTTCAACAACCTTCTCGTTGTGACACTTCCTTTTCACCTACAATACACCCACCATACAATCATGGTCTTTATCCCTTCAAAGCATTGTAATTAAGAGGGGAATAAATCCCTTATTCTATATGCAAGCATGGGGCCATTTCATTGTCAAATTCACATCTTGAGAGTGCATCAACATTATCTTGTGAATGTCAATTTCTTAATTATTGGTTTGGTGTAGTGTATGGATTTTGTCAAGTGTGCAAGATGATGGGATAAGGGAAGGATAGATTAGCTAAACCAAAAAGAAATCTACTATCATTCGTTTAAAATTTTATCCATATGGGTATTGTGTGTGAAGGAACCATGTATTGTTATATTATTTTATTGTGTTAGCTTTTTATTGAAGATTTATTGTATTTTGTTGTTTTATGGATGGATTTCTTTTGTGGAGAGTCTTTCAGTTTAGATGTTACGTGTGAGGAGTATCTCTTTTAGTGTATATTTTTTCAGTTTAGATGTTATGAGTGAGAAGTATCTCTATCAAAATTTCTATTTGGTTTTTACTATTGGAGTATGCCATATTTATAAGTGGATGTGATAATTAATCTAATTTTCGGTTTAGATGTTGCGTGTGAGGAGTATCTCTTTTAGTGTATACTTTTTCAGTTTAGATGTTATGAGTGAGAAGTATCTCTATCAAAATTTCTATTTGGTTTTTACTATTGGAGTACGTCATATTTATAAGTGAATGTGATAATTAATCTAATTTCGTCAATACAAGCAACAATAGCAACATAGAGTCAATTCCACTTATCAATATAAAAAACAATAGCAATTTAGAGTCAACAAATCCAATGAAATTAATGTAGATGTCACTTCAGGGATTTGAAAATCTAAGTCTCCAATATAAAAATCTATTGGTTAAACCAATTGGACTCAACTACTTTGATTTTAAAATCATGTTGTTATTGGTATATTAAAACTTGATTTTTCAGGTCATATATTTATTTTGTCAAATTTATTTAAGTTTTGAATCTAACTTTATTAATATTTCTGAAAAATAGATATTATAAGAATTGATTTGTTGCAAATTTTCATTAACCGATACAAATTTGATTCAATTGAAATTATTCTTATAAAGTTTTGATAATGTTTCAAATTAATATTTATAAATTTGACAAAGCATGAAACCTTTTATTGACTAATGTAAATAGTGTGCATAAATTCTTTTTTCATGCAAGTAATACTAATCATTAATGTTATCTTCGTAAATTAAACATGCTTAAAATGCTAATATTAAATAATCAATTCAATCTTTGTTAATTAACCAATCTTATAAATTTGTTTATGTTTCTATATATTTCTAATGCAAGTAATGATAATCACTAGTATTATCTCCAATTAATTAAGTAGGTTTAAAATATTAATATTAAATAATCAATTCACTACACTTTAATTACCTAGTCTTGCAAATTTGTTTATATTTTTATCTATTTCTAATATAGGAACTATTTTGTAACACTATTATTTATAATTTATCCACTATAAACCTAAAATATATCAACTTATCAAAAAGAAATTTTAATTAAAAATAGTGGCTATAATATAATATTTGATGAAAAATATTTGATGAGTATAATAATCTATAAAAAAAAAAAAATTGCCTACTTTAAATTAGGTCTAACTAAATGACCAAATGATAAATAAAAATCAAAGCTAAATTAAATATTAATTGAACGTCATAAATAAAAGAGGAGATATAATGTGCTTAGCTCTTATTGATTTGATGTGTCCATGTGACGACTTGTTATTTTCTTGTAATTAACAACTATAAATTAAAATGTGATTAGAGATTTGTTGCTTGTGATGAACTAATATTTGATATAGAAATGACACAATACTAAGTCATGCCACACAACCTAGTTTAGGATAAAAAAATTACTACACAATCTATTCCTTTTACAATGGATCTATTTATTTCTAATATGAATGTCAACATTACTTGTGTCTTTTGTACCTACTACTAGATAGAGAGTTGTGTTGACAAATGCAATGGGATTTTTTTTTGGATAGAGGGAAGATCATGCATTTATGTATTATTCCAAACACTATATGTGTGTTCAACAAGATTAATATACATCACATAACAATGCAATACCTAGGATGTTGATGTAATATTTTTTATCATCTTAGTGCATATGGTTTTATATAGTTTAAAATTGCATACCTTGCACTTATTCCTTCATTTTTTGCATTCATTTTGATGTTCATCATCAATAGACATGTATTTGGATCCATTTTGACCATTCCTAAGCTTGCAACATCCAAGAACATTGTATTTCACCCAAGCATGACTCTTATTGTTGACTACCTGCTCTAACCTTATTTGCAACCTATATGTCATCATGGACACTTGTACACTAGTGTTAGTGTTCCCTAACATTTTAAACCTTATTTTCCTATTTAATAGTAATATTATTTATAAAACCTAACCTTAATACATTTTCAACCTCATTTGGGCCTAAGTGTCTCTATTTATGGAGACTTTCTATTTTTTAAAGAACCATCTTCTCCATCCTTCATCTATTATTTGACACCTCCACAGGCACTTGTTACTTATGGAAAGTACCATTTATGCATAGATACACACACCACCATTGCTACAATAGTTGTACATCTAGGATTATAGGCATCTACCTATTTTCCACTTTAGGATAAAATATGCCCCAGAGGGACTTGACTAAGGCAAGTCCACAAATGTGCCCTAGGCACCAATATTCTAGTTCCTTAAATCATTTTCCCTTTTTATATGTCCATTTTGTAAACATTTGTGCAATCTACAAGATATATCTCACTTGTAGGTAGGTACAAGAAGCATTTGACATTGGGCATGATCATCTGCACATGGGACTCAAGCACCCCTTCTCAACATGAGTCTCTCCTTGTAGGTTGCAATTACACTAGAGATGTTATGAGCGTGTCCTACGATCACAAATGTGAGAATTTGAACATGATCATTTAAAAAAAAATCTAGAAGGCTTTGCACATGTTTGGGATACCCTCTAGTCAACTTATTAGCCTTCTACAACCTCCTTCAAACTTTACAACAATTATAGACACACATTTCTTAACTCTCCCCCTCTTCCATTTCTCATTTCTTGTGCAATCTCAACTCTACTATTTAGTTTATTATAGTTAAATCTAAAGTGAACTATTTTTTGTTATTTACTAAAATCAAATTTATTGATAGATGAAACAAATATTAATAATTAGAATTAACATCTTTAGTTTAAGTTATTTATAATATACATTTTTTAATCTAATTTCTAATTATTCAATGAGAACTAATGATCTAAGACTATTTGTAAATACACGATACTTGCCACTCAAGATCTTTAATGTGCAAATTAATAAGAAAACAATTAAGTTATAAGAAAATGACTTCTACATTATATCATATAACCTAATGCATAAACAATTGTGTATACAAATCAATCTAAACTAAAGAAAACCTTAAAAACCAATGCAAACCAATCCAAACTAAAGAAAACCTTAAAAACCAATGCAAACCAATCCAAACTAAAGAAAACCTTAAAAACCAATTCAAACCAATCCAAACTAATGAAATCCTTAAAACAGTTGATGAAATAGTTTTAACTAATGCAATCATTAATGCACCAAACAAGTGAAGTGGAGGCCTATGACTTTTCTAAGTTATTACATTTTCTAACTATTTCCTTTGTAACTAATTGTTTGTTGTTCTCATGATGGGTATTGTTTTATGTAATATAAAACAAACTAATGTTATAGCTTTAGACAATATTTGCAACCATATATTCCAATGACATGGGACATGGTGTTCCCCATAAGTCGTTACAATCAAAAGTGGGTATGGTAATGATTTGAATGGACATTTAAAATCTACACAATGCTTTGAGTCAATGTTAGGAAATGTTGAATTATATCCCATTATGAGTGCTAAAGTGCACCTTATCAAAGGCATCCAAAGAAATATTGGCTATTCTTTCAATTCCAAGAATACATTCTACTTTATAAATTATTTGTCTTCCAATCACCTCTTATTCCAATTAAAGTTATTCTTGTATGATATTTACATATTTATTGTTTGTTTCTTAGCTCATACACCTTGTAAGAGGATATATACGCATTTGGGAATCCAAGACTATAACTTCAAAGGTAGAAAGATCTTTTCACTTTGCATTTATTTAATATTAATATGGCAAGAAAATAATAAAATATTACTAAAGGTTCTAGATGCTTGCGTAGTAGGTTTTTTTATGGAGATGTGTGTCTTATTATAGCTTTTTTAAAGTAAATTGAAGGTTAGCATTAGTTTCTCAAGGGAGGAGATTTATGTGCAAATAAAAATGGGAGGGGCATTTACTTAGTTTCGAGGCTTCTAAAAGAATGCAATAGAAAAAAATTATTTCTTTGTTCTAAATTAAGAAAATACAAGATTTGTTAGCTTCATAAGTTTTGAAATGTCTATCTAGAAGTGACTGGAGATAAGTTAGAATTATAAATGGAATGTATGGAAGACAATATTTATATTGGTTGTCAAGAGTTTTATTTGGAAATTTTTATTTTGTGGTTTATAATGGAAAACTTGCAATATTTGATCATGAGTTATAAAGGATCTTCAAGAAATATGAGGTCAAAACTTATTTTTGTGGATATTTTATTGGTATGTTCACAAATGATGTTGATTGTAAACATATCGTTTAAAGGCTTCAACTTTATTGAAATGTAGGATTGTTCAAGAAATTATGACACATAATTTTAATCCAACAAAAGAAATATATTCGAACTCCTTTGCCTAGATCTAATTATATATCCTTCCCCATGTGTTATGGTCAATGTATGTCTTCAAGAAGATTGGTGAGCTCTTCAAAGGAGATGCATAAGCATGGCTCTAGAGCAAAAGAATTTACAAACTATATGAGAATATATGTTAAATTGGAGTTTCACCAACCTCTACCAAAATGTCTAACCTTTTGAATTGGTTATCCAAAATAAATCCAATTGATAGAGTGTGAATGGATTCCTCTTGAAGAGTAAGAATTTTCATGAGTAATTTCACTTGGTAAGAGAGTGCAAAGTGACCAATTAAACAAAGTGATAATCTCAAATAAATAAAATATAAAAAAGAAAAGATGATGTGTTTTAAGAGTCTAAAAAGAAACATAAGTTCAAAACACAATGGATAATTTTTTTTAAAGAATTTAGCACACAAGAAGAAAAATGGGAAGGAGGTAAATGAAGGAATAAATTATCAATAAAGAATGACTAAAATTATGTTCAAGTATGGAAAAAAACAAATTGAAGGAAGATGAAATCTATAATATGTGCAATTTTAAAGAGGGAATATAAGATATCTTTGATAATTCATAGGTACACAATAGGCATCTCAAAAAAGAGGAATGTAATGGATCCCTAGGAGAAACAAAGAGATTTAGCGATCATTTAGAGGAACAAAATAAAAGCCACAAATGAAATCTAATAAATAGACATAAAATAATATATTAAAGGGTTTAAAGTAAATAATAACAATGACTTAATATAGAAAGGTTGTGGAATTCCAACTCTATAATGTAGTTTATTAGAAAAAAACTTGAATACTAGGAAGAGTAAGTGAGGAAGAGAAACTAATTAGGTCAAAATAAGGAATGAAGGTATGACAATAGTGGTGAATGGTTTGTGATCTCTTGGATAGGAAGAACTTAAATTAAAAGATAAAATTAATGAAGATCATATATAACAAGGAAGCGACTTGAATGCTCAATTAAAGAACATAATGGTAAAAGGTTGATATAAATAGAAAAAAACTATATATTTATTATTGCAAGAATCTAGATAATTTAAAGAATAATATATCAAGAAATCAAGAATATGGAACATAGATGTTATAGGAAAAGTGGTAGAATATTAATATGAGGCTTAATTATCTTATGAAATCCTTCTAGAGTAACTATGCCATGATAGAATCTCTAAAGAACCAAATAACATAATAGATTCTAATTGTTAGAATATTAATGTTGCACTATATAAATCCCTCACATAGTTACACGGAGGTGTTATAGCGATTTATGTCTAAATTTAGTGTGTGGATTTGTTTCATATGGACTATGCCTCATAGGTCATTGGTTTAGGGAAGTTATTTAAAGAGGTTAGTTTTACTATGATTAAATATACTGTGAACATTGAGAATTCAAAGAATGAATGAATGTAGCAAAGGGCACCTAAAGCATTCATTTTTATTTTTGTACTGTGTTTTTAACCGTTTACCTTAAATATGCAAGTTTTATGTCAAATATTGTTCCTAAATGTGGTATCAAATTTTGGTTCCAACATAAAGATAGAGTCCATGTTTTATGTCAAGTTTTGTCATAGTCTTCTTATAGGGTTTGATTTTACATATTGTTAGCTTATGGTTTCAAAATCTAGAGTTTGTTAGGTTTGAGCATGATTTTTGGCTATCTGTAGTGTGATTCATATTTTTTTATCTCATTTTTGGTTTTTTGTGATAAGTTTGTATTTGTGTGTTTAGGTGAAATATTTACATAGTATATACATATTTTAAATTTTAAATTTTTCAAGAGCCTTTTATAATGTCCCAAGTAAAAAAATTAACTCAAATCTGATTAACTTATGATATCTCATAGCTTACTTGACTCAAATCTAGAAAATATCATGATTTCCACAAAATGAACTCATCTCAAAATCTATAATTATTAATTTCTATTAAATTCAAAATAGAGCAAACCATGTAATCAAAAAATAGCATCGAAGTGCATCAAACTGGAAATCGGGTAAAGTGCAAATGAAATAGAATGATTTATTGTAGATTTTTGCATGGATTTACATTGAATTTTTTTATCATATATAGTAGATAACAGCCATGAACAGTTGTAGCCAAATACTTCACAAATCTCTAAACTAGGAGCCAAGATACACACGGAAACTGAAGAAAACTCTATTATAGCTCACCAAACTTCATACCAACGATCAAGTACAACAAAATACAAAAATAAAATACTTCAATAGCATCCACATATTTTTCTAAAACGAAATTTACAATAGAAACCCAATAATCTGAAAGATACACACCAAATTGGATTCCAAATCATTAAATCTAGAATTCACAACACACTCTAAATAGAAGCAATCTCCACACCACTCAACTAACTGAAATATAACTGATCTGAGTAGAAAAATACATACTAAAATACCTCCAATATATTGATATTTTATATAATCAACAACAATACTTGAACTGGAATCCAAAATACCACTAACTCTTGCAAAAAATTGAAAACAAAATACCAAACTGAAAAGTATTTGGCACAATGGAAATCTCTAGATGAAATTACACCTGGAGACCCTCAGAAACACTATCTTTGAGCCCAAATCCCCTTGGTTTACCAACCTCAAAGATTATTTCTTCATTGGTTTACCAATCTCTAAAGAAAAATCACAAACTTGTGAAGAGAAAACAATGCTTGAATAATGGAAACTTAAGAAGGAAATTACATTATATTTAATTCCCTTTTCCAACATTGATTTGGGAACCTAATTCGAGGAAGCTTGCATGCCTTGAGTGTAACTCCTGTCATAAAGATGCCATATGCAACTTGCAAGTGTTGATTGGAATCGTGCAACAGTATTTACCAAAAATGCCCCATAATTGCTCCTCCCAAAATCCAACGCCCCATTTGGACCCATGAAAATAAATTTGAAATATTTATTAATTTATCCCTTTAAAAAATGAATTAATAAATTTATCTTGAAAATCCAAATTACTCGATTCATCCATAGATCTCAACTGGCTATTTTGAAAATTGGGTTTACTAAAAATAGTAAATGCTATTTTTAGAAAAGGGGACATTACACCATCATAATTTTTGGTTGCTATTTTTAGTATTTGGTGTGCACTTGGTGGGGAATTAGTTCATATTTGAGATCTGTGTGCATTTTCTTATTGTTGCTATAAGATGGAGAAGTGGGAGTTATGAGTTTTTAGAATAGTATTTTATAGGTTTAGAAACTATATCGTGCAAACAACATTTGAGGATGAACAAAGGGATACCATTTAAAAATATATAGTAATTTGTATGTTACACCCACCAAATATGTTTGGTATAAGTTTGACATGAGCAACAATAATCAACAAAAATAAATCTATTATTTTGCATGGGTTGCAACATAGGGCATCCTATTTGCTAGGATTATTGTTGATTGATGCATAATTTTGTGTGTTATTTGATGTAGTGAGAGGGCTCCCATAAGGGGATAATGACACTTAGGATGGTGCATTCTTTCTATCATATTAATATTTAATTATTAACTTCTAATGAAATTAACAACTCAAATTTAAGTCCCCAAAAACTAATAATTACATTCTTGAAAGAGTGTTTTTTTCTAGATTTAACTGAATATGATTTGTTTGCATCAATGTTTTGGATCACACTCTATGATCCATCATCAGGATGAGAAAGAGTTGAAGGAGAAAATGTCTCTAATTATACTATGGAAATCTAATGTCTCTAATTGCATTATTTTCAATTTAAAATATTTTGAATAGATCTCATTCCTAGGTAAATAGTTAGAAGTACCATTTTTTTGTATTTTTTTAATATTATATCGCATCACCCATATGTGGAACATCACAAATGAATTTTAATAAAAGGTGCTATTCTCAATTAAAATAGAAGTATGAGATAGGATGCAAGACCTCCAACTATTACCTTGCTTGGAACTATAGTTCTAGATAAATAAATAAAATCCCTTGGAATTATATACAATATGGCGCATCTTATGGGTCAAGTAGGTAGAATTATTGAATTAGTTAAAAAAATAGGATCTTAATTTTATCATCTAAGTGGTCTAGTTCTTTGGGAGTTTGGAGATCTTAAATGTAGAATAGTTTCAAGAGTTTTCACTAGGCTTGGAGGCCATTAGAAGACTATTTTTGTGGATTGTGCATTGCAATTTAATGGAAAATAAAACTCATTAAACAATGCACTATTAGATTATTGTTGTGAAATATGTTTATTTTATTTAT
The DNA here is from genome assembly GCA_007115665.2 of Sequoiadendron giganteum. NCBI lineage: Eukaryota > Viridiplantae > Streptophyta > Pinopsida > Cupressales > Cupressaceae > Sequoiadendron > Sequoiadendron giganteum. The sequence continues at coordinate 674,928,199 of CM021103.1, read as the reverse complement.
TATCTTGAAATTTTTAAATTTGAATCGTTTGTCGCTCAGAAAACATGCTTTAATTTTCATTGAGAAAACTAAATATCTCATTTTCAATTAAATTCCCATAACCTTAATTTTAATTCTTGATTTTGTTATTAGTTTTTCAGGATCACTTCTCCTATATTCTCATATGAATGAAAAAAAATCATGAGGCTTGTTCAAAAATTATTTCCTCTAAGAAGTCTCAAAGCTCTATGCTCTCCAAACATACTTTTGATCAAATAATTCTAAGTTCTCTAAGTTTTATCTTTTTATCATCTAAATCTAAATTCCTTGAACTAAGTCCTTATTTATTAGAGAAGTCTAGGCTTGGAGGGGATGTTTATTAATGTTTTATACTTAAAATTCCCTTAGGTTTAATTATATTTGGAACCAAACAAGTAATTCAAATCAATGGTTGATACTTCCATCCACTACCACTATTCTAAAGGAAAATATTATCATGAGTATTATTTATCTTAGATAGTTGATGGATTCAAAATTTTAGATCTATAATGTATTCAACTTATATTTGAGGAAAATATGATGCTATCAATTTTTAAAAAGTAGTTTGAAGTGCATGACCCATTTGAGATGCTAGAAAAGAAATGCAATAGAGTTTTTGAAATGAAAGGATATTCCAAAATATATAATCCACAACTTTTTGGATATCATTAAGAAGGAAATGATATTCATGTGTAAATTATTTTGCTATAGGGATTTAGTTAATTTGGATGTTACATGAGCACTTCTGTTTTTCATGGTTTTACAGAAAAAGGTAATACCAAATTGGGGAGAGCTCATCTTTGTGTGTTTATCCAAGCAATTTCCTGAAGAAAATTTTTGGGGGAATTTATATGGTTTTTCATTTGATAGATGCAATTTTTACAACAATGAGTTTTCCCCTTTGTTTAATCTGATATATCAACTAAGATATGGGTGTACAAAAAGGTGGCATGACAATAGGTTTAAGAGTTCAATTAAATTTATTTCTAATAATTTCTACCTAGCCATTTACAAGAAATTTCACATTAAGCTAATGCAAAGGATGAATTATCAACATGTTGTGGAGATCAATCTATTGTGGGTTATATGTTTCCATGGTTTACTATTAGTGTTGTTGAATGGGACATGAGTTATCACCATTTCTACCTAGACAGGTTCTTCCTAGAATGGGATACATGAGATTTGTTATCAATTGATAAAAAAGTAGCTTATATTTTGAATCCAAACAATTTTGGGTGTGTATAGTCAACTCCATTCTACATGATGGAGAATAATTTAATTTCAAAAGATGGAAACACCAAAATTATGATTCTAGCATTAAGGTGAGTAATTTCCTAGCTTAGAATACCAAGTGTATTTAATAGTCTCGTGAGAACCATTAGGAATATGATGAGTTTAATTTAATTTTTGAATGTGATGAATAATTTAAATTAAAAATTGGTCAATAATGGGAAAATGGAATACCTACATGATTTTGATCAGAGGTCACCTACTGATTTGATGGAATGATAGGTAGAAATAGAAACTAACTTACCCATTGGAGATGTGGCAGGGTGAAGTAAAGAGTGGGTGATCTATCAGATGACTCAAACTATCAATTATGATGATAGATCAAAAGAAGAAAATAAGTAAAAGATCTAAGGATTTTTTTAGCATGATTATAACTTAGGAAAAACCATCTAGTTCTTACAACCTCCTCCATTTCTATAGCATATGTATTTACTAAGGACCTTGAAGTTTCTATTCCTAGAGATTTGGATACTAGTTGGATAGAACAAATCCAAGAACAATCTCTTCTACCTTAGAATATGTTGGACTTTGTAATAAGAAATAAATCAACCAAGACATAACAACATATTGATAGCCATAAAATTTACTCAAGACTAGTTAGTAACCCAAACAATATTATTTACCATTAATCAATAAAGAGAAACCCTCAAACAAGATGTAAAGCAAACTATATACCTAGATCACTACATGCAAGAGAATATGAGAATGACTGATATGAAAAAGAAAATATAGGTAAGGATGATTATAATAAATTTAAAGGTGAAGGAATATGGAATATGAATAAAAACCACTCTTCATTCACCATTATTATCCCTAAATGATCCTACCTAATAAAGTTAAAATAGGCATATGAAAATACTTTTCTTTTTTTAAGAATAAAAAAACTACACCAACACCCTATTTAATCATAACTTATGTGGGTGAACAAATATGGGTCTTATTAATGTGTATTCTAGTGAGGTACCCATATTCATAATAATCCTTGCATTTGAAATAATCCCCTAAAGAAAAGATAGAGAATCATCCTAAATTAGAGAGAAAGTCTCCCAAACAAGGGATGGAAATACCCCTCAAGGAAATCAAATAATATAGGACCATATAGTCCCCAAAATAGAATAGCCCTTATAATATCAATGACCTCACGAGAAAAAAAAATGTAGGATTAGATGGTCTAATAATAGTCCTCAAGCATGTCCCTCTATATTGAACAATGAGTCTTTCTTTTGGGAAAAGAAAACTTTACAATGTAGTTTTGTTGAATTTTCATTCCAAAGGTGGAATGAATAGGATGAGATAAAAAGTGTCTCTAAAATATACTTAGATGTTACCATGATTTTGTTGAGAAGTGTCACAATTTCTTAAGATTCCTAGGCCTAATTGAATAAAATGACCTCTCTAAAAGATGTGAAAGAAAATAAAGAACATTTACCAAATATGTGGAGTTAAAAACTATAAAATTAATACTGACATGGAGGAATACTAAGTCCTCGAGGTCTAGTAGGTGAGATTGCATGAATAAATGTGAAATATCTAATAAATAGACCTCCCAATGAGGCAGATTAGAAAGATAGATGCAAACCTAATGTAGAGAATTACTAGAACCCCTTAATAAAACAAAATTTAACTCTAATGTAGTAATAGGTCATGATGGTGAAATCTTTTTTCATGTAATCTAACTATGTTCTCATCCCATAACGTGATGTCCACACTAGATATTTGAACATATTAGATCAACTAATGTAAGAATAAGAAATTTATCATCCTTAGAAAGTGATTAGAGATAATATACATATATATATATAAACCCTCTAAATTTATAGCATGACTTATATTATCTAAAAAATAAAAAAGTTATCTATAAGAGGAGAAGGAGCATATGAAGAAGTCTCTAAGTCATCTTAACATTCAAGATCTTCCTAGTTAGCAAGTGTGACACTTATATCATGATCATATGGTCAAAAAACATCAAGAAGAACAAAATTGTCTGTAGTGAGATCATCTAAGGATGGAGGTTCATTTGTATCTCCATGCATCTCCTAAAGTCTAGTTCAAAGCTCATAATGGTAGTTAATTTTCACGATAACCATAATGATGTCAATATCAACATTGCATAGAACCAATCCCAAGATATGTTGAATCTTGTCTCTCCATACAATATCTACCAAAAGGATGTGGGTTCAAGAACCAATTCATGAATATGGGGTAATATAAAAATTCACTTGAAATACATCAAGGTTCCATCTTGATAGGATAAGAGAGAAAGCCACTTGAAATTCACCAAGTTTCCATCTTGCAAGGATTATAGTTTATCTATCTAATTTGATAACAATAGGATGTACTTTGATAACCATCATTATATCCTCAAATTAGGAAAATAATCTAATAAAGAGACTCTTAGAATGGAACTTTATCTTAAATTGATGGATACAATATCCCCATAAAAGACCCCTAAAACAAGTACAAATTTATGACACATTATCATTAGTGTCTTTATAATAACTAATAATGTTTCTAGGTTATGAAATAGAGTATGAAGAAAAATTACAATTTAGACATGAGAAGATATAGAACAAGCTGCTATAAAGTATATAAAAAAATCACTTAAAAAAATTACCCAAAAAGGATTCTATTTGCACCAAATATGACCCTTCAAAGGTATCAAAAGCTCATGAGATTTCAAAGGTGGGTCATTTCAATATCCAACATTATTGTATGCAATAAATCTCATTAAAATTTCAACTATCTCATTGTGAAAGTCATATGACTCAAAGTATCATTAAGACAGATCACAACATGATCATATATCATTCATAAATACATGTACTTGCAATATAAGCTATTTATAACAACCTTAGATAGTATTATACATTCACAATTGGGAAGTAAGCTACACATAACTAAATTAATATAATATACTCTTTCATATCATATAAATTTTTTTTTTTTAAAGATTCAGCTTACATTCAAATCTTCAGATCGTCATTTTTCTTATCTCTTTATGAATGGCTAGTTATTATAGCAGCATTTTATCATCTCAATCCATGCCTTTCTTTTGCAATTGTTTAGAAAAATAAGCATTTATTCTTCTTTGGATGAGAACCCCACTATCTCATTCAAAATTTCATGCAATTTCACACAAATTATAAATTCTTATGATGCATACCTTCTCATATGTGACACTATACATGTGTTCATCTATCATGCATGAATGCTCACATGTGACCTAAAGAGTCGGTGGATTAATATATTTTCATCTCATCAGTCATGTTAATTCAGGTAAAGATGATTTTGAATGCTTGATATTGTGACAATAGTTAACAAGTAGTCATCGAGACAAGACCATCCTTAGGGGGGAAGGATGTCACAACCCTAATTGTGACCCGGCCCTAAAAATTTTAAATGTCATGTTGATATGGATGTTCAACTAAATATGAAACTTAACTATCAAATGGTTGGCCCTAAATTTCTATAATGTTGTCTCGTATGGTGTTTCACTTGGATATAAAAAGAATTGTTTTAGTTAGTTGTTAAAAGGTAATCGTTTTAATGATACAATGAGAATGGGGTTAGTAATGGTGTTTATGAATGTGTTTCTTATAATTTTATATATACCTATATGATTGAATTTTATATGGAAATGCTAATATTGTAGATAATTGTTAAGCTTAGATTTCATTATTTGAAATGGACTAATATTCCTGATATTGGAGTGCCGCAAGGAAGTTATGCACTCTCACCGAAGAGAGAGAGAGAGTATCATCGGGAAGGGGAGTCTAGCCATCCGGGGGCAATTGTGTGAGAGTAGCACACAGGAGCACGTAGTGCAATTCCTAGATTGCGTATTGCATTATGAAGGGTAAACAATATATATTGTTGAATTTTTTTTTGAGATCAAAATTCAATTAGAAAATAAAATCCAATCATTCATAATTTTATATTTATATTAATTTATGATGAGTAATTTAAAATTTTAAAAAATAATAAATGATAAATAAGTAAATAAAAAATACTAAGACTAATAAATAAATAGGAATATAATAATAAACAATAAACAATTGGTAAAATCATAAATATCTTTTTTTTAAAGAAGAGGGATATTATAAAGATTCCTTTAAAAAAAACAAAACAAAACCACTTGTAAATATGTGGTGGGACCCAAGCTGAGGGAATTGTGTTCAAAAGCTATACCCTTAATAAGGCATGCTAGCCTCATCTATTTTTCCCAAAACAACAAGTTAAAAAAAAGAGGCCAGCAAATATATTAGTTGTAGCAAAAGGGAAGGAGTTTTAAACAAATAAATTAACAAGTAGCATTTGAGAAAAGTGCCTCCATCTCCACGTAGCAAGGGAGGAAGGATGGGTGGTAATAAAACAAAGAGAGAGGTGAATACTAAGGATTTTGTTTTTGGAAAAGGATGACACTAAGAAATGAAAGGGGTTGCACATGGGTGGCAAGAGTAAAGACTATCATGTAGGCTAAATATTGGGAATTCCACACTACAAAATGTACGCTCTAAAACACTCTAGTGGGTGTTTATTGTGAACAAATAAAATTAGTTTATAGCTGCTCAAAATTTAGGAGTGATTGATTGTGTAAAGAGAAAAAATAGAGTTTTTCTTTTATAAACATTAGGTTGAATCAAATCTTGGGTGTGTAATTGTTTGGAGAATTTAAGGGTCACTAATTTTTCTTGATAATGGGATACTCCTATCAATGAACCATGAGTTGGGCATAAAATCTGATAACCCAATGCTTACTGAGGTTGTAAATCAATGGTGAAGTTACTTCCTCGTGATAGTTGTAGTAGTATACAATAGCCATGGGAAAGTGCTTCACCATCCCTATGTTGTTCATTTGCAGCACTATGACCATAGATTGTACATGACCATCTATATTCGGATTGATATTAAGCATATATTTTGAGATTCTATGCTATGCTTGAGCTAAAATCTATTCTGCAATTATTGCTCTTGCCAATATTGAAATTTGCAGCTAAATTGAGTTAATACCAAGAGTAAAAGAGCTGCTTTATATGCTGGTAATTTCTAGTTATGGGTCCTATAGTGTAATGGTTCTAACCCCACATTTGAATTTCAAATGATCCCTACAAAGTACCTCATTAAATTATGCAATACTAACCTATGAGAGTCTACATTTAGTACATGTTTTCTCATGCATGATGGGTCATTGAATCTAAATCTATACAAGAAGCCTAGTGGTTGGTTGACTGATATAAAAGGAAGCCATACTAAATTTTAGTTTTATTTCAACAAGTCCTAATGGCATAATCCATTGTGTTAGAGGGAATTATGATTGAAGTTGTAACAAAAGGCATAAGCCCTAATTCTTGGCTAAATGACACACAACGGTGATAAATATTTAAACATGTGTAAGGTGCAAGTAACTATCAGGACAGACCCAAGGGTTCAAATAATAAGAAAATGCTTTGGCTAAAGTAGTTAATTCAAGTAAAGAGAGGATTGTTTGAATTAAAGTTGAGTCACTTCTTGGGTAAAGGACATATGCTTAGATATTTTTTCTTGGTGCATTAATAGGTTACATATGTTAGTTATTCCATAGTTGCAAAGATTTCACACATGTTGACCACAGGCTGCTAGACTCTTCATGGTGGGTCAGGCTCCCTTCATGGGGTAGCACGAAGAAGCCTATGGCTTCATCACGAGGCGAAAATCACCTCGGTGATGCTCTCTCTCCCTCTACCCTCTTTCGCTTCAGATTAAGGAGAAAGGACAAAGGAGGTATGTCTTAATTGCTTTATTTCAAATTTGGAATCTAATTTTATTTTGTTACTATTTAAGGAGTAAATGATTCTTATCTCAGTTTATACACTTTATGATATCATTCCCTAATACTATGAATTTTGTAGCTACTATGATAGAATGATCATATGCAAATCTAGTGGTGTGTGTTACCTTATTATGAATACAATTTTCATTCTTATGGATGCAACCATTGAATTTTTGTTTAGTCATTATGATAAGGAAATTGTGCAATAGACATTCTCTCTCTTTCTTCTCAGGGTAATAGTTGTAAATCATTCTATTTATTTGGAAAATAAAAGCCAACTGTTTGACTCCTTTAAATTGGATCTATATTAACTACACATATTTCATTGATCTTCATTCTTAAGGAATGATTAATTAAGTGGTTATTCACAATTTGCATACTTTATTAGTGATTATTTGGTGTTGTTAGATGGCTTTGTGGCAGGGCGGAAATCATCATGGTGATGCTCTCTCTCCCTCTACCCTCTTCCACTTCATATTAAGGAGAACGGATGGAGGAGGTTTGTCTTAATTGCTTTATTTCAAATTTGGAATCTAATTTTATTTTGTTACTAGTTAAGGAGTAAATGATTCTTATCTTAGTTTATATCATGCCCTAATATTATGAATGTGGTAGCTACTATGATAGAATGACCATATGTAAATCTAGTAGTGTGTGTTACCTTATTATGAATACAATTTTCATTCTTATGGATGTAGCCGTTGAATTTTTGTTTAGTCATTATGATAAGGAAATTGTGCAATAGACATCATTAACATTCTCTCTCTTTCTTCCCAGGGTAATAGTTGTAAATCATTCTATTTCTTTAGAAAATAAAATCCAACTGTTTGACTCCTTTAAATTGGATCTACATTAAGTTCACATATTTCATTGATCTTCATTCTTAAGGAATGATTAATTGAGTGGTTATTCACAATTTGCATACTTTATTAGTGATTAGTTGGTGTTGTTACATATGAGTACATGTGATCAAACCATAAAATAGAACATGGAGAAGTGCATGAATAAATAATAATAATCATATAACACTATTTAAGTGGATAAACCATATTCATCTTGAAAAAAATCATCACCAAAGAGATATTGAGCTTATATTAATCTTAAGAACAAGTTTAAACCAATAAAATCAACGCAATGTTCTTTAGTCTAACAAAATTCTAGCTATCAATAGTACTTCACAAGTTTATTACTATATAAAAACCCCTATCTCATATCCTGAGTATATAAAGCATAGGATTTTTTTATTTTTAGTGGAATATCCAAAAAATAGATGTATTTTTTTAACCTAAACAAATAATTAAAAAATCAAGATGGTAAAAAGAAAAAATCCAAAATATTGCCAATGAAGTGGAAAGGTCAATAAGGTAGGCAAGAAGAGTCACTATTTTTAGAGGGCTACATGGGCTAAGTAGTACATAAGCCACTAAGGCTTAAAATCCCACCCTTTGTAGTGTAAATTTCAATGGTAAAAAATTTGTCCAAATAAACTCAACATAAAATAGATTTTTTATGTCATGCCCCATGTTACATCATTTGCAAGTACAAACGTGTCAAGCTATCTTGGTGTGTATAATGCATGTGTAGAAGGGTTGAATATAGAACACCAATTGGACTATGGAATATTTTAGTTGTTTTTATAATGGTGATATCTACCAACATAGGAGAGAGTTAATGACCATGTTGGTAACAAACCATTTGTCAAACGATCCAAAACCACAATGCTAGACTAGAAAGTATAATCCTCAAAGATTTAAAATGTGTAGAGATTCTTTCATGAGGATTGTGGGATAACCAATACATCCATTGTGTAGTATTTACTAAGTAATAAAGGAAGGTACTTTTGGTGGCATCCATAATATTCCCCTATTCTTCTAAGAATAAGGAACTCTAGTTTTTTCTTTCTCTTTCAATTTTGGCCCTAGCTCTTTTATTTTATATTTTAGAAGTGCCAAGCCTAACTTTCATAATATTTAGAATCATTTTGTTTTTATCATTTTTTCTCATTTAGTATCTAATTTAAGTGGGTGTTCATTAGGATGGCATTTTCGAAGTGTCTCAACATCCATGAACTTGTTAGGGAGCAGTCATTTAAGGGTTGGTAAAAAATTCTATCTTTGGGGGTCAAAATTTTCCTTTGGTGGGGTTTGAGATTTTCCTTGCTATCATTCAAGTTACAAGCTTAAAAATGCCTCCAAAACCCCTACTACCTAACATTGATATTCTTTTTGTTCTAGCTTGCATATATTCAAACATGCACTCAAGTTCCATATATAAAAGTCTATAGACAATCCTTTATTAGTAAACTTTTTTACCTAGTTTCCATACATACAAACTTGTACAAAAACCCCAAAACCCTTAAAATGCATGCAATTTTTTATAAATGTCTTAAAATATTGGTTTGTACATGTGAAAACATGCATAAAAGTCCCAAAACCCTTATACAAACTTTATTGGTATACTTTTTTAATAGAATCATAAATGTGAAAACATGCACAAAAGTCTTGAAACCTTGATTATTGGTGGGAAATTATGAATAGCATGGTAAAAAGGGTTATAAAACTTGTAATTCTTTATTTTCCCTCATTTATCTTATTGGATTCATATTTTTCATTCGATCCATGTACTAACTTTTCCAAGGATGTTTTGACTTCACTTGACAATTTACATTTTGTTTCAACATGAATCACCATGTGTTTGGATCTATTATTTTTTTCATGGGTTATATGATCAACTAAAAAATTTCATTGAGTCTAAAATACTTTACATGATGCCATATCGTGTGTATACATTGGCTAGAAGAGGGTGGTTTACAAGGCTAAAAACTAAAGTAATTATGGGAATCTGATAAAATAAAGAATATGAATACCACCCCCAACTCAAACTCAAGAAAAATGAAAATTATTTCAAAATTTTAAATGGTGTTTTTATATTATTCTTGATGAGATTATTTAGAATGACCCTTCTAAAAGAATATTTTTTAAAGCTAATAAAGTAGTCAACAAATGGGGTAGTTGGTTCATTCAATTCTCCTCCTTCATGTACATGGTTGAAGGATTTTGGGAAGAACCTTAAAATATCTCAAAGTACAAGAGTGATAAGTTGGCACTATTATATCTATGTAAACAGTTGGTTGTTCATATTTATTTTTCAAACAAGCACAAAGTAGGCCTCTTAGTATCTAATATCCATTTAAAGATATGCTTCCCCTTTATAAAATGCAAAAACAAAGATAGCTAAGGTGAACTTGTAAAAAATGATTCAAGATAATCTTTCAATTCTAGGTCATATATGGAAGGATTAGTGGAATAATATTTTAGGCATCAACCTAGATTAAAATATTTTTGGGCCAATTGTGATGATGAAATCAAATTTAGAAAAAGGATCTTCTCCAAGATTATGACTATCAAATGAAGTTCTTTTAAGTTTTCAATGTTCCAAAAGGATTATATGATGGTAGGGAATTTCTAGACCCCTCATATGAATAGAAAATGATATTTGATATTCCTATTCCAAAAATGGATTGGAACAATGAATAAATTGAGACAATCCAAGAATGAACTAAGAAGGTTATCAAAAGGAGCTTGAAGTGATTAGACATGAAGACCAAGAATTTCAACCAATCTTGGATGAATCATCCAAAGAGAAGAAAAAGGAAGAATAATGAGAAAAAAAAAGGGTAATTCTTTGGAAATAACCTTGAAGCCACCTCTTAAGGTTGTAAATATTGAAGAATTAGAAAAAGATACTAAATAGGACACACAAAATTTAGAGAGATGAAATAAAATAAAAATCAAATCTATATATTTAAGGAACAATCAACAAGAAGAAGGATCATCCTAGGCACCAAGAACATCTCCTATACCTAGTCCTCCTCCTACTCCTTAAATTGAATAGAGTCATGGATATTCCTTCTTCCCCTCCACTAAAGGAGCCCCTAATAAATGGAAAGATTATTCTCCATTACCCTCAAGGTCTCTTAGGACACCATTGAAGGGTACACAGTCTATTGAGAGTGGGGGGGTTGAATCAGTAGATCATATCAATTTAAAAATCTTTAATTCAATACATATATCAATCATGAATCTTGAATCAAAACTAGTACTGATACTCAAGCAATCACATAAGCACACATACACACATTTGCACATGAGAACACCAGATGTACATGGAAACCCAAGATGGGAAAAACCACGATGATAGTAGTTGCTTGGAACTACTATCCAAATCTAGCCTCACAAAGTAGGAATAGAATAAGGGAATTTACAATATGAAGTAGGCACCAACCTACCAGAGACATCAATCCCAAAATTTATTTGTAGGCATAAACCTACTAGAGACACCAATACCTAATACAAAGATCTGAGCACCAACTCAATGAGTAGAACAACAATCCTATATAATTGCAAAGATAAAGCTTGCAGACATTTAATGTTGATTGCACAACTTACATACAATTTGAACTTGATTCAGACACTCTATTACACTCCTTAAGATATTATGATGGTGCACAATGATTGAGATGCTTCACATTAAATAACAATCACTCACACACTTGTATACACAAGTATAATCATCTAATTTGAAAAAAAATACAAATATCATAAAATATTATTTCATACTATAATAGAATATCACAATATAATAATATAAAAAAACATCAAAAATATCATTATAATTAGAATATAATTCTCATTATAGAACAATAATATATACATATATTGTTAACAAAATATATCAAAAAAATGATACATCACGGGTTTCCAATTTCACACTACTATAAATAGTGTTGATATAAATATATTTCAAACAATTGTTTATTGTATTTGAAATAGTATTTTTTATAATTAGACGATACATTTCACTCATGATAGTTGACAATTTTTTTAAATTCTAGTTATGGGTCGACTAAAGGGAACTTTGAATCAGAAGAACAAAGGAAAGAATATCAAAGAGAATATTGAAAATAATAGGGGGAGTAGATGACTGATGCAAAAAGGGAAGAGAAAAGAAGAAAAAGGAATGAAGCAGATAGAGCAAGAAAAAACAAAGATTACAAGCAACAATCAAATAATTAAATGTATAAAGTAGACGGGAAGAAAATACACACACACCAAATTCAAATGGATTTCTTGCCATAGATTTCAAAAAATGCAATTAGTATTTTGTAATCACTTAGATTCCTACCACTCGCCATTATTTTTTTATGTTTACGAAGAAAGCTACATTGGAATCAAAGTTATACCCACTTTAGAAGTTACTGTGTGCACAAGATGTAAATAAGAGAAAGGAATAAAGAGATTCTCAATGCAAAATACTATGAATCCATGACCTCAACTAGTTGAACTAACAAACCTCACACAAGTAGAGGAAATGTGGATTGCACATGTAAACCCAATTTTACAAGTTACACATGCAAGAGGAAGTCAATATAAATATTGAGGACACATGATAATTTTTCCATAATATATTGAACAAATATCAAATACACTGCCACATTTTATTACATATTTTCCAATCATTATAGTCTAAATGAAAGATAAATGTGGCACACATTGTCATTTCATAGTGAACAAAGATCATGTTTATATAGCACTCAAGTACAAAATCATCCACAACAAATTTTACTCAGATGTCACTATCGATGGAAATGCTCTTAACACTTTACCTACAAATTCAAAACAAAATATTTTTGAACAATTGAGGGTTGTGCATATAGAATCTCAATCAAATATAAATGATATATTACATGTCAGACCAATGATAGAGAATAATGAAGAAAATATTATTAAACACACTAAATCGATGGTTTCCTAGCCACCTAATGCAAAAAAAGAGATGGACTTGATCCATGCATGGATAAACAACCCAAACACAGATGCAATGGCATTAATTGAATATTCTTGGCAGTTGGTGAATCTTTAATAAATGAATATGTGACACTAGGGTTGCTTGATATGGCACTCCCAACATTATTTCCAAATAGTATATGTGATTGGTTAGAACCACACATCAAGAATGTAAATCTACATGAATATGTCAGGCACCTATGTCGTTATAGACATAATCAATTTAGTAAAAATCGAAGATTTTGATATTATATGGCAAATATGATAATGAGATGTCATGCACAAACATCAACTACATTTTTTATGAAAATAAATCTCCATGACATGCCTATCACAATCAATGAGCTTTGTGAACATGTGAATAATATTCCACAATTAGAACTTACAAATAGATTGATTTGATTCAGAACTTCTCTAAGAGGTACAAGATCATATTAGACAAAATGTCATGTAGAATTGACATAAATGTTGCATCAAATTGGTACACCCACCATTTTCTTTATATTAAGTGTAGTTGACTTACATTGGCTAGAGTTACATGCACTAATGTCAAGTACATCACCAACAACTCCAAGAGAAGCACATATTTCGTGAAAAAAAATGTGATTGACTACCCTTATATAGTTGCACAATACATGCACTTACAACACTCTCAATTCAGACAAGAAATCCTTCAAAAAGGGATGAATGTTAAAGACTATTGGTGCAAATATGAGTGGCAACATAGAGGATCAACACATGTATATGGATTTCTATGGATCAATGGAGCACCAAACATGGATACTATTGATGGTCAAATGAAGAAGAACAACTTGTTGCTGAAATATATTTCAACTTGATTGTTCATGCATAGAATCCAAGACATGATACCTAGGAAAAAAATGTACAAGTAACAAAAACAATTTTCATATCATTACCACAGTTATCAATATTATCACATTCTGACAAATACATGAAATTAATCGATTGTACATGACATTGCAGATATTCTAAAATTGTATGATGAATCCATGTCTTAAAAATACAAGACAACTTGAACAAAGAGATTTCCACCAGGACTACGAGGAGATAACAAACACAGTACAAAGACATACAATGTGTAGAGAAGGTACATGTCTATGAAAAAAAGAGGACAAATGCTTTGTAGGTAATCATTTTTATAGGCCAAAGACATTAGATTTCCACAATCCATGTCATTAAAGTATATAGTTTTTGGATTCAACTATGTATTAGTTTTTGGATCAACGTTTCGGATCACACTCAGTGATCCATCATCATGATGCAAAAAGAGATGAAGGATCACTGATGATGGATCACTAAGTGTGATCTGAAATGTTGATCCAAAAACTAATACATAGTTGAATCCAGAAACTACATACTTTAATTTGTATAAGCGTTATTTAAATTTACTATTTAACAAATATACATCTCTAATGCATTAATTACATTGAATTTTTTTACTAATATGACTGATAGGTACAATGCTCCATGGCCATTAAATTTCCAAGGAGGTAAATTATATGAAGATATAGAGACTAGTGAAAAAAAATTAACCCTACAAGAAACAATGATCGAATTCACACAATCGATACATTTTATAGCAATGGGAGAGAAAATATAGATTGGAAACTTGTTCTATCAAAAACATGTTGTAATTAAATATATTGCTAAATATGTAGTGAAATAAGAGAAAAGCTTTGAAACATACCAACAAATTTTAATACGTCTGGCAGACATAGAAAATTCTAATGATCTAGCTGCAAAAGGTTATAGAAAGTTACTTATTGAAACAATAATAGAAAGAGATGTTGGAGCTCAAGAAACAAGTCATATGTTATTATAACTTATGTTGGTTCAAAGTAGTAGAAGATTTATCAACCTAAATGTATCAACTGAGGTTTTCAAACATGTAGTATTGCACACTGAAAATAACAATGATGAAGAAACAATGTCTTTCATTGGTGCATACAAAAATATGGCTTCTTCTATGGAATCTATCTCGCTAATTGATGTGGAAAAATAATGGATATATAATCCCAAATGAAAAAAAAAAAACAAATAGAATGCAAGAAAAATAACATCTATTGTGAGAGTATTTACAAAATTCCTATCTATTCCTCCACGTGACTCGAACAGATGGTGTGATTTTTGTTTCTCAAAATTGTTACTCTACAAACCATTTCATGATATTCAAAGAGATATTGGTCATAACAATGATGTAATAGCTTCAAACTAGTTAAACTTTAACTATAATCAATGGCATGTGGAACGAAGAATAGTGATTGACATTATTGAAGATATTATCGATTCTCAAAGTGATAAGAGCAAAAAGGATAGAGATAAGTATATAACGGAGAATGAATGGGAAATTCTATCTAGCCTTCATCATGGTCAAACAATACAAATTTCAAAAATGGACATGCTTGGGAGGAAAGATTTTCACAAACAAACAAATTGGTCTAATGATTTTGAAAGTGAACAATACACAAATGAATCAATCAATTTTATTACCACCATGAAAATTAATGGTTGTTTCATGCAAGATGGCATATGACAATCAATCAACTATGATAACCTCAGCAAAAAATAAGAAAAAGTAGTTAACATGATAATTTCACACTACCAAAGAAATCAAAATGAATTTTCATTGCTCATGATAATTCAAGGCACAGGAAGAACAGGAAAGTCATATGTTATAGGTGTCATATCCAAAGCACTTCAAAATGCTTCAACAGAAAATTGATCTCCCCTACTTCTACTTGCACCAACTAGAGTTGTGGCATTCAATATAGGTGCATCAACTATTCATTTGAAATTAAAAATTCCTATCAAAGATTTCAAGGAGCTTGAAGGGACAAGATTAACAAGTCTTCAAGAAGAATTAGCACATATCAAATACATATTGATTGATGAAATGGGTTTTCTTGGTGAAAGATTGATTGAAAACATAGATTCTCGACTATGCCAAGCCTTCCCTCAAAATGTAAATCAACCCTTTGTAGGTATGAGTCTCATACAAATATGAATCATCATATATGATTTACTTTAACAAATTTGATTGAGATCTATTGCACGTCCTTATTGATAGAGTATATATTGAAATATAATATTTATCAATACCTTGCAGGAATATCAATGATCTTGGTAGGAGATCTTGGATAGTTACCTCCTGTTAATGACAGACCACCATATGCAAGCAAAAAAGGAGCTAAAATCCTATGGGAATAATTTAAAATTATCATTACTTTAGATCGGGTATTTAGACAAGATGGATCAAACAATGAACAACAAAAATTTCGTCAACTTCTGACAAATATTAGAGATGCAAACCCTACAATAAATGATTGGAGTTTACTAATGACAAGATCTAATGCAAGGATAGATACACCAACAAATGAGGACTTTGACAATAATGTTCATTTTTTTCCACAAATGAAAATGTTCATAGCCACAATATTTATATATTCTTTGAAAAATCTAATTGCACAAAGTATTACAACAAAAACTGGAGGTGTAAATGCAGTTGAAGTGATGTATGAGCTCCTCGGTTTGCTTGCACCTTGCTAAGAGACCTAGCTTGTCTCTTCTAGGAACCTAGTCTCCTCTAGGTCCTGATTGGCTTAGATGATTAACTAAGTCCAATCTTAGCTCCGTTCTAAGAGCTCTCCCTTTGTGCTTCACCTTGGAGGACAAACACCATGTGATAAGTTCAATTTCCTTCCTCACTTAGAAAACTCTAAGTGTCTTCTTCTCCAAAATCTTCATTATCCATCACTCTTCGTTGCAGGGGTGTCTAGCCTATTGAGTACCATCGTACCTTTGCCAATTTGATCCCTTTTAGGAGGTTCTTTAGCTCTGTCATGACCAGGCTCAAGGTTTCATCATTTGAAGACTTCAATTAAGTCTAATCCTAGTAATCCTTACCAGTCCCTTTTTGCTATTTCTTGCAAAATTCTTCCAAAGACCCTAGAATTCTAAAAGCATATTCTAGTACCCTTTTGGAATTTTTAAATCGCTCAATTGGTCTCCTAGTCTGACAGCATCTGTACAGAGGATTTCTATAACCTAGGGTATGTAGGGTTTATAGGCCTAATGTCTAGGAATTCACTAGTTTTCTGATTCAAACCCCACTCAAATGTCTTTGTAAGATCCCAAACCTCCTATCATATCAAGACCTGTCCCTAACCCACCTGGAACCGTACTTGGCCGTACTGTACTCCATTTCCCTACAAGAAATCCTTAATGCTTCTCCTCTAGCTCTATAACCGGGCTCTACCTACTCGCCTAGAGATCAGTGGCTAAGAGAAGCTTCTCGCTTTCTGTCATGCTTCCTGACTCTACCATTATATACACTACTGACTCCCCTAACATTCCACCCATCCTTAGGTGTTTCCCAAGGTTGGAGATCATGGGGGAGCCATGAGAACACCGACTGGTCAGGACAAGACCAGTAGGAGCTCTAACACAAAAGGACTCAACTATCACTAATGTCTAATCTAAACTAGCTTGTCTATCAAATGGAAATGACCTGTATCTACTCTATGAACACAATACTATCACTAATTCAGTACATTCAATCTATCCACAGTCACATCCACTCAATAACACTCAGTATCAACAAGAAAACATAGAAATTGCAGAATTCCTTTCTTTCATTCACAAAAACTTCTAACTCTTTTCAAAAAAACTATTAACTCTCAAAGATATGAGTCTTGGGTCATAATAGATGCCCATTCCATGATTCTAGGCTAGTTGGTCGAACTCCTCCACTTCCTATTTCCAAGGGAATCCAAAGGTAACCGGATTGCATGCAACAAACCATGCAAACTGCCTTATCACATTTGGCATTTTCCTTCATGCCTTTAGCCTATTTCTTAGGACCACCATTCCCTCAAGATCTCAAGGAACCAACATAATAAATGGCCTTAAGGCATCTTCACAACCTCATTAAGTATTTAGAACAACTTAAAGATTCCTAATCTCCCCTAGACAACAAACATAAAGAAACCTAACATACTAACAAAGGCAAATAGTGTGAACTTAGTCCTAAGGACTAAGGTCACCTAGCCTAAACAAAACCAAGACCATCTAAGTTCTAAAGCAAATACTCAAATACTCTAACTTGGCTAAGGTTAGATACAAGCCAAAAAATGACAAAACATGGAGGTTAGCCTAGGTGCTCCTGCACCATGAAGGATATACAAATGATGAAGTCAATATTAAATTACTGTTAAGCAAAAATGCAAGAGTTATGTTAACATCGAACCTGTGGATAGAGCTCTCGGATTTGTTCAAAAAAATTATCTATTGACCAGGAACAACACCCCCCAAACCACCAACCTATGTATTGGTGCTATTCGACGGTTATTCAAGAATTCCATTTGATGATCAACATGTTGTAATGGCATTGATTTTGCTTTGGTGTCAAAGGTTGTTTAGGAAGGTTTGTTATTGATGGTTTGTTCATGAAGGTCAAAAGTATTTCACTTTGTCAAGATATTCAAGTTTGATAAGTTCTTGCATTGGTATTGGTTGATGTGTAATCAAGTTCAATAGCAACACTACATTCAGTGCACCAAAGCTTCAAAGGTTCTTGTTCATGTCAAGTTCAAGTTTGGTTTATCAAGCATTCAAAGGATCAAAGAGGATCAAAGCTTCAATAGCATCAAGCATTACAACAATCTTAAACAAGGTTCAAGGTATCATGACAAATGATTCAATAGTATTCAAGGCATCAAGCATCAAGGCAAAAGGTAGCATCAAAGGTTAGAAGGTTTATTTTATGGTGAGTGATTTTTCAAAGGTATTTCTTCACTCAATCAGGGGTATGGAAGTATTTGTCAATTATTCAATTGATTGATACTCATTGCATGTTTATTTCAATGAGTTGCTTTATCTTATGGTGATAGTTGATGCTTATCTCATGGATTATTGTCAAAGAGGTGTTTGTCAGAAATACTTGGTTTGTCATAAAGGTAAGGTTGTTCTCAAAGATATGAAATTGAAAAGACTTCATATAATCATGAGAACAAAGTGGAGTGTTAGGTTTTATTTTAGATTGGTATATTCTTCTTCAAAGTGCATCTTCTTTGCAAATGTCAAAGTCATCATGCTTTGGATCTAGAGCTCATGGTGTCTAGTAGAGATCTAAATTCAATTACAGGTGCACAGATTATTAAAGGTTTGATATGGATTAGGGTTTGATCTTTGGGTAGTATGTTTATCTTTAAAACCCTAAATGTTAAGTCTTTGTGCAAAATGTATATTAAACCCTAAAGTTGCTTTTTGATATATTTTGAAGTTGACTTACAAGCACCGGTTGTAAGTCACTTAAATAACCGCTTGAAGGCTTCATAGTCATTGGAGACCGGTCCCTTAACCGACCTAAAAGGTGATCTATCCTTCTCACATCGTGCTATCTTAAATCAACAGCCATTATTCAATTTGTAAGTGGCGAAAAATTAAAAATCAAAGGTGGATATTTGAATTGTTGAACGGTTAGTTTCTGAAGCTTAAACTTTGACAGGAGACAGAATGTGAAGGTTCATTAGTGTTTTTTGGTTGGTGCCAATTATGAAGATAAGTTTTTTGCATGGAGTATGTGTTGATTGTCGAGGTTATGTGAAAAAGTTGATTTTTGGAGTTTAAGGTTTTGAATACAAGATTTGAGAATGAAAATGGGAAGGTGATTGAATATAGCCTCTTTAAAAAGAAGACAATACCTTATGACTGTAATGTGAAAAATGGAGCTTCTTTCTGGATTGATTATGAATGTAAATATTTCATGGAGTTATTGATAGATAATTGATAAAAGGAGTGGTGTTAAAATACTGAGAGCATTTTTGATATATGAAAAGAATGAGAGCCTTAACTGAAGATGAATAGGTGGATAAATAATCTACGATAGCATCAATTCAAGAAGTTATGTCTCAGTCTGTTTTTTCTTGATTAT
Source organism: Sequoiadendron giganteum (assembly GCA_007115665.2). NCBI lineage: Eukaryota > Viridiplantae > Streptophyta > Pinopsida > Cupressales > Cupressaceae > Sequoiadendron > Sequoiadendron giganteum. Next base: position 674,908,284 of record CM021103.1, on the reverse strand, counting down.
TAGTTGTCGGGTTTTTTGTTTTGTGAAGACGAAAAATGTAGTAAGTTGAAAATCTTTGTTAAAGGTGTGTGAAGTGTTGTTGAGGACTGTATGTGACATCACATATTATTGTCTGGATGTTAAGAAGACATGAAAAATAGAGAAATGATTTGATTGAAGAGATAGAAGTCTTATGCAATATGTGTCTTTGAAATCAATGACAAGGTAAGTGTCTGCTAAAGCTTGTCTGTGTGATCTCCAATTGAAATTTGAATTCTATGAAGAGTCTTGTAAGGTTCTCTGCATTCAGAGCGGGAGGAGCTATAATATGAAGATGAATTGAGCTAGATAGGGTCTGGTGATGATAAGACAAATTATGTGAAGAGGGTCAAGTGATTGCAATTGGTTATGCAACATGAAGTTAGTTTTTTGTATTTATTTTTTTATCATTCAAATGCAAAGGTTTATTAAATCATTTGTTCATATATACAGCAGGCTAATGATCATTCAAGTGTGCAGGATTGGTTGTTGCTAGTTTGTTAGTCAAGCAAGTGAATTTGGTGACATGATGACATTGTCAATAACAGCTCTTGTATTATCTTATGATATCACTATGAAAGTAATGTCCTTTTGTATTGAGCACTTGGAGGTCCTGGAGGTTTGTTCTTTTGTGCCAAATTGGGAGAGATAAGGTGTATATATAAGAGTTATAGAATACATCTATAACCTTTGGTTTTCAATGTAAACAAAGTAGTACTTTGTATTTGTCTTCTTGTATTCAGATTGGAGTTGGTGCTCCTATTTGTTGTTAGAGTTGATGCTTCATGTAAGGAGTTGGTGCTCTTAGATATATTGTGATCAGTGAGATCCTAGCCAGTGAGGCTTGTTGTGTTGTCAGTGAGACACACAATTTGTATACAGCAAGGTGTTGGCTAGTATGGCCTAATAAAACTTCTATTGAGAGTGGATTTTTTCACCCTTTTAGGGTTTTTCCACTCATAAATGTTGTGTCTCATCTTTCCTTGGTGATGTGTTGTTTCGTGATTCACATGTGATGTTTGACTGACTTGGACATATTTGTGTTTTCCCTTGAAATATAATATCTAAAGTTTTGGGACATTAAGTTTATGTGATTGGTTTTATTGGATCATTGATTCACCCCCCTCTCAATGATCCTTAGTATTCCTACACAACATCCTTCCACTGTTTCAATTACAACAATTCAAAGGAATAACTCACTACAAATGTCACTTTGATTCAAGACATGGGCTCTAACAATACATAAATCACAAGGTCTTACTCTTCAAAAAGCCACAGTTGATATCAGACCAAAAGAAATAGCATGATTAACATTCGTAGCAATGTCTTGTGTCAAGTGTTTAAGCAGACTATGAATTAAGTCATTCACATATGACAGTTATGAAAAATTAAAGAAATGAAAGCAAATTGCAAACTGAAAAGTAGAAGAAAATGGGCTCCAAACCTTAGAATATGACTAATGTAAGATACTTTTTCATTCAATACAATTTCCATATGTATAATCAATAATCATTCGCCTTTGTTTAATTAAATATCATACATACGTGGTTGTTCGCTACATTCCTATAATATAATCCAATATATAAAATGATGCAAAATAAATATATTATTACAAACACGCAACAATAAAATTACTAAATAGATGTCTGCAAATTGATATATCTCGACATTTTTTATATAGATTATACAATAAGATAGATAAGAGCTAGTATATTTTATGAAGCATATACCATTTATATATTGTTAGATTATTAACTATCTATAGATAGTATTTTCGAATAGGTGTGACTAATACCTCTTTAGGTATTTTGTCACCACTTCTCCTATAATTAAGAAGGTTCTCTCTCATTGAAAGGTAATGGGAATTCGGAGATTAATAGAGAACTGTGCACAAGAGGTATTCTTCATATGAAAGTAGGAAATGTTTTCCCATGTTTGGTATATCTATAAACTAAGATCTCAAAAAAAATTGAGATTTAGAGTCAATATTGGTTAAAAGAAAAACAATCAACTGCAAAAATATTTATTGACATTCCTATTATTAGTTTAAGAAATCATCATTAGAGCATAAGGTTGATATCAACATTGATATTTGAGAAAAAAAAGACAAATGACAAAAACAGATGGTATTTATATTTAGAAAGTTAATATTGTTAGGCAATCATAATTTATATGAGTAGTTCAATAAAATTAAGTGAGAGATCTTATTGTATATATATTATATATGAGCCTATAAATTAATAAAAAGAATTTATTAATTTTTCAAACATCAAATTAATAGATCAACAAATCTTATAAATGATGTTTGTCTAATTTATCATAAAAATTAAATTTATTAATTAAAATATTCCCATACTAATAATAAATCTAGAAGATAAAATTTTAGAGCTTTCCTCTATTTACCATAAATTTTGAGGAATATGGTAATGACAACTTTTAATATCACAATAAATTAACTATTTAATAGAACAATGTTGTATTACATGGTGTGTTTCTTTCTTTTCATATTGGCCTTTCTAATAATTTGCCTTCAAAAATGCCAAGTTAAAAATTGTATAGAAGGTACTTTCGGATTGAATTTGAAAAAAACGAAAAATCCTTTTAACTCAGTTGAAGATCTGATAAAAATAACTTACACAATGAACATAAAATTAAGGATATAATTCTCTTTATTCTCATGAATTGACATTGTTCCAAGCCTCCACATTTAAAGCTCTGTAACATATCTTCAACAATGAAGTTTGTAAAAACTGATTTTGATGTTTACAAATGCCAAAATCTAGAGTTATGACCGAAGCATGTGCTGCTTCAGAGCACAAAAAATAACCCTTGCTAAGATCGTGATGGGTCTCAACGTTCAGGTATATACATTCTCTACAAGCCATTCCAGTGAACTGCAATATATAAACGGACTGTATGCTTCAAAAAATTGAATGAAATCAACAAGGCACTGGAAGTTTGGTATGCTCTGCTAATAACTGCTTTGAGAATTTACCCAATGTTTGCAGCACTCCTAAGAGTCGCTATAATCATCAAAATATGAAGCCAGGTATTCAAATGAATGACCCACAAAAACATCAAATGGATTCTAAAGAAGGCCTGTCAGCTCAATGACAAGATCGACATTTGGATAAATATGTGAACAAAATAAAATAAAGTGCTGTCAAGCACAGACCAAAACTTTAAAACTTCGGAACTGTATGAGGATTAAGCCTCATCGAACTGGATTTGGAACTTGAAATAGAAGAGGGGAGATCAAAAAATCGACACAAAAGCTTGGAGTTCAAAAATAACACAGAAACAAGTTCAAAGAGGCTTATTCCCAACCAATATCTGAACACAATCTTTCAGTAAACAAAAAAACAGGGTGAAGGAACTTTGTTTCATTGACATTTTTTTGATTTTTCCATGATTAGGATGTGAGAGCAAGAGGAGAAGATTCAGACCATAATGAACATCAAACTAAGGCTCCGGTTGCAACAAGTAGGAACTGCTTATAGGTTATTTCGGCTTGAACAAGGAATTGTACCATCTCTTGTAATCTCAAGGACAGAAACCTGGTTTGATTTTTTTGAAGCAATCACTTTTGATCGATCCCTGAAAAAGTAGAACCTGCTAAGCTGCTTGGTGTTGTGACTAGTGCTCCTGAGCCTGAAACTTCACCAGTAGAAGACAGAGGAGCAGCTTGTGACGTAGAAATTGGCTCTTTGGATGACCCAGCAGCAGCCTCTGGCCGTAAATCAGAAGATGAAGATGATGGAGCAAGAGTGGCTGATGAGGAGCCCACTGGATAAGGAGCCACCGGCATATCGGTTAGAGAGGATGCAGATGGACTATAACTCAGAGTCCCCGCAGGCATAGGATGATCAAATTTGCAAGTTGGTCCATATCTGCAAATTCCATGATGCACATAGAAAGAGCATGTTGGAAGCCCCTGTTATTCACATAAAAGGATAGAACTTTACGTCATGATAATCTCCAAATTAAAAAAAAGGAACAACTGTGGACAGTAAGGACAAACTATTAAAAAGAGATCACAGTCAGTAATTACATGAATAGTACAACCATATGAAATATTCTGGCACATCATGATTTATCACAAGATGACAAAATCCTGCAAAAGATTTATATAACAAAAACTGGAAATGTTTTCTAATGTTGAGAAACCTATAAGAAAACATAAGTAAAAAAAAAAGGTTCTGGTATAAAATATTGTAGTATCTTGGTAGGTTGATATACTTTTATATAATTTTGCAATAAATGTAATAGAAACTATTCCTAACTTTGTCACTCATGAATGATCAAGGACAGCTTCAAACTTTATGGCACACAATTCAGCTGACTGGGATTGAATTCATGGAGAAGTCACGGTCCCTCTCAGCTTAGGGGAGATGCAAATATTAAAGACACATCTAGCTGTGGAGACATTGCCTCTTGAGCAATCTCAGATGATAACTTTTCTAGCCTTTCTAAGAAGACTTTTCTTGTAAGCCTGTTTTCAAACTGATGTAAATTGTTTGATGAAGTAAAATAAGACGCATATACAAAAAAAGGTACTCAAAAAATGCCAACTAAAGTGCATAAAGAAACATCAGTGGTCCTAATTAAATATTCATATGGAAAGATGGCAATGGTAGGCCATACACAAACAGTGTACAGTGCAAGATTTTCCTTTATAAACGAAAGCTAAAGCAATGCATATGTTTTCAGATAATTTAATTGATAATTCATATAACCCATGTTTTTTATTTGATGGGTCATTAAAGTGTAGCCCTTATACCAATAATGGTTTTGTCCTCCCTAACCAAACAGATAATTGAATGCTTACTTATTAATAAGATGACCTGTGCCCTCAGGAGGGGTAGCTCAAACATAAGATGGGAACGGCCTACATTTAATGAGAAACCGAAGGGGAGGCAATAAACAGAACCAGAGAAAGAGGCTATTAGATAACTGTTAATGCAAAATTATAATGACTTGTCAAGAAAACATTGATCTGGCTTATAATCATCAGGCAGGATTGATTCGGTTTCTAGAATGGCCTGAAATGATTTTAGTTCTTTATATTCCTTGAATTTGTGCTTCAACTCTCAATTGCAATTTTGTGCACTTTGCCTTCCACAGCTGGCAAAATACTCGTCATAAATTCATTTGCAGCCTTTATAAGCTACAACGATGCTAGTTTTTTTGTTATGCTCTATAATTCTATACAATTTTGTTGGGTGCTGATGTCAACACACAACATCCACTAAGTTTTTGTTGCCAGCTCTAGTTTTACTATGATAAATAGTATGGCTCCTTCAATGCTCCTTATCTCTGTATTTTGTAATTATCATTGTGAATTTTCTTTCAATAAATATTTGCAAATTTCTGAATCCTCGTGACTAATTCCTGGACATCTACATTCCTTCCAAATCCAGCCTAGCCTCCACATAGGACATATACTTGCATACACTTTCCTCTCCTCTTACATACACTTGCTTCACTTGTCCATGAGCCTCATGTTGCTTCTACTTTTCTTATGGCTAGTGATAGCAGCATGCATGAGCATGGTGATGATATAGCTAGCAAGAATATTCTTTCCCCATCTCATAGTAGCTTTTCTTTTACATCTATAAATTGTCTTCCACGAGCCTCTCTTGATTAGCCTTTTCTTGTGGAATCCAGTACTGTAGATACACAATTTGTTACCTTCCCTTACATATGATGATGATGCACCTTCTCCCATGCCTAGTGATATACTTTTGGATTTTGGATTACCTATGATGATTATCCTAGTAATGAGCCTTATAATGATTGTACTTTTTCTATCATGAGTGATATGTTTCTTCAAGACACACCTCGTTCACCTTCAAATGAGATTATTTCCCCACATGTAGTTCATGATGATCCCTCTTCTCCATATTGTGGCTCATGGTCTATTGATGATATGTTTCCTGATGAGCATAGTGATGCTTCTTTATGTTCTCAATGTTATTGATGACTCTTTCTTTTGTAATGATGTGATTTATCATGAACATTCTCTTAATGACTTAATACACATATGATAGAGTCATTCAATGGAACTGAAGATTCAAAGTTACATGTAAGATCATTCACGTCTTCATATTATGCTTCTATACACAATGATCATACTTTAATGGATGCCTTTGATGATACTTTGATTGATAGAACTATGCTTTTCATACATCCTTTCATTATTTGCAGTGTTACCCCAAGTTTCCGATTTTTCAGGCCAAATTTCGGGACGGCGGGGAGACGGCTATATAAAATATAGAAAAAATTAAAATATATAGGGAAACTTTAAATAGTCATATGAAAACATGGATAAAGCATGCATGTATACATTATAGAAACTTAGCATATAACATTTGTGTTAAGAATTCATTGCCAATATAGTTTTTTTTTCAATTACGATATGAAAATCAAAATAAAAAAAACATGGTACACTGCTGCCGTCCCCTGGCCGTCCCCTGTCCTCGGGACGTTCCCAAGATGGGGACGGGGGATTTAGACCCGGGGACGCGACTGATTATTTGTCATGTTCTCACTTTAATATGGACCCTAGACCATGTTTCACCAATGAATTTCATTTTTCTCCTAGTAGCACACCCTTAGTGGATCCAATGGATTTCTTTATAGATCATGATGATATATTAGCATTTTGATGGAGACCATCCTTTTTGATTCATTTTTACTTTCCTATGATATATCTTTGAGTGAATGTAGAGAACCTTCTTATACATTTCTATTGAACAAGCATGACTTAGACATGCATAAGGATAACAAACATGGGCATAATGTGTCATTGTTGGTGATAAATCTTTCCCATCCTCTCCCACTATTACACATGATGTGCATACATATATGGATATGGGACATGTTGAGAATGATATTTTGCCTTACTAGAACTACCTCACTAGTGAGATGACCCAACTAAAAAAGTACATTAATTATTATGAGCAAGCATTTAAATAGAAAAATCCTATTGAACCAATATTACAAATTCCTTTGGCATATGACATTTTGACTTATCCTACACCAAGAGGATCTTTACCACTACCTTTTTCAAAGCAAGATGGTAAAGGCAATCCATTGCAACATTTACAATACTTCCACATTATGTGCCTCCCTTATTTTTATGAAGATCAATTGCATGCTAGATTGTTTCCATAAGCTTATGTGGCCATTTATTCACATGATTGTATTCATGACCATAAGCTTATAGTGCTTTCATGAAACATTTTCATTATAATATTGAACCTGAGACACATGTTTGCCCCATATATTGCAAACATGAAGTAAAAGAACCCATTAAAGAATATATATTGGAATTTGAAGCATTAGCCACCAACATGAGTTATACCTTAGATGATGATTAACTTTAAAACAAATTTATGAATGGTTTACTTCAAATCTTTAAGAACTAAATCAAATGGATCCCTCATCATTCATTTTCAGAGTTATGTACCACTGTATGTAAATGTGAGCGAGCTTTATTGAATGATCCTCTTTTACATCAGCATATTTCTAGCACTTTGCCACATATGGATAATGGGGGCAAAGAGGATGTACTTGATGATCATCATCATACATAAATCAAACCAAGGAGATTTAGAGAATTCGCTACATCAGAAAAGTCTACAACACAATTTTATTACATTAACTCCAATTAAGTCGATGAATATGTCTAAGCTTGCACCACATAGAGCTAGACACTTTTGTGCTTATCACTGTATACATAGACATTATAAGGATGGATGCATCAACTAAAACATTAGATTAAAGATCTCGTAGATACAAACTACAATAATGACATAAGTTGAGAATAATCATATTGACCTGCTTGATGGGGGTCCTTATAATATAAATTGATCATAGTATGACATATTCTAGACACTCATGATAGGAGATGACTTCATTGCTTAGATATATCCTCACCTATCCTTCTTGCTACTTGCCACATTTTGTGTTTTTGCTTTCCTTTCTTGACTTCACGTTTACATGTTCATAGTTAGCATGTGGGTGACACCAAGAACTTCTAGTTCATTTCTCATCCTTGAGATTTCTTTTGTGTGGAAATCTTATCTAGATATTGTGAAGGTGCTATAAAATTGTATTTAGGATTGGAATTTTGATATTCTAAATATTTCCGAGTGTTAGAAATTGTCAAATTGTACTCTCAACCGAGGCTGGACCCAAAGGGTAAAATCAAATATTTTTTATTTACTTTAATTGATTAAATGAGGTTCCCACAAAAATGTTCAAGAATGTGAAAGATGGCAAGGATGATTATTAATAATTAATATATGTAGATAACGCTGTAACTGGAAGAATCTGGTAAAAGAAACAATGACTGCTGTTCGCAATGCAAGCAGTTTTCACAGTATAGCATAAACTTTAAAAAGTAGCTAATTTGTTTTAGTTATATTTTTTGCTGATGACTGAAGGAATCCTTAAAGGTTAAAGGAATTTTCAACAGATACTCTTGAAGGTACCATACCATACTGCTTATTTGAGGTATTTCTCATCCAGGTCATGTTTGTTTATTTTCCAAGGTTTTGGTATATAGATAAAAGATAGTGAACTACATAGACCATACATGGAATTAGGGAAAAAGAAAAGAGGTAATCTATCTTCTAGAAGAAAACAAGGTACATTTTACCAGACTGTATCAAACCATCTCCACATGAAGCAAAAATATGTCCAACATTTATAAGAGAGGACCATTTAAAGTTGAACAGATTTCATATATATAATAGATGATGCAAAGGAAGAAAAGAAATATAAATAAAGTACCGGGCGCGATGGCAGGCCAATGGGGTTGAGTGCACAGCTTGTCGACGAAGCATGCCTGTCCCTGGGATGATGGTATTTACATGTTGAACCAAATCTGCAGCCGCCTGTTCTCATATAGAACTGGCATTCCGGTTGACCAGGTCTCTCTGGAAACACATGTTCTGCTTGTGTACTAATTGATGGAAACCATGTAGCCACAGGTCTGGATGAATATGAAGAAAATATACCCGGCATACTGGGGTTCATTGAATCCATTTGGTGTCTAGGTCCATAGAATAAACCAGTTCCGGATCCAGGATGCAAAGCATCAGATGATGCAATTGTCCCTGGTTCTACCTGTTTCATGTGCACAGATTAGGAGAAAGTACTGATTAGTTTACTATCATTAATTATTAAAAACACCATATACTTCACAATATATTGGTCTAATTCATTGAGGTTTAACTGTAATGCTAGAAATGTCAACTCTGACTTTGATTTGAGTCTGTGTACTTTGTGGCATTAAACTATTGAATATGCTATAACGAATTTAATTCTTGATTCCTTTATAAGTGTTATTAGTGACAGTATTCATAAAAACTAAGTCATATCCTAATCCTTCAATACTACCTTGAAATAAGAGACCATACATACATGCCTATAGTTAAAAGTTTAGACAAACGACACTGAAAAACACAATAACCCAAATAACTGAACATGAACTTACAGGGTATGAGTTCCATCCAGGAACTGATACCATTCCCTGGGAAAGCATTAAAGGAACATATCCAGAAGGGCCTTGCAGATAGGGGCTGGACATTATTGGTGTCCTAGAAATCGGCCATGCTGGCAGCCCTCCTGCATATGGCTGAGGACCAGGTATTGATAAAGCAGGGACAGATGGATAAAATGGCGACCCAGGTATTGTCACTGATGCCCCAAGTGGCTGCGGATGATTAAACTTGCAAGTTGCACCATACTTACAGTGTCCTGTTCGTACATAGTAAGAGCATTCCTTCTCATTCTGCAAGAAAAGAAAACAATATCAGGACCATATTAAACTTTACAAAATCATATTTTTTATTTCATTCTACTGGAAAACACAAGAAGTTCAAAAGCCAAAGGTACAGCCACCTAAGCCAAATGATAATGAAAAACCAGAAAACAAGTTGCTTAAAACAGGTGCTCTCTACAAACAATGGCCTCGATTATCGGTGGAGGGATTTCTAAATATTAACATAATGTTTCAAGAAGCGTGTAAGCAGATACCCATGCAGGAAAAGTTGAATCCCATATGGGTGCTATTTAATTGTAGTGCTCATAGTGGCACTTTAACTCACTTTGATTACGCTGCATGTAGACATCTTATATATGATGCAATTGAATCACAATTGTACTTTGCTTTATGTTTGAGGCTATGTATCTGATTTTGTTTGATGATCACTTGAGTAATTTGATGTTGTTGTTCTAATTTGTTTAGACACCTCATATTTAATTTCTTCATGTGGATGTTTTTTAAATTCCATAGGATTCCCTAGATGTTCTTTTCAAGGTCAGCCAAGAATTCATATATTTGTGCCTATAGAGATGAACCAAGAGAACATAAGACTACAATAAAACGACAGAATCAAACTTGAAAAACATCAAAAGGGTGATGTACATGTCAAGAGCTACAGAATAAAGTATCAAAAGGATGGGTTTTCATGAAAGTGAAACTCTGACCCCAGAATCAGTCTATGAGAAAGGCATGGGAAATAAGATTAACCTGGTATTGAAGATTTCCATAATTCAAAAACATGATGTAAAAATCTGTTACACAGGTTTTTCCAAAAGCTTTACACTATCATTTTAAGGCTTGGATCAATTTCAAGCTCTTCTACAAACATCAGTAACAACAAATACAAGACCAAATTTCAATTTTAAAGGTTAAAATTGTGCATCTACACACGAAGTCCAAAATTATAGCAAAAGAAGACCATTTCTGACCATTCAAAGAGGAAACCTTTAGGCTTTTGCATTTTGAAAGTAAAGATTCATCTTTTTTGGCACCCATTTGTTCTCGTTTGTGTGTGCGGGGAATGCATAATTGATAACAGAAAAATTGAAGCACTTTAGCAGATCTTGTAAGTGTATGGAAGAATTTTGGCTTCTGTTCACAGGCAACTTTTTTATGTGGGACAGATTGAATCCCATTTCGAAAAGAAGAGAAAAGGCGTTCCTTCCTGCTATATCTTTCTTTTCTTTTCTCAACTACTATAGTTTATAGCAGAAAAATAGCAACACTTAAGCAAAACCTTGTGAGTGTTTTGAAGAATTTGGGCTTCCATTCACAGATTTACTTTTTGTGTGGCACAGACTGAATCCAAGTTCTTGAAAATTTGAAAGCTGTTTCTTCCTACCATATTTTGGCTTTCTAAACTATTACTTAATTTTTCCAAAGGCTCCTTTCTCTGTTCTTGGAGATGAATGTTTCCAGGTTGTTCATCTCATTTGCTCTTGCTTTACATTCTTGGACCATTATTTTGGTATGAAATGCTTCTTTTTTCCATTTCTACCACATCTTTGTCGTTTTCATCCCCCAACGGCCAACTACTGTCACTAAGTTGAGCCTTCTAGTGATTCTTATCTTCTTTCTGGTGGAAATTGAGTTTGTGTTTGTCAGTTTTGTCCTTGTGCAGTAGAGGAAGCTGTAAACAAGACATGATTGGATAAGCCAGGGTGATTTAATATATATTATTTTAGAATTTTATCTAACAAGTTTTTGGTATAAATCAGTCATAGCTTGGATTGTTATAAAAAAGAAGTCTAGGGATTTCTCATTCTGGTCATGCCAAAGCAAAAATAGAGACAGATTTATATTTTGGAATGATTGAGTGTTGGATTCAAGAAATAAGCATCAAAAGAGATCGACATACAGAAAAATTTCAATTACAAGAGAGATTCTTGAAAGTGCGTTAGCCAATATCTACAAGTTAATTTGCCCAAGTGTTGGTTTGGAGATTTGAAAGACAATTTCAAGACAACATTTTATGGGATTAACTGCATGTATTGTTTAATAATTTAGATATTCCTTCAATTATGCATCTACCATATTGTCATGACCCTATTATATTAGGTCGGCCACAGCTGACCAAGGAAAGGTGCTTTCTTGTGCCACTTTATTTAAAATTGTGCATATTTAATAAATAAATAATAAAATTAATATATACATAAAATTAATAAATTTCATTTTTAAATCTGAACTTTGGGCGCTAGAATAAACAGGTTTAAATTTTAAATTTGGGCGCCAACTTCCTAAACCACAACATTCCAATGGAAGGCTATTTATAAGAGCTTGTTGGGCATGCAGATTTGGAATATGCTCACTCAAGGTAACACTGTCAGGACGAAAACCCTGATCTGTGCAAGGTGGTTAGACGAAACCCTAACCTCCTCCTTATTCCAATTCTGCTCTTATTCTGCAATTTTTCCTTATTCCAAGGTATTTTTGTGCAGCATGGACGACTAGAAGCAGAATTGAATGGGCAGTTGATGAGCAGAGTTAAGTCACTACTAGAAGTGCTACAAATGGATTTTGAAGCATCATTTTCATCCCAAATTCCAGGGACAAGGGCAGACTGTGGAGCGAATGAACAAGTGCCCAGATCTATTGAGGACAGCGAATTCTGCAGATATCTGATTGAGGGTTTCATGCCTCAATCTTTGGCGATTGTAAGAGGGGAGCGCTGACTTCCCTAGATGACTGGACTGCTGTTCCAGATCAGAGCCTCAAGGATCCAATTCAGAATTTTGCTACCAGTAGCAAGCTAATCTGTAATTCCATATATTTTGAGATAATTTATCTTCTTGCAATTCAGAAGTAAACTGTAATGTTGTTGTGCCTTTGCTGGAAACTGAAATTAAATCAATTGTTCTTGTTTTCTGTAAGTTTTGGTGTTCAAGTTATTTCCCTAAGTTAGTCCTGCACATTTAATTGTGAGTTTCCATATTCAGACCTGTTTACTAGTACAGATGTATGAAAAAACCCTAGGCTGTTGCATCTCATAACCCTAGGTTATTACATTGGTATCATAGTGTGCAGACCTGCTAGCCTGCTGGGTAAATTTTGTGCATGCAGTTAAGTCAAAGAGATCAAAGAGCATTAGACAGAGAAAGGAAGAAATTAGAGACAGACACACAAAGAAACAACAATGGAATAGGAGGCAAAGGTAAGAAGAAAATGGCTGAACAACCTGATGATATGAAGACATACCTTCAAAGGCAGGAACAAATGAACCAAATGCTTGTGCAGTTGATGCAAAACTTAGCCAACACAATCACTCACAGCAGATCTACACTAAAAAATGCTGAAGGGAGCAACTCAGATCAGTTTGTGGCTGGAAATTGTAACAGAACCCCAGCTCAATCAACCCTCAGACCCTTCCAGCCCACTTTTTTGCCTAGAGTGGAAGCACCACAGGAAGAAGAAGAGCAAAATCAGGCTGCAAATGATTTCCCTGTCATTGTAGATGAGTACATGAGGCTTAATCCAATTGCTTGAAGTGAGATCTCCTTCGAACAAGTATAGCAATGCTAGATCAAGAAATGGATCAAGGAATGATAGGAGGCAACCTATGCAGCAGATTAATAGAGATCTCCAGCACAAAGTAAGTAAATTGTCACTTCCTACTTTTGATGGTTTTGGAAATGTTACTGCTCGAGCGTGGGTTCAAAAATTAGATACATACTTTTCACTTAGCCCTATGACCAAAGATGAAGCAATCAAGTTTGCCATCCTACACTTGGAGGGTGTGGTTCCGAATGGTGGCATCATGGTATCATAACACAAGGATTTAACCTTGTTGCTACATATGCTGATTTCACACAAAAGCTCATAGAAAGATTCGGTAGAAGAGATCCGAAGGTGTATTTCAAAGAGTTGACACGATTAAGGCAACATGGGTCAATGGAGGATTATGTCACAGAATCTCAAAAACTTGTTGTTATGGTCCTAGATGTATCGGATAAGAGATTTATGCTCTTGTTCACCGAGGGATTATCAGTCATTCCGCAGGTTGGTGAGGGCTTTTGAGCCAATGTCCTTGGAAGATGCTATTCGAAGAGCTTTAAGCCAAGAGGACTCAACCGTGAAGAATAAATCTATTTCCAAGAATGCACCAATAGGACAGCAAAGGAAGCCATTTCACAAGAATGTTCCCCAATCGAAGATCTTGCCTCCAAAGCCTTGCAAGGTAGACGAGTCTAAGAATGAGCTTTGAAGGAAAAAGCTTTGTTTTACTTGTAGGGAGCCTTGGGTACCAGGTCACAGGTGTTTGGGGAAAGGACAAATCAACTATATTGAGGTAGTTTCTATTACGCCCTTAATATTAGTGCATATCGGGTTATGAATAGTTGGCTTGTGGCTATCTTAACTCCTAATTATGTCATGTTATCATTATTATATTATTATTTAGTTAGTTAGATCAGCCTAAGGCTTATATAGGGTTATCTAAGTCGGTTTGGGTAATATCCTAGGCATAAATAGGTATATATAGGAGGTTGTGAGTCCTATTTGATCATCATGTTGAGTATTGTGTTCTTATTGAAGACTATGGAGGTATCCCCCTCGAAGTGGCATATTATTATCAAGTATTTTCAACATATTTCATATTATATTCTTCTTGTGCAAGTTGTTTCATTACAGTTTTTCATAATGATTCAGAGGGTGGAGAAGGTGAGCACGAGGGTGTTACAAATGAGGTTGAGCACGAGGAGATGATTCAGAGAGCCACGATTGGACACTATTTGAAGAAGAACTGTGATGGAGTTGTTGACATTTCATGCCACCCTTTGATGACCCATCATTGATAACCGATCTGAGAGATCCTACATGGGCCATCTTGCATGAATTCTCCTTGAGGGGTCCTAAAAATGGCTAAGTGTTGTGTTTTCGGACCTTCGAGTTGTCGCTTGCTTGCTTTCTTGCATCCCTCTTCTATCGCCCCGACCTCCTCCTTCTTCTCCCTTTCCTTCCATTTCTTCCTCAACCCCCTATCCTTCCTTCTGAAAATCAACTAAGTGTTGATTTCGGGGATCAGACTTCAGCCTTTCCCTTTACCTCTTACTTTTGTTGAGGTAAGAGGTAAGCTTTTCCTCTGACCCCTAATTCCTGATATGCTTTTGGAAAATCAACCAAGTGTTTGTTTTTCGAGCATTGAGGATCAAGCTTCCCCATTCCTCCTTACTTTGCAAGTGGTAAACCGCTCGAACCCCAACCCCCAACGACTTACTTTCGGGTGTCGAGGTTTGTTCATCCCCTTTACTGTTTACCGTTTCCCAATAAGCGATAAGCCGTAAGGCATCCACCCGATTGTCGACTCTCGAAAAATCTATCTTCCCTTTTGTCTTCTTCTTTAAGCCCCATTGTTTCTTCTCAAAGGTTTGAACCTTCTCTCCCAGGGTCCCCTTTTTCCCAATCCGTCTAAGTCCTTTGTTCAAACTTTCGGATGTCAAACTTTTGTCTTACCTCTTACCGCTTTGCCTTGTCTTCAGTAATCGGTAAGCAGCAAGCCCGAAGCTTGATCCCTAATGAAGGTGCTCTTTTATGTGGCTTCAAACCATTTAATGCATAGTAAAGGTTTCCTTTCGAGCCCAATGCTCCGACCTTTCAGTAGATTTGGCGTGTTTTCAAGGCGACGCCATTAATGCTCGAATCACTTTTTGAGCTACCTGTTTCGACTACTAGGCTTCAAGGACAACATTCACAATACATTCTCTAACTTTTGTGAGTGGATTTTATGGGCGCCCATGCTCATTTATTGATGTTTATTGACTTTCCTGACGGATCCATGCCTTGATTGTGATTTTCATGGGATGGCTCCATCCTTTCACGCACAGACTACTTCATTGCTAACCCTGGTTAGGGTCAGGGTTTGGTTTGTGGTTCTAAGTTATGCCTGATCTATAAAGTCAAGAAAGGTATTCATTTCAAGGGTTCTTCCTCTAGCTCCTTCGAGGTTTTTCTTTGACAGACTTGCATTTTGCACTTTGCAATTGTAAAGATTGGCTTTTTTGCCTCTACATTAATGAAATCGAGTAAGCTTCCCTCTTCTCAAATTTTTTATGTTTGTGTAAGTTCATTGCCTTCATATCTAAGTGTTTGTCTTTTCATGCATGCATGTTTGAGTTAAATTGTTTATAGTTGCTATTTTGAGAAACCTTCCTCTCCTTCCAGCAACTTGCCAAACCCTAACGTTCTTGTATGTCTTTGGGAATCAACCAAACAAAGAGTTGTGTGAGTCCTCTAGTCCCTCTTCAACGATGTACTGAGCAACCTTGGTCAGGAAGAAACGACTTTTCCATCTTGGTGTATCACCTTCATTTCCCCTTCATACTTTCCTTCTTCCCCTTTTCCCCTGTGAGCTGTTAAGAGTAGGGTAGTGGTAGGTTTTCATGTGCTGGGTTAGACCAACACATTGCACTTGGATCGAAAAATGAAGTTGACATTCTCCGAAGATTCAACCTCATATGTGCAAAAGTCCCATGCCTTGAGGTTATTTCCATTGTGTCATTGGAATGCTGAACTTTGTGTTCAGAAGGGTGCAATTTCATGTGACAACAGGAACCACAAGACCAATCTCATTGCATCGAAGCAAAATATTAGAGCAATCAACTCTATGGGAAGTAAATCAGTTCGCTATTTTAAATGAGAAAGAATTGGTTGCTACTTTTCTTTAGTAGGAAGCAGGCATAAGTATAAATTTAAAGCCTGATTTCTTGGGAAAGTACAGATCCTTGCAATACTTATAATAAATGAGGATGAAGATTGCATTACCTACTACCTTGGATATTTTGTTGGTGGAACAATTTAAGTGGAAACATTACCTTGGTAAGGACGAAGAAGGTATGAGAAACTAGAAAGCCAATCTTGCAAAAGCTGCAAAGAAGCAAAAGCAGAAGCCCTGGAAAATTCAAAATTGACAGTTTGCAGTCAAGGCAAAAACACCAATAACCATAAAAAGGTTTTAAGAGGTAGAGGGACCAATCCTCTGATATCTCAAACAACTAAGCTTTTATGGGAACCAAAGACACCTGAAAAGAGGAGATATGGTCCATAACAATCCCAAAAAGTAATCAAACTCTGTAAGACTCTAAGAGCACATTAGAATTAACCAAGCAGAGGCAGAAAAGATAAGTTGATGAGTAACAATGCACTATGTTAGCACTCAAGAAAGCCATCAGTTACATCAGGTTGCCCCTTACATAACTATGATGGCAGTTCACGGCTCTTTCTCATGTGGCATTGCCATTTCATATGTGTAATGTTGATTCCATCCTGCAGTTTCTGGCAGTTTCACCCATTTCAAATAGAAAACTCAATTACAATCAAGGTAAGGTATCTTCCCTGTTTGGACAATTGGAAATCTTTCAATCTTTGAAGGGGCATCTCCAGCAATATATAAGAAGAGTCGCAAGCTTAGCAACTAGAGGCAAGATTGGCAGGAATAAATGATTAAGTTGATGAATGTATAAGTGGGCAGTAGTTAATAGTCAGTTGTTAATGGTTAATGTTTACTCTATACTCCTACAATCTTTACGTAGCAGCAATACGAATATAGGAGACAACAAAGAGCTCTTTGTATTGTCTCTATTGATGAAGGAATGCAGGCAAGCTGTGCAATTAGCACTTCTAACTGGTTTTCCCCACACTGAGGTTTCCAGGTTAAAAATTATGTGTTCTATGGTTTGTTTCAATTCTCTTTAGCTCTTTGTGAATTTTAATCTGAATTACTCATTCAAATAGTCATTTAACAATGTAAAACCATTCTAATTCAAAGTTAGTTCATGCTGCTACTTCAACCAGTAGCAGCATGCATAAAAACAGATCGGCATTATTTCTCATAACTAGGAATCTAGGATTATAAAAAAAAAGTTTACAGATAATGAATAGAGAGTAAGATCCAGAAGTGATTGGTTACATGGTAGGAGAGCAGAGGACGCATGTAAGATATTAAATTCTGCTATTTTATCAACTCCATTTTTTATTATATTACAAGCCCCAGTGAGCACTACATAGCTTGATGAGTGAAACACGTGACCATCTAACTATTCTTGTCAGATCAATTGGCAATTCAATTTTATTTAAATGTTAATGTAAAAACCATTCCAGAGTTTAATCTATAGAAAATATTAAGAGTAAGAAACATAACCACAGTTTTCCCACTCCCACATCATTGAGTGAATCAAGGAATAACCAATACCAACCAGATTTAATGGATAGCCAAGAGCATTTAGTGCAACCTGATTTTCCATTCCCACCTTGTATCTTGGATGATGGTATTTGCATGTAGCACCAAATTTGCAACTTCCTGTCTTCAAGAAATACTGCCAATGCACATTTATTTAAAAAGACATTTTATGAGAATGACATCCTAGAACTAAGAGTATTGCAAGCATTCAAGTCCATAAATAAATTTAGAATAAATTTATAAGACTTTTTAAGACTCGGAAAGATAAACGGCTGACACCAAGCATGAATTGTTAATGGATCCTTTTTTCCATTTTCACTACACCTGAACATGCAATGCATGAAAGCTAATTAAATCATACCAGCTACATGATCAATACAAGGTAAATATGCACACCCAGGAAAGGTCATTTATTAATCAAATATGTGTTATAAAGCATTGTGAATTGGGTATTGGAAACATAGTTGACTTTTAGGTAATCTAAAACTTCTTACTGAACCATGCAAGAATTGGAAGAACCGAGTGATTTGTTCATAACATACCATTTTGCTGAAAAAATGTGACAAAGCAATTTATTTTATTTTGCCTCGAAGGTGAACAAATGATTACCTGACATTCAGGCTGACCAGGACGTTCAGGATACTCTTCCACTTTGTTTCTTGCAGCTGGAGCACCCTGATATTTGATACTGTGGTTAATATACATGTTACTATTAAGCATATCCATCTCCATTTTCCTAACTACTGAAAAATAACATTCATTTTAAAAGGAAAGCTAAAGTCAATCTAATATTTTTCAGAAAAAGTTTTCTTGTTTGTTTCATTACAATGCATGAAGCTCCATTGGTTATCCATTATAAGATAAAACTTATTTTACCACTGGTTTTATACTTACTCTGAGTTCTATGTGTTGGTGATCCAAATGGTTCCTTATGATTCTTAAGGATGCACAAATGAAAGCTTAACTCTTGGGATACAAGTCAAGATAAATGTTTAGGTGGGCCTTATAATCAAATCCTAAGCAATTTGGTCCAATTGACAGGGGAAGGTACAATCTCCTCTACACTTCAAGCTCTACAAAAATTTTAGGACATTTTATTGAAATGACAAAAGTACATGGCAAACAAAGACTAAACTTTTAATGACAGAGAATAAATCCAATTATTTTCACTTCCTTCTATGCCAGTCTTTTTGATTTCGCTACTAAAGACCTTTGAAATAGATTTTAAATTACAATCTAAAGGGTTGTTCAGTAAAGAATTTCAAATGGTGCTTCCTAAAATGATTCTTTACACCCTCAAGAACAATATGCAGGTTAAGAAACTATAAATTGCAGTGAAGAATATATCTATTGAAACAAGCTTTGATAAGTTACTTCTTAAGACCAGTATGTTCATCCATGGGCAAAATGAAAATATAAATCCTTATAAGCCCAGATGACCTAATATAAACCACTATTTTACTTAATGAGCTTATGAACTCAAAATGAGAGAACTAAAGCTTTCCATACAGATTCTTTAACAATCCATTTATGATCCACAACATCCCATATATTGTGTTAAAAGGTTTTTACAAATGCTACTACCAGAACAGAAAATGTGAACTCAAAGATGTACCAAATCTCCTAAAAATACTATGCCAATAATAGACAATCATGTATTAACTTTCAATAGAAATTTACAATTTTCAATGAACAAAACTCCAGCAAAGGCATGCTATGTTGACTCCTAGAATATGTTCTGGACAAAACAACACTAACTAACTTCAGACAACCAAAGATAAAAATAACATGGAAAATAACCCCATTCTTATAACAAGAGAGCAATGCTCATCTCATTTGGATGATTGACAATTGTCCTACTTACACCATATTTCAAATCGGTTGGTTCTTTTCTTGTTTACAGAATTTGTTGCAACAAACTATCTAGAAACCGTTACAAACAAGGCAAATGCCAAATCCCTCCTCAAAGAGGAAACTTCAAGTTAGTAGTAAGTTTTTTGTTTGAACTATTGAATTCTATTTAAATGCTACTTGGTTTGATTTGGCAACCCCTTTTGGCAATTAGTTGAAAATTCCCTTGCCTTAGTGAATTTTTATATGCAAGATGTTTATTGCTCTATCAAATGAATTAAATACATGAATTAATAATAGAGATGAGTCAGATGACAATGCATACTAGATACATGCGTAAAATATATCTTTATTTGCACTTGAAATTATTATAGAAGAAGCCCAGAGATGGTGAGCCAAGGATCAGAGTCAATCTGACTAGATCATACCCCTCTCCTTAACTATGCACAATGTATTTAAAGGACCCTACAATTGCCAAGAAGAACACAACTATCAACCAACTGATGCTTATAACTACCTGAAGCCGACAACCAATTAATACATAGTCGGATAACCAATTTTATCAAAACATAACAATAGACATTGTACACCAACTACATAGGAGACCTTTGAAATTTGATAACTGCAAGAGGTCCTTCATTAGCTAGGGCACATTTTCCTATTGAGAAAACCCCTAGCTTTAATTTGATCCTATTTTGTAGCATAGTTTGAAAAATCATATGGATTCTTCTCAATGGCACTCTTTTTCAAGTTCTTGATAGTCATTGTCTTTCCCTTTTGAAAACGAAAAGACTTTCCTTCTAGGTAACTAGTTTGAATTTCACTTTGATCAATAGCCAAGATTAATCACCTTTTAGATCAAGGGCTTTAGTAAATTTGTGGATAACAAACGTGCATACATTTTTAATCTACCAATCTACGTATATTGACCAAATTGGGCCACATGGACATATAGGAACCCTTTGATCATATAGCCCAACGCTTTTAGCTTAAGACTGTTCTACTAGGTAACTAGTTTGAATTTTACTTTGATCAACAGCCAAGATTAATTGCCTTTTAAGATCAAGGGCTTTGGTAAATTTGTGGATCACAAAGGTGTATACATTTGTAATCTACCAATCCTCATATATTGACCAAATTGGGCCACATGGACATATAGGAATCCTTTGATCATATAGCCCAATGCTTTTAGCTTAAGCCACTAAACGTCATCCACAATCAACAATCGGACTTATTTACCTTCAAGATCTACAACTTTGGTAGATCTATAGATGCCAAAGAAGCACAATAGACTAATTTACCAATCTACATCTATTAATAAGATCAAGACAACTAGCCAAACTGCACAATCCAAATTAATCTTGATACATCATACTTTGGAAAGAACAAAGCTAAATAGATACAAGGGGCCTACCACTACTTTTTCCACCAGATGCCACGTGGCATCACTCTATTTGTTCCTATGGAAATAAACCCCTTCTTAGGTTTCATATAATCGTTTTTTGACCAATAGAAAATAATCGTATTATGGCATGTGTCCTCATATTTCCTTGATCTACCATTTGAACTTTGTTAAACTCTTATCATGATTGACAACCCACATGCATTTGCCTTAAAGATCAATGGTATCCAAGATCTGTGTATTGCCAAACTGGAAATGGAATAATCCACTGATTCACAAATATCAACCAAATCATGCCATTTGCTTTCACAAAAAACACTTGATCATGCTGCACAATGTTTTTCTCACCTCATATTTGACCAACAGCTTAAAATCATTTTGGCATGTATGTAGATCTTAAGACATGATTGATAGGTGCCACATATACTTATCAAGCAAGCAAAGACATATTGACAGATAAAAATAGCAGGCGCACCATTAGCCTAGCAATTGGACTTCACATGGCATCATGTCATTCATCGCTATAGGATTGTATTACTATAAAGATTCCACAGTCATATCTTGAACAATTTATGTTACACCAGATGTCTTTCTCACATTCCCTTTGATCCACTGCTTTATCATTTTAAAACTCAAGCACATTAAACGGATGAGATATTCACCTTCAAAATCATCATTTTCAGTAAATCTATAGATGCCTAAGATGCACAGTAGGTTAATCTACCAATATATAGATATTAGTCGGTTTATGACACATCACATCACACCTAGGCCTTAGATTTGCATACAAAGCAACTTGGTGACTTCCTTGAAACCAATCAAACCATAACACATTTCCATCAGCACTTGAAAATATCACTTACTCCATTAAGGTTTGGTCCTAATCAACAATTCATAATCATCAACTTTGAGATCAAAGGTTGGGGCAGATCTATAAGTTATCAAAAATGCTTACTTTCTGATCCATCAATCCACAAATATTGATAGGATCATGCCATGTTTCCTCATAATTTTCGCTGGATCCTATCAATTGATAAGTTTCATCTAATGGCTTATATTCATTTTCTTGAGATCAAGGATTGCAGCAAATTATCAAAATAGTTGATAGTTTGATCTACTAATAGACTGAAATTCATAATGTTTACCTTTACTTTAAACTGAGGACTTAGATTTGTTCCTCACCAAGATTAACAGTTGCGAAAATCACTGGAGGGACCCACTCGGCCATTTGCCAATTAACCAACAATTCACAAAACTTCCCACATCACCTTGGGCTCTACTTGTCAAAAAGGGGAGCTGCTCCACTTGCCAACTATACTCACTTACATAGACATGCTGCTTTGATGGCCCAGTTACGAGCAAACACATCACTAGATAATCCATAAGAGAATTTCACCCTAGAAATGTTCAAGCTGATATACATGTCTGTGGTGGGTCGAGAGATGATTACATCACCAGCCCAGCCAATCCACAGAACTAAATTTTAACTGGTAACCAGTCAATCAACAAAAAGAAACAAAAACTATTTAAGGGGAAGATGACTGCCATTAGCAAGTCAACAGTCAGATATGTCAATTAGGGTATAAACATAACATAGTTTCAGCCCTTAGACTTCTGCAACCAGATCACCATTAAATTATGCTAAGGGACATGA
Source organism: Sequoiadendron giganteum (assembly GCA_007115665.2). Taxonomy (NCBI): domain Eukaryota; kingdom Viridiplantae; phylum Streptophyta; class Pinopsida; order Cupressales; family Cupressaceae; genus Sequoiadendron; species Sequoiadendron giganteum. Next base: position 674,885,354 of record CM021103.1, on the reverse strand, counting down.
TCAAGGCAACAAAAGGTGACAATTCACATGGGGGCAGGGATCAAGCTTATGAACTATGAAATGAAGATTAACAAGGAAATACATAAAGTCATCTCAGATCAGTTATCAACACTATGTATGAAGAGTTCAATAAAAATTGACCATCTTATAACAGAATCAAACACCTTAATCAGGCATTCAACTATATATAAACATTTCTAAAAATGTCCAAACATATATTCTGCAGAAGCTACACAGGAGAGCTTGAAGTGGCAACATTTGCACCTAGGTGGGTGCAAATTCCGTTCTAGATATTAGAACTAGCACAAAATCAGTCATACAGTTGACGTTTTTGTTTTTATGGCAATGGCCTTCATTGATTTCTTCAACCTCTTGCTTGACATATGTTTTGTCCAGTTAAGATTTTTATTGGTTTAGGAGCAATTGTAGAAGACCTCGTGTACAGTCACTCAAGCAGAGTCAATTCATCACATTCCTTTTTTGCAACATAGGCACTTACTAAAACTGCAATGTAACACCTGGCATCCAGAACTAGCAGTGGGTTGAAATTAATGAGCAAATAAAATTGTACATGATGCACTGAATAAGGTGCAAGTTTCTCAAAAGTTTGTAAATGATTCAATTCTACACCTGGACTGAGAATCTGTCTAGGCAGATGCAATATTACTAAATTATGTTAAGAAATACTATGACCAATTAAAAAAAGCATGAAATTAAGTAAGAAGATCTATATACTGCAGAGTTTGTCACTAAACAAGTGGCCAGATTATCACAAGTATATTAGAACATCAATTGAACTATATCTCAGACAGAGATAGATTTGGTGTAAATAGATAGATTTGCATTAAATATCACCTATGCTGCTTACAACAATGATGTACATGGCACATAAATTGCAGAGAGTGTAATTTCTATGGTGACTCAAGAGACAGTCCCATAAGATCTGAATAAAATGATTCTATGCTATTTTAAATTTTATTTTTATAACTGAATCCTGGTTAGTAGCTTGTTGTAGGACTGCTATATTTTTTAAATAGTACTTTAAGAAATATAATATTTTTTTGTTTTTTATTTGATTGGAAAAGGTTAATTTCTTGGACATAATACCACTTCAAAATGTCAAATGATAGTTAAATGCTTCTTAAATTCTCTATAACGTTCTATGACCAACATTTCATAAATAAATAATAAAGAAATATCTCTCATATAGAAAGAAGAAATGAGCTCTACTTGGAATTTGATCGGTGATGAGTAAAGGAAACAGGATATCTTCATAGCCCATATGACTTTCTTTCAGACAAATAGTGGTAGGAGCAAAAGCACCGGGTGGGGAAAAGGAAATGGTAAAGAATTAGATCAAAGCGGAAAACTTATGAATGGAGGCCATGGAGAAAAATCAACTTGCAGATCTCATTCCAGAGGAGCTAAAGAAGAATGTTTCAACTCTCTACAGAAGAAATCTAATATGCAGATTTCTGGGAGCTTACTTGAGGATAAGCACATTTGGATGAAGAAAAACTGGAAATACACAAGAAATGTTAGATAAGATCATGCCAAATAGACTATTGTAAATGAATCAGATTGGGAGAGGATCTTTGAGGAAGATCCTATTTCTTCAATAATGCAGGAACCTTCATAAAACAATGCCACTAGGATTAAAACTGAGGACAAGCCAACAAAAGCCTTAAGCCCCTGCCCTAGTGTGAATCACACCATATGTGCCACCATTGGAGTATCTATCAAGATACATCTTTGAGATGATAATAAAATCCATGGGTAAATCCGTGGAAGCCTCTAAGCCTTCCACATGAAGGATCTCACAAACTATACCAGAATAAGTGTAGAGTTAAATCTAACAAGACCATTGCTCATAAGTCACTCTTCGTGCAGGTGAGGTCAGCTGGGCGCAACCTTTGGACAATGAATACATTCCCTTCAAATGCAGATGATGCCATCAATACAAACATCTTGTGAGAGAATGGCCTGCAACACAAAAGTCACAAAACCCACAGAATCCAAATGTCTTTTTTTTCTGGGGACACCCCTATACCAGCCATTTCCAATCTTATGGGGGTATTTTGACAGTGTTTCTAAGCAACTCAGGAGGAAGAAGTTTAGCTGCCGAGAAAATCATGCTTCTGATTTTTCAAATCTGAATTTTTAGTTTGAAAAGAAGAGCTTATTTTGGAGGATTATCCATACGGGTGATCATTGACAATGGAAAAAATGGAAACCTCAAACAACCCCAGTTTATAGACCAGAAGCATTCTTCAAAATTCTTCTTAACGATAACACCATTCTCCATTATTCATTTTTTTGTGTGAAGCTGTAGAGTTGAGGGCTTTTTTGGCTTTTGGAGCCTTTTCATCTTATTTCTTCTGACCAGCTATTCATTCTTCTCATTGTCTCATTGTATTATTCTCATTCCAGCAGCCCTCCTACACTTCTTTTCATTCTTAATTATTATCTCTTCACTCCTATTTCTGCAGGTTCACCTCAACAATAGAGACTAGAACTTGGATTCTGGATGTGGTTGTGATGACAATTGGCTAAGATTTGGAGTGTGGAAGGAAATACAGGTTTCTGAGAGAAAAACATCAGGAAGTGCACCTTACTTTAACTCAAACCAATTCCAATACCGGAAAAAATGAATAATCCTCCAAATTATGGGGACATGGAATAATCCCTTGATGCAACACCTAGATCATCTGATTGAGGTGATGCAGCAACAAGCTATTAACACAACAGCTACTAGAAATATTGTGCTAGACAATGTGATTCATGATGAAGGAGAACCTATGGTAGTTGCCCCACAGGTAACAGAGAGCAATGATAATGGGAGATTCATGATTCATTTGCAAAATGGATGAAGGATTATTTCAAGCTAAAGACTCTTGCAGTTTGAGAAGGGCAAGCACCCATGATTCATGCCCAGGCCCCTGGTGGCACTTCTGAAGATCAAATCAAAATCTGTCAGAGGCTATTTTTGAATGGAGAAGGAGGCAACATGGTCCCTCACTCCATCAATCTCCCAGCCAAGCTAGTAAGAGCAAATGATATGACATGAAAAGCAATCCCACAAAAAAGCTCAACCTCAGCCAAACCAGCAGCCACAATTTGGAAATCAACTGCAAACCATGTTATGCTTGGATCTCAAATGATAATTCCATTACTGGAGATTCTCAGCCATGCTTGCCTGATGCAGAACAATTTTTTTTGCTGGTGCAACTGATGCTGAAAATCATTGATGCAGAATATTTCAGTTTACTGCTGCAACTGTTGCAGAAAATCTGCGGAGGTTATCAATTGGATTCTGGTGAGGTTAAAATTCTGCATGATGATTTATGTTGAGTTGATTTGGTTAAATTCTACTGGTAATTGAATATATTGTTACCTTGTTTCCCCTCTCCTCACAGTCCATTCTGCTGTGTTTTCCTTGTGCAGGTACTACCACAAAGATTGATTGCAGGAGTACAGCATAAGGCAGAAATATTCTGCAATGGTTGTAGCAGTAAACTGATACATTCCATATCAGTGATTTTCACATCAGTTGCAGCAACGAGAAGAATTATCCTGCAACATTTTTGAATCAAGTAGAATCTACCAGAAGGGAAGTTAAAGCTAAGGATAATGATCAAACCTCCTCTAATAATACCTCTGACCATTCAAATATTCATGATGGCAAGCATCTTAACTCTCCTAGCAGCCAAGTTACTGATCTTCTATCCGCATAACAGAATAACCTATATGGTACTATCATTGAGCCTAACCGTGATGTGAAATATGTCTGTGATGAACTTTCACAAGAAAGACAATCCTTCAAACTCAGAATCTTATTCTCAACAATCTGAACAAACACATGCACAAGTGCTGCTGAGAAATAATTAAGTTCCAAGAAGAGTTTAAGGCCCAAACTGCAGTTATAGAAGAGCATCGTCAAACCAGAAATAACATAGAACCCATGCTTTGTCTCCTTATCAGCATATGGTCTGCACTGGCAGATGCATATTGTGGTGTGTCATGGAGTGCGGATTGTTGATGAGAACAAACAAGAGTTTAATGAGTAATTCTCCTAAGTTCTGTCTGCCTCTGGTTATCTTGGTACTATTAAATGTCATGTGTGTGTCCTATTATAGGTCTTGGTAAGTAAGGGAAAGATGGCTGTTGTCACTTTCCCCACTCTCGTTTTGTTCCAAGACAAGTCTAGAATGATCTGATATGTACCTTGTCCCCAACCTACTGTTGTCCAAAAAAGTTCATCTTATTAGCAGTTTGTTTTGAGAGACAAAATATCAATGGGAATTTAGCTGTCCATTCAATCATTGAATACAAATTACAATATCCACTTGCTTTTCAAATCAATCTGAACAAGAAGCATCAAGCAAAAGCATACCAGATTGGTATCGGGAGGATGGTTGAAGCGGCAATTCATACCAAAACCACAAACTCCATTCCGCATGTAGTAAGCACAATCACTCTCCCCTGGTCTCTCTGGATAAGGACCTGATCCTCTTTGCAGAATATCATGAGATTGCATGCTCATTTGCCGCATTGCTTCTACAGAAATTAGATATCCAACATGATTAGGATTCATCACATTGACCAATGCTAAGATTATTTTATCAAATTTGACAACCTTCAACTAAACCTAATTGCACTTAACAAGAAAAGTTTTATTATTGTGAGCTAAAACCAAATGAACTTATTGATCAAATGAAAACCATATCAAACAGCTAACCCAGATGATAAAAATCACAGAGTACAACCAGCACCTGAATGAAACCAAGTTTTTCAAAATTTGGTACCATTACAAATCCATAAAACTAATTCAAATTACTCAAAAACACCTAAACCCAAATGACATCTGATCAAAATTACAATCTTCACCCCAACACAAAAAAAAAGTGTTCAACTAAACCCAACTAAATTTTAAAAAATATACTTACTTGACTATGATCTAAAACCCAATGATATCATCCTAAAACAACTAAATTAAATTACAAAAACTATTTGATCAACTACTGTAAGATGAAAATCCAACAATTGATGAACTGCAAGGTGTTTGAAGAGAATTGGTGCTGAAGCAACACAGGGAAGGCCTGGTCTGGGGTTTTCAATCTGCCTGCTGCGTGTGGGAAGCTGCTGAGGCCTGGTCAACCTTCACAGATGTTGCTGTGTGGCTCTCCTTGGGGCAGCCAGTCCTGCGTGTTTCAAACAATTTTCTGGTTGTTTTTGTGCCTGTATCTGGGGGTTTTGGTACTTGGCAGCTGGCTGTTTACAGCCAGATCTTGGGTGTTCTGGGATGCCTTTTTTCCTGCTTTGACACCTATGGCTGTGTTTGGAGGGAGCCCTGGGGTCCCCTTCCTTTTTCATTCAAAGATGCTGTTTGGGCAAATGAGCCCACAACTTCTGGTCCCAAAAAAGCCGTCAACTTTCTAATGCAGGTTACACATGACATCAAATCTGATCAGACTGAAAAGTGACCTCGATCTAATGGTTGCCTGGAAAAAAGTGACAATTGGCCCATTTTAGTCATCAACCCAGACTTCTCCAATCCCCATAAATAATCGGCCCATTTTAGTCATCAACCCAGACTTCTCCCATCCCCATAAATAATCCTAATTTATTGGAATACTAGGGGTTTGGGCAGCTCCCCTCATCAAAGGGTTGTCCATGATCTCATCCAGGAGCACCATCTTGACATCATTTTCCTTCAAGAAACGAAGTTATCGGTAGAGGAAACAGCTTCTTTATCCTCTATGCTCTAGAAAAGAAGCCAATGCCAATGTATTGGAGCTCAAGGATCCTCTAGAGGCCTGGCTTGTTTATGTGATCCTTACTGCCTCACTCCTCTCTAGGCTACCCACAGATATTCTTTATCCTTGATTGGCTCCTGATTTGAACTTGGCAAATCCATTCCCCTCATGAATGCATATGCTCCTATAGATTTTCAAGGTAAGAACCTCCTTTGGGATCATATTAGATTTGTTCATTCACTGTTTTGTACTGTTCCTTGGATCATGGCAACAGATTTCAGTGCTACTATCAGCCTAGATGAAAAGCTATGAGGTTCTAACCAATCACGGCTTGTCATATTTTCTTCGTTTCTCTTTTCCCAAGTTAAAAAGCCACCCTTCATGTTTCAATTGATATGGCTCAAAGATCAGATGATTCAAGAATGCATTGCATCCTAGCGATTCATGAATGTATTGCAGCATGGTCGTTGGATGGGAAGCCCCCTTTTGGTACTATTATGTACATGTACTTCAAAAGACTTCAATTTGTAAAGTATAATCTCAAACATTGGAATAGATCAAATTTTGGAAATGTTTATGAGAGGAAGAATTAGGTACAAGAGGAGTTGGATACCATCATCTTTCAAATTAAGGAATAGAGCATGACTAGAGATTGTCTTCTTATGGAATCTTCCCTATCTAAAGAATTGAATGAATGGTTATCAAGGGAGGAGATTTACTAAAAGCAAAAATCGAGAATTGAGTGATTGTGTAAGAGGGACAAGAATACCTCCTTTTTCCACAATTTTGACAAGGCAAGGAAAAGTGGGAACTTCGTTTTTAACCTCTTTTCAGCCCAAGTGAACCAATTGTCATTTTTTCATGAATTACGCGAGGAAGAAGTTCACCATTTTTCCTCTCTTTTCCAATAAAGTGGTACTCTACCCAAGGAGGATGTGCAAGCCATTCTAGATTGCATAGCTCTTCTTGTCGCTGCAAATATGAACAATTCACTTATGAGTTCCATCTCTCTGAAAGAGCTTGAGCATGTGGTTTTCCAGATGAAGGGTAAGAATCTTTGCCCAAATGGTTTCCCTATTGAATTTTTTCAAAAAAATTGGGATATCTTGAAGCTTAATCTTTTTGTGAAGTGGTTCGAGAATCTCAAGCTAACAGGCAAACACTCAAAGCACTTAATACCACCTTCTTGACCTTGATTCCTAAAAAGGAGGGAGCTAACTCTTTAACCTTTTATGCCCTTTTGCTCTCTACAATGTTACTTACAAGATCACTAACAAACTCATTATGAACCATTTAAAGCAAAATTTGGATTCCTTCATCTCTCTAGAGCAAGGGGGCTTTGTAAAGTGGCGTTAGTCATTGATGGTATTGTTGTGGCTATTAAGGCAATTCACTCTATGTCTCACTCCAAGGAGAAAGCTATGTTTATCAAGTTGAATATGTCTAAAGCTTATGATAGGGTTAGATGATCTTTTCTCAAGAACCATTATTTGATCTTTGGTTTCTACTCTGATTGGATAGAATGGGTTATGAGCTACATGAGTTCTTCCTTTTTTTAATGGTATTCCTTCCTCACTTTTTCTGCTTCCAGAGGATTGTAAAAAGGAGATTCTTTATCCCCTTACCTTTTCCTCCTCATGGCTAAAGGATTGTGCATATTCCTTTAAAACCATAAGATTAATGGTTGCATTCATAGCTAGACTATTGCTCAAAATATGGACCCCCAAATCCATCTTCAATTTGTTGATGATACAACTATGTTGGGTGTTGCAAAGATTCAAGAAGTTATGAATCTAAAGAAGACTCTGGATGTTTATTTGGGTACTTTGAGAGAGTAGATTAATGAGGATAAGTCCGATATCTTTTTCTTTAATACTCCCCTAACCATCTAGCAACATATTGCTTTTATTCTCTGCCTCAAAATTGGACAGCTACCATTTGATTATCTATGAATCCCCTTATCTATTGATAATGCCAAGAGGGATCAATGGAAAAAGATAACTGAAATGTTCAAAATGAAGGTTGTGTCACTAGACTTTCTAATGGTTGTCCTTTGTTGGCCACCTTACTCTACTAAAATCTTTTCTTCAAGCCCTGTCCATCTACAAGTTCTTTGTTTTATCTGCTCCTAAAAGAATCCTTAATGATTTTGATGCTCTTTCCAAGAAATTCTTATGGGTTGGTAACTTGGACTCTAAAAAATGGAGTCTTACTAGTTGGGATCAAGTTTGCAGATGTAAGCAGAATGGTGGTCTAGGTCTCAAGTGTATTGCTCTTAATAGATAGGCGCTAGCTGGTAAACTCTATTGGAGATGATCCAAGTAAGGATCAACCATGGGCCAAAATGCTTAATTACAAATACTTTGGAGTGTTGGTGGATTTTGAAATCCCAAGAATGGATTTAGATGGAAGAGGCTTGGTTGTTTGAAATACTATTAAGAAAAGAGCTTCTCTGGTCAAAGAGGGCCTCTTATAGACTATCAAAAATAGGTAGAGTGCATTCTTTTGGGAAGATTTTTGGGATCATCACCCTCCTCTCCTCTCTCTTCTTTTCCTCTACTCCAACCTTTGAGCCAAGTCTTTATGGCAGCTAGATGGTCTAAAGTAGTTGATTTCAAGAGTTCTCTTGAGGTGGGGAGTTCTTCAATTTATCATTGGAAAGACTCTAGTTGTCGGCCAAAAGGGGGCTCTCTTGAAGCCCTAGCCATCCTTGCTTCAATTCTTCTTGATCGGCCATGTTCTCTTGCAAATGTGGATCTCTTGGATTAAGCCATGATCCTAAAGGTAAATATTCAATGGCCCTTGAATACCCATCTCTTGAAATGCAAAATGGTAGGAACAACGATTTTCTTTGGTGGAAGAAAAATTGGAATCTAGTCTACTGGCCTAAGTGCAACTTCTTATGTGGATTTTGTGTTACAATACATGTCTCACTTGGGATAGTATCAAAAAGCATGAATTTCAAGGCCCCTCAAAATGTGTTCTATGCAGTTTTGAGGAAAAATATTTTGCTCATCTTTTCTTCCAATGCTCTTTTGCTTTCATATGTGGATACAATGGTGGAAAATCTAGAACCAACTTGTTATCCATGTTACTTTCTTGTTTGATTTTTGGGCTTGCATGGGTCAGCCACCTTCTTCAACTAGCTTTCTCAAGGTGGCTTGGGAGCTCAATCCCACTTTCATCCTCTCACAAATTTGGCTTGAACGGAATTGTTGAATTTTTCAAGGTCATCAAATCTCATCACACAAACTTGGCAAAAGGTTGTGGATTCTATTAAGGAGACTATTGGTGTGAAGTGTTTTATTGATGAAGGACTATCTCCCTCTGATCTTCGTCTTTCAAATCACCTTGAGCTTCACACCAAAGGTATCTCTTGCTTTTCTCACCCTATCCTACGAGCTTCTAATAAAATTAATAGGTCTAGTAAATGGTCTCCCTCCTTTAATTTCTTTAAAATTAATATTGATAGTTCATCTCATGGTAATCTGAGTGTTGCAAGGGTATGGCTTATCTTCTAAATTAGGAGAAGATCTTTGAGTCCTCCTGGCAACTAACAATTTGAGTTGAATAGACTCTTCGGCTTGCTCCTCGGTTTGAAGTTGTTTCCTTTGTTCATATCCCTTGTGAATGGAACTTGTTTGCAGATTGTCTTGCTAAGTCGGCTACTGAGGAAAAATCATAACTGGAATGTCTCTAAGTAGGGGTCTCTTCCTTCAGACGAAGCCTCACAGCTCCTCCTTGTCAAAAATAACCAATCCTGATTTTCATTCCTCTTCTTTGTTGCGTATCAAATCTGGTGATTGCCAATCTCCTTGCAGCTTTTATTAAGTCTTTCTGCTGGTGCTATGGTCTTTCTTGGCTTATATGGCATGCCTGACACCCTGTTCTTTCCAGTCATGCTGATGAGAAGCTCCCCTTTGATCTGGACTATGGCTATTTGATGGGTTCCTTGGATTTCTCTTGAAGATAGGCTTTGGCAAAACCCATCCGGATTTTCTTTCTTCTCACTCTGTTTATAGCTCTGACCATCTGGAAATCATTGTTTCTGTCACATAATTTGAAGTTCTTTTTAAAACAATTTTCTTTTTGGCAAAAAAAAACCAACAGTTAAATTGACTTTTTTGAAGTGAAAAAATTTAGTAGATCAAATTCATGAGAATGCTAGATCTCTGCCACATTTCTTGTAGAAAAACTAAAACCCCATAATTATGAATCAACTAATGTTTGGTGAATGTCCTCTGCATTTTTTGGATGATGATTCTGCTGGACCTTGATCCTTGTGGTTGTAGATTGAAGTTGGCGCATGTGCATTCTTCAGTAAGCATCACTTTCTGTACTTGGAGAACTTGTCTTGATGTTATATCGAGTGAAAACTGATATTGTTACTCAGAGTTTTGCAGGTCTAGGTTCCTAAACCTGCTTAGCTGAAGTTACATGTATATTGTCAGCTAAACTTAATAAGAGCTTTACCATTACTAGCTAAATCCAAACAAAATTATACATTTAATCCTAACAGCAAAACCTTAATGAAATTTACAATTAGCAGCTAGACAACCCCAAATCAATTTTCCCACATATCACCATTATAATATAAATTCAGATGAAATTATCTATAAATAGCTAATAACAAATGAAAAAAGCTACATAACAATAAAGCCAATTTTTTTGTAGCATACCATTATTATAATCCAAACCGAGATGAAATTATTTAAAACAGCTGAACCCAAATGACAAATATTCAAAAATTAGAATTTTCAGCAAAAACCAAGTCATAGACCTAAACAAAAAAAGAAATCACTTATGCATGAATAAAAATTTAATCCATTGATTAAATTCCAGTATCAAACGCACACAAATGAAAACAATTGAAAAGAAACCATTACATCAGCTAAACCTAAGTTTTGCAGTAGGAGCTGAACCGAAATGAAATCATCCATGCTAAATCCCAATGAAGTACCACTGTAAGACGTCTGAATCATAATCCAAAACCCAAACAAACTTATCGAAAAAGAGTTGATTTATCCAGAGTAAATTGATATTGTAATCTTAACCCAAATAGGATTATCCAAAAATAGCTACCAAGATGACAACCATACAAGATCTATATTTGTCAGGAAACCCAAATAACATTTTTCCAAAAGACTATCAATCTAAATGGAAAAATAAAGCTTCAATCAGTTATATGCAACTGAAAATCCTAAACATAGAATAACTACTTCTGGTACGAAAATAAACCAAAACTAGAGTAAAATTCAATTAAAAACAGCTAAACCTGAATGACGATTGCTTTGTGTCTAGCTAATCAAATGCACACAAATGAAAAATTAAAACAATATGATAACATTTAGCTGAATATATGCAAAAAGTTAAGTCCAGCATATTTATTAACTTCATCTGTCATGACACAGATACCCGAACTAGAATAAAATATTAAAATCCAACTGAAAAGAACTAGTCCTAAATGACAACTAGCATTTGTAGTTTTTATAGCTGAACAAATGCACACAATCAAAAACATAAGATTATAAACAGTTGAATCCAAATGATACTTTCGACAAAATCATAATAAACAGCTTAACTGGAATGAAAACTACTCAAAAAAATTATCCCATCAATTAAACCAAAGTGAATATTTCAAAGCACATTATAATTGCTAACATATAAACTTGTATAAAAACAGCTTAACTCAAATGACAATTACTCAAAAATTTCAGTAGTCAGCTAAACAAACAGAAATGTTTCATATTTACAATCACCAGCTAAAATTTTAGGTATCTTGCCATTATAAATCTTAACATAAATGAAATCATCTAAAAACTGGCTAAACTCAAAAGACAACAATTTCAAATGTATAAATGTCAGCCATGTCTATACTTTCTTAGTGGATTTTTTTCTAATTCGGTGAGATAGAAATTTTGTTTTATTTGTAAATAATTTGGTTGATAAACAATTATCTATTTGTACTAGAGCTATAATTTTATTTTTTATTTTGCAGACTCAAGTTCAAGCTAATAGGGTGACTTTGGATGTGGCCGATCTCCACACCCTTTTGGATCATTGGGGCATTCTACAATGTATTGTTGCTCATTGGGGCAATGCTACATGTACTGTTGCACATTGCAGTGATAGCTCTCAGTGGCATTCTGAAACCTGTATTAGCTGGTATTCTCCTCCACAGGCTGGTCATTGCTCCTCCTCTGCATCTTCTCAATGAAGCGTGTTGACTCCGCCTATATGTTGGGACAAGTTTCCTTGCCTGGCAATCACTGCAATATTTTCTTCATTCTATTCCTCTTGTTCAAGCAGCTGACTATAAGGAATATTGCAGCACAAAGAGTTGGGAGCCTATTTCGGATGACCAGGATTTACCAAATGGGGAGTGGAGATCAAAGCAGGATGACTGGAATCTACCTCCTACTTCTGGCTTTATTCTCTTGCTGCTTAGTTTTAATAACTTGTTCTTAAAAACTTTGTGACTTGTTAAGTAGCAGTTTCTTTTTTTGAATTACATGATACTTTACTTTTCTTAAACTTAGCTTAGTATAAGTGATTTTGAACTTTGAAGCCGAATTCTATTCCAGCCATTTTTTTTTATCAATAATCAATACATTATTTGTGTAATAATATAATAAACTATTTCATAAAAAATTAAAACTACAATAACTACAATCAGTTGAAACCCAATAACTTCATGTTACCAACTAAATCCAAATGCAACGATGGGAAAAATGATAACAAAAAGCTTATACGAAGATCCAACTTATAACCACCGCCTCAACACAGCTGAAGCATCAAATGTATAAGTATACTGATAGAAAACCATAATTGCGAGCTAAACACAGATGAAAAATTTGAAAATAATAGCCACCAGTCAACCCACCTGAATTTTCTAAGTTTATTATATCATTGAGAATCTTAATCTAAGTATCTAAAAACAGCTAAACCAAAATGAGGACTGTTCAAAGATTTTTTTTAAATGTAATCATTTATCTGGGATGAAAATCCAACCCATTGATAAAATTCTTCTATAGAGTGACAGAACTAGCCGATCAAACTCATGATTTGGCACGCTCAAGTGCAGCATTGCTTCTCCAGATTTAAGAGACCACTCATTTGCCAATGAACGCCGATTATTTTACTAGTTAAAGTGAATCCACGTCCAAAAGGCCAAACAGAAGTCCGTCTTGAGTTATTTCGTTTGATTTCATTATTTATCTATTAGCCTCTCTCGAGAAGAAGTTTGACACTTATTTGACGTAGAGCATGGCAAACTCTATAAAATTTTGAACACAGATCATTTTACTTGTAAGCATAAGTCCAATCATAGAAGCCAAACCAAGTGCTTCTGTGAGGTGCTTATTTTCATTAAAGTTTTAAACAGCCATCATCTAAAGCCGGTAAAACTTTTCGTTGCATTTTTACCATTGCGAGCGAAGTCCGAATGAAATTGTTGTAGAAGTCAATCCTAAAATGGAAAAATACTCGAATCTAACATCCACGAGCTAAGCCCATCTAAATGATTCAACGCAAATTACTATTATGATATGAACCCAGATGAAATCGTCTAAAACGAGCCCAACCCAAATGACAACTTTCCCAAAATCGTAATTAACATCAGAATTATGTGGGAAATGCAAATGGAATTCTCCCGTTATTTCAACGTTCAGCGAAAACCCAAACGAGGTAAAACAAAAGAACACTTTTGATCATCTAAACTCAAGTGATAATCCAAGTCATCGATTAACTTCTGCTATCACAAAACGAACAACTTGATCAATTGAACAATGAACACAATTTCCTACCCTCATGTGGTTAAAACAGCTAAACCCAAATGACAACTATTCACCATACAGCTGATCAAATGCACATTAATGAAAAGATAAATAGAAAATAAACGTGATTACAGTCACTTAAACCCAATCAGGTGAATCCAAATGAAAATATCGATAGATAAACAGCTGTAGCCGAATCAATAACAATCAAAAAGTACGATCACCAGCTAAACCCACCTAAACATTTCAAATTACATTGCAATTCTGATCTAAACCCAAAACGAATTAAGTGAAAACAGCTGCACCCAAATGACAACCTTTCAAATATTCCAATTCTCAGTCAGACCCAGATAAAATTATCTAGCAATAAAATATATCGGTAAAGAAAGGCAAAAAAGCCAATTTTGATCAGCTAAATCCAACAGATTAGTTAAATTTAACTATCAAACGCCCCCAGGGAGACAAAAACACCTTTTTTTCTAAAAATAGACGATGAGAACAAAATTTCATACCCTCAAGGCTGCTCTCTGCCTGCAAATTCCAATCAGAAGCAGGATCGATCCTCTGCATTGCAGAATTTGCTCCATAATATTCCATCAATCAACTCACATCAATTCATCCAACCAAAGAAGAAAGCACAAACAAATTTGAACTTTCCAATATCTTCTGGAAGCTCATCGAAGTCGATCGATCGATTGATGGATCGATCGTTCGATCGATTCACTAATTGTAACTGAAAAAAACACAAAGAATATTAAAACGTAATGATTTTATCGTTGTTTGGCAAAATTCTGTTCAAAACCCCCGCAATTGAATTGTCCTTCCTCACAGGCAGCAAAAACAAATTCTTTATTGTTTTTTTTTTTCTCTCAGGCCTTAAAATACCGCTATAGTATTTATTCCCGTATAAGCCTCTGACACGTAGTATGCAAAAGCCGCCAATGCGGACCCGCATGAGGGGGAAGCGGGTCCTCGAAACAGCTCTGGTTTTTGGCACGGACGCCAATTGCTGACAGACAGCTGTCCTCCTAGTGCTTTGTCGCTATTGATCGACAAATTGACGGTTGAGGATGGCTCGGAACCGAGATCGACGGCTACTGAGATTTTAGTGGGGCCCAAAAGGTTTGGCGGACGTTATGAGAGGGTGTTGTGGAGTTAAGGGGCACGCGTTCGAATCCTGCGGACGCATTTCGAGGATGTTTTATTTCTTAATTTAAAGTTTTGATATGGCTGCTTTTCTTCTTTGCCTTCAATTCTTTTGGGAAATTTATGGGGGATGTGTATGGTAGTGAACAATTTGTGTTTGGAAGTTTTGCTTTTAAGTAAATCTTAGGAGAGGATTTGATAATTGATCATTTTAATTTTGCGTTTTTTAAAATTTTATGTGGAAATTTTAAATCACTTTCAATTTTTCACAGCAGTTTATATGACAAGTCTCCCGCTTATAACTAAGGTTTCAGTTGACATCATCAAATATGATGCCACATCAATATGTTTTTGTCGAGGTGTCCAAAATGGTCAAAAAAAAAGTGAGACCCATAGTTGTGCATTAAGGGTGAGGTCTCATGGGGGGGCTTGGGGAACTATTTTGAAGGAGCAAGGGGTCCCATGAAGCAAAAAAATAAAATGCTACATTATAAATCAGAATGTTTTTCTCACCAATAGCAGCCCCTACTTTTGAGATCAAAAACTTAAGCAAGTGCAAAAAGGGTGGGGCTAGAAATTGCCCCACCAACTTAAGTTTTTTTTTGCCACTTGTCAATCATATGAAGTTTTAAAATTCTCACCAATTAATTTTTTTATTATTTTATATTTATTTAAACTAAATTATATATGCAAAATGATAAATGTCATGAGACCACTAGCTTCTATAAATATAGGAGCTTAAACTATGATACAAAATTCATGGGACCACCCACTTTAAAATAATCCTAAAAAATCTCAGTAGCACCCACTTAAATGTTTTAGGAAGCTCCCCTCCATGGGACCCCACCCTAAGTCATGTTTTATTGGTGTGTTGATGTGGCATCACATGATTTGTTGCTTTTTAGATCTAAGGAATACATTTCATTTAATTATGGGTAGTCACCATCAACACTAACAACTTTAAAGTCACAACTATTTGTCCATTGAAAATATTGGGCATTAAATCAATAAATCATATAACATCTATTGGAACATGCTTGGGGTCCTCTCCCCTAGCTTTTTTTTTGTTTTGTTTGTTTTTTAAAGTTATGATGATTTTTTTATTAAAAAATTTATTGTGGTATGGCATCTTTGTTTTCATATAATGAATTATAACAATATGAGGTAGCATACATCTAAATCAAAAGTCATCTTTGGTTAAGCAACCACGAGTAGGGGGTCTTCGGTTAAGTAACCTCCGGTAGAGGGATCCAATCCATCAAAGACATCCAAGGGCCAAACCTGACCTAAATGCGTCTCCAGATATTTTTTTAACCTTGATGGATGATTTCTATATTGCATACTATCATCCTCACCAATTGTTTGAACTACAACCCTTTGACAACTTATACTCTTATTTAATTTACATAGATTTAATATTAGATAAATCTATATCATATATATTATTAATTATATATATGACATTTAATTATTATATAATCAATATTTTTAAAAATAATAAACACATATCTATATTTCAAAAGTAAAATTAAAAACTATAATTATCAAATTAAAAATAAATAAATAAAAAGTTCTAAAGTAAAATAAAATAACTTTAAATAAATAAAATAATTTGAAATTGATATATCTTGTCTTTTAGATATATGGATTTAAGATATTTATATTAATAAAATGTGGTATATTATTTGATGTCTTATTGGACAATATAATAGATATAAATATGTGTTTTTATTGATTTTTAGTGTTGCATTTTAAAAATAATTAGGATTTGTGTACATTAGATTATAATTTAAATATATTTAATCAAAAGATTTGTTTTTTAACTTGTAAGGTTGGTTTGTTAGTTATGTACATAAAAAAGGTAAGATTTATGTAAAATATATTTTGGAACTATAACATAATGTATGAGGATAAATAATAAACATAATAAATGAGAATAATAATAATAAAGCTAGATTGAATTTCATACTTATAGTATTGTATAACAATTACTTGTGTAATGGCTACTTTGGGTGGTGACTACTCAATTACCTTGCGAAAGGATTATTGCAATTACAACTTTGACCATTTCACCAAATTAAAAAAAAAAAATGGTAGTGTATATTGAATGTCATTTGATTATCTATTTACATTACATATTTGGCTTCTCCACATTATTTGAGTCGCCCCATAATGGTGCATCTTCTAGTTGTAACTAAGTCGCCCCATAATGGTGTATCTTCTACTTGTATCTACTTGCTAGAATGCAAAGTCTATATAATAGATGAGAAAATTTCATTAAGAGTACCATGTCACATAAGTGAAACTTGCCTTAAGGGATATCAACATCAAATATTTTGCCAAATTCATTTTAATTTGTTGAGAGGTATCATATCTAGTAAATAGTTTGGTAAACAATAAATATGTAGAAGATGCATACCCTCTAATGGTGAAAGCACTATTATTTTCATAGAGGCGACGTGTGGATGTTACACAATTAACTATCAATTGTGCTCAACCAATTGAACTATTACCTTTTGACGACTTATACTCTTATATAATCTACATAGATCTGATATTAGATGAGACTTTATATATTAGATTTAATAATTATACAATCTATATTTTTTTAAATAATTACTACATATCTATATTTCAAAAGTAAAATTAAAAGCTACATACAAAATAGTTTTTCAAATAAAAATTAAATAATTCTTAAATTAAAATAAACAAATAAAAAGTTCTAAAGTGAAATGAAATAACTTTAAATAAATAAAATAATTTGAAATTGATACCTCTTGTCTTTTAGATGTATGCATTTAAGATATTTATTCTAGTATTTATATAAATAAAAAAGTTTGTATATTAATTGATGTCTTATTCAACAATATAATATATATAAATATTTATTTTTATTGAATAGTGTTGTATTTTAAAAATAGTTAGGATTTGTGTGCATTCAATTATAATTAAAATATATATAATCGAAGGATTTGTTTTGTAGTTTGTAAGATTTATGTATTAGTCATGTGCATAAAAAGGTAAGATTTATGTAAAATATCTTTTGGGCTGGTAAAACATAATATGAGGATAAATAATAAGCTAGATTGAATTTAATACTTATAATATTGTGTCACTGTAACTATTTTGAGATCTTCATACACACTTGAGCTTTTGGCAAAAGAAATGGATCAAATTTTGAGAGCATAACATAGTGAAAAGGTACAATGGAGGTAATTCAAGATAGCATGGGTGAGGTAAAAGCTTTATTCATTTGAATTCATGTTGCTTGTTCATTATTGAATAATTTTGGAATTGCAATATTAGTGGTTGATTACTTTAATTCATTACTTTCTTATAATGACTTATGTCCCTAATTTTCTTGTTTACATTTTGGTGAACTTGAAGTGACCCACATTTTTAATGATTTTTGTATGGATTTATATTTTTTAAGCTATAGGAAGTATGATACAATTGACTATCTGTGCAACACAATCGTTGGATTCTACAACTCAGTCGCCTATCCATTCAACGCAATCGCTGACATAAGTAACACATACGTAGTTTGTTGTGTCGTACCCATCACTGCTATTTTTTGTTTCTTTTACACGTTTTGATAATATGTCGCATATGTGGCTTTATACACTGCAATCGACAAATAGAGCATCACAATCACTTTCCCAAACGTTGCAACTAAGGCTTATTGCACCGCAGTCGCTTCTTTGTGTGACACATATGAGCCTTCCTACATCACAAGTGACTAATAAAAATAAAAAGGTAAATATTGATGAATCTTGTTTTTTGATTTTTCTCAGTAGGTTAGGGTTTTTGTGTTACTGATCCATTTCTTCCATCTTGTGGCATTTTTTGGATTATTTCACACATTTCAATTTTGGTGCTTAAAATGGACATGATTGATCACATTTCATTTTGGTGTTTAAAATGGACATGATCTCACACATTTCTTTTAAATTGGTTGTGAGAAAAATTTGTAGGTCCATTTGTACATGTAGCACTCCAAACTTACGTTAGGGACTATGATTTTTTGATTTCTTGAGGTAATGTTTGAGAGGTCGACGATGTTCACAAAGATCTACCCACTAAAAATCTTTTGTTGTAGAAGCCTTTAAAGTCCTTCAAACGTAACTGATAAAGTGGTGCAAGGGATGTGGATCATACCCTAAAGCTACTCACCATTCCTCTCTTAGGTCAAAGTAGAATCTTCTTGAGTTACTAGCAATAGTGCTTAAGGGGAGAAAGAAGGTGTGCCTGAGGTATCTGTCGATGTCCATGTGTCACTAGATCTCTACTACTCACCTTCGTATAAAGAAAGGTATTTGGACAATTGCTTGCAATTGTTTGGATACCCTATCTTTTTGAGTATGTACCCCTTAAATGGGAGGTGGTCCCATCTATAGTTACACACCCGTTCTACTACTACATTAGTTTGTGAATGTTTGAGTCTTGTTATTACCAAAGTGTAAACGTTCTTATCATTGGAAATAAAACAATCTGTTAAAATCAACTAACCACTTATCAAACATCTATTTTCTATTTTTTCTTAACTGAATTACATCTAAAAATCAGAAAACTAATCAAGATTAGGGTCTCTTAGAGGTCAATTTCTTGACAAGTTGTGTGCACCACATTTGTTAGCCTATGTGTCACAACTAGGTGCTAATGATGGTGGAGGCTAGTTTATAACACCTAATCTTGGTGTTACTATACTCAATGTCTCCCCTATGATGTTTGATATATCCAAGCCAAAAAATCCTAGTTCATCATCATCATTTGGGTTTAATCAACCCCCACCTCCACAACGACTAAGCAATCCTAGTTTGTCATCTACATTTGGGTTTCAACAACCCCCACAACCAAACCATCTTGGTTCCACGTCAACATTTGGATTTAATCAACCCCCATCACAACCATAAAACAACCTTGGTTCATCAATGTTTGGGTTTAATCAACCCCCTCCACAGCAAATGAACAACCTTGTTACATCATCATTTGGGTTTGGTCAACCTCCTCCACAACAAACAACCAACTTTGGTTCTACATCAACATCAGGTTTCCAACAACCACCACCACAATATAACCTGAATCCCACTTACACTTTGCAATTTCACTAACATATTCCATGGGCATGCAACAAAACTAGTTTGGTTCAACAATTCAAAATATGCATGGTCACACTTTCATACCACAATACACCACCACTCCATTCAAGAACCCCTTACAAGGTTCGACACAGTACATACAAGCCACCTCAATTTCGGTGGCACCATCGCCCATGGATCTAATGGCTCAAAAATTACAAATATTACAATAGCATATGACTAATATGCATGTAACTAGGAGCATGAAATCATACTCGATGGAGGACCTATGTCCTCACCCCTTTGATAGGAGCATTCACATGCCTCCCTTGCCCACAAAATTTATTGTTCATAAATTTGACAAATACAAGGGAAAGGGTGAATCCATTGAACACATACAAGAGTTCCATACAAGCTCTTTAGACGTGGCACATGAACATACATATCTTATGTGAATTTTTCCACAAATTCTAGGAGGCCAAGCTCTCAAATGGTTCACACACTTACCTTCAGGTATATGAACTTGGAGTGAACTAATGGACAAGTTCATTTCACACTTTTCCTACAACATATAAACTAATGTCAATATTACCGATTTATGTGAGGAAAACCAAAAAGATGGCAAGACCTTCTCATCATTCCTACAAATATGGTGAATCTTAGCTAGTAAGTGTGCTTGCCATATACTAGAGAAACAGTTGGTCCATATTTTTGTGGAGAACCTCAACAAGGAGGTCATGTTCCACTTATGAATCCATTGTTCTAACACTTTGAGGAGGTGATAGAGAAATGATTATCCATTGAGAAATCCCTCATTGGCAAAGGGCTTGTGAATTTTTTTAAGGAGAATAGAAATTATTCTCACAATAATGCCAACAATGACAAGAGTAAATTTTGGTCATGAAACAAAAATGTGATGAATGATGGTGCCATAAATGCTAAGGTCATGAACAAACAAAATCATGTACTTAATCTAAAAGGATCATCTTTGCCACTTGAAGCAATAATCCACCTTAGAAACAAGAACCAACAATAAAAGTGATGCCTAATACGAAAACACGTGGTCCATCAAGGGCCCCCAACCACATTGAAACTACATGCCCTTGGGGGAACCAATTGAATTTGTTTTGAAGAAGCTGATATAACAAAACGTGCTACAATTCCCTGAGATCTGAACTTACAAGCCTAGACTTTTCAAACAGTCTTGGTGGAATGATGACAACTTTTGCAAGTATCATAAGAATAAAGCGCATAAAACTTCAAATTGTTTTAAGCTTAAGAACATCATACATGATCTTATCGAATAGGGAACAATAGAAGTTGATAACCAACCAGGAACTACTAACACAGATCACATTATCTTCAAGGATCCTTTTCAAAATCGTAGGAAAGGAAAAGCCTCTATGTCCAAAACAAATAGTAAAAACACAACAAATCACACCAATGTCACTTACAAGCACACTGTCAATAACATTCACCCATTTGATACAAAATCCACATCTACACCTATTGAAAGTGACAACTCTAAATGTCTCATTACATTTGCTAAAAAGGATATGCCTACACAAAACCCTTATCACATTGATGCATTAAATATTAAAGCCTTCATCCAAAAGTACATAATCTAACGAGTCTTGATAGATGGTGAAGTAGGGCTAAACATCTATAGTTTAAGTCTTGTGAAATAGTTGGGATATTCAGATGATATTGTTGATCGAAATATGAGGATAAAAATTAAAGCATATGATCAAGGACTATCAATCAATCATCAAATCTTCGTTTGGATGAACAATCCATCTAACAAATTCTTCACTCCTTACTAACAATTTCGTCACACTATCAAATTGACTTGTCGGAACAATTTCCCCAAAAAAAAATTATTTTTTCAAAATTTGATTTTTTTTCCAAGGGGGCATCATCCTATCTCGCCGTCACTAGGGCATACCAAAGCAACTCCCGAGCACAAATTTCTATTTTTTTTTTACACAACGCTCAAAATTGCATTGTATCAAAGAGGGACCAAATGTAGATACATGAAATTGTTCTAGCCTACGAACTAGCATATTAACACTAATATTTGTCTTTCCCTAATGATTAAATAATGTTCAATTATTTAATTATTGTCTAAAATCATATTTTCACTATTAAGTAAATAACTTTATGTTATTTGATTAATTCATTCCAATTCTTCTTCTTGATTAATTAAATAAATCCTATTTATTTAATTATATCTTTAAATCTTTAATCTTCTTGACTAATTAAATAAATCCTATTTATTTAATTATATCTTTAATTCTTTATTCTTGATTAAATAAATAAATCCTATTTATTTAATTATATCTTTAATTCTTTATTCGTTTTGAGGAGTTAAATAAATCATATTTATTTAATTATATCTTTAATTATTTATTCTTCTTAATTAATTACATAAATTGTATTTATTTAATTACATCTTTAATTATTTTATTTCTCTGAATTAATTAAATGATAGTACTATAATTTGTTTAATTAACATTCACCCACTTTTCTAAAATTAAATAATTACTTTAATTATTTAATTTTCCACATTCACACTTCCTAAATTAAGTAATTATTTTAATTATTTAATTATCCCTCTACTCTCAACATTATCCATTCATCATGAATAAATAAAACATTTTATTTATTTATCTAATCATTCATGCATCATTCTCTAAATTAAGTAATTATTTTAATTATTTGATTTATCTATCTTTATCTTCTCTAAATAAATGAAATTCCTCATTTTATTTATTTACCCTACCTTGCACATTCCTCAAATAATTAATTAATTTAATTAATTATTATCCTCTCATGCAAATCTAAATTTATCTTCTAACACACACTTTCTTTCACTCCACTTCTCATGCAACTAGCTAACTCACATAAATCACAGTTATCTTCCACATTATTAAATAAATTTTATTTATTTAATTATATCACTAATTATTCTTTATTCTTCTAATTTAATTTAATTAATTATTATTATTATTTTAATTATTTATTATTCACTTTTTCTATAATTAATTTTTTTTTAAATTATTTAATTATTCATTATTCTTTTCTCTCTATAATTAGATAATTACCTTAATTATTTAATTATTCATGCACCATCTCCTAAATTAAGTAATTATTTCAATTATTTAATCTATCTAAATTTATCTCTTCTCTAAATAAATAAATTTGTTCATTTTATTTATTTAGCTCATCTTGCACATTCAATAATAATTAATTATTTTAATTGATTATTAAACATTTCATGCAATTAGATAACTTTGTATTTAGAACAGTTAACTCTAAATTTAGCTCACTTATCTTTCGTAAGTTGAGTTAACTCATTCACCTCTTCATCTTGACCATTGATATATTTCATCGCCTCTTAATTTGGATCATTCATCTGATCTCAATTTCTATAAAGGAAAGCATCCTACATCTTTCCAATCTAACCACAAACTTTGGAGCTTTTGCAACTTTGTGATCTTCATACACACTTGATATTTTGGCAAAAGAAGTACAATGGAGGTAATTCAAGACATCATAGGTGAGATAAAAGGTTTATTCATTTGAATTCATGTTGCTTGTTTTTTATTGAATAATTTGGGAATTGCATTGTAGTATTGAATTGCAGTAGTAGTAGTTGATTGCTTTAATTCATTACTTTCTTATAATGACTTTATGTCCTAATTTTTGATTTACAATAACCACTTGCTAGAAGCAAAGTCTTATAATAGATGAGGATACTTCATTAAGAGTAGCACATGCCACATAAGTGAAACTTGCCTTAGGGATATCAATATCAAATATTTTTCTAAAGTTTCAATTTGTTAACAGTTCTTGTAGTAAATGGTTCGGCAAACAATAAATATGTAGAAGAGGCATACCCTCTAGTGGTGAAAGCACATGTAGAATGTGGGGTGTGGATGTTATACAATTAACTATCACAAACTCAATAAAGGAAATCATAGGATATTAATGACTTCAACTGTCTATTTGTTACGGCACCATTGAACTTAATAAATAAAATCATAAGATATCAATAGCTTTAGCTATCTATTTTTAAGGCACCATTGAGACTATAATTGATATGCCTCTAGGTGATTTGCAAAAACAAGATCATGTGATTTAAATTGCTACATTAGTGTCCCATTTCAACATACTTTATTTGTTTGAATCTTAAATAGTAATAATCATGTGTTATAAATGTGGCCTATAATGATTGAATTCAAAAACTTGTGATTATATTATTTGTGTAAGGATCCTCTTTATTTATGCAATCCATGTTGATATTTTGTGTCAAAATATAAATATTGAATACAAAGAATTCATTTCATTAATACTCTTTAATGGGATCGCATTCAATGTTTTGGGTTGACCATATTTTTTCCTATTGTATTAAATTTAATTTTCTTTGTTGTTAATTATTTAT
Organism: Sequoiadendron giganteum; assembly: GCA_007115665.2. NCBI lineage: Eukaryota > Viridiplantae > Streptophyta > Pinopsida > Cupressales > Cupressaceae > Sequoiadendron > Sequoiadendron giganteum. Next base: position 674,861,155 of record CM021103.1, on the reverse strand, counting down.
TTATTATTTTTTAAACTATATTTTTTATGTTGCTTTGATCAAAAATCTCAAGATTATGATATTCAATGTCTTAAAAAATATTTTTTGTTGAAGGGAGAAAATAAACATGAACCAAGACCTTTCCAACTTCAATCAATATTTTATTTTTCATCATTTACAAGAGATTGAAAAAAGGCTCAAGAATACTAATTAATATGTTCCACGAGTTGAAACCCTTATATCTCTAGCACTTAAAAAGTTTAATCACCAATTTTGGGTGACAACCATAAGAATGTTCTAAGACAAGTTGTAAGAAATCCTTTTATTAGATGTGTAAAGAGACCACATGTTTTCATAGACCCTACTTGCATAACTAAAAGATACCTCAAGTTACAAATTTCAAGGTTCTAAGAGAATTTTAAACTATTTAGAACTTTCAAGAAGATGCTTCAACCAATGTCTAGATTTGGTAAGGTGTGTTAAAAAAAATCATGTTTAGTATTTTTCTTATCTACATTGTGATCATCCTACATATTCATTTTTTTTACAAAAGTTTAGAAAAATAAACTTTTAATTTTTTTTATCATTTTGTATGTTATATTTTAATGGTATAATTGGTTATGTTGGAAATCAAGGTAGAAATGTTGCAATATTAACTCTTACAAAATTATGCAAAAATGAAATTATATGATTACCCAAGATTACCCAAATAGATAATGTGATTGCACATTCAACATAAATGTAAAAAAAATAATACCACAAGTTGAGAAACACAAGTGACACTATATTTATGTGGACAAGCCCTTAGGAAAAGCCGCACACCCAAAGAGTTACAATGTTTGTATTAAGCCTCCAAAATGAATTTACATCAATATAACACTTATCTCTAAATTTATGCAGAACTTCGTTACTCCTTCAATCTGCAAAAGAACTTATTAAAATACTATCTCAAGGCTCCAATTTATAGAGATTTTTCAGAGGGAAACCCACTATGGTGCATCCTAAAACAAGAGATAAAAACCCATGCATCCCTTAGTGGACAATCCATAAACATAGTTAAAACTAATTAATGATCACATGGCCTTCAGATGGGCACCTAACCTATAGCCAATCAAAATTTGTCAATCTCAAGTGTTCCATTACTCTTTGATGGCTCTGGTAGCTCAAAACTAAAACATGCAGAATTGGGTGCCCAACTTTAGATAACATATAAATGACATGTCAACATGCACAAAAATGTAAGTTTGGGTGATCCTTGCTAAGAAAGTGGATGCCTATATGGAATATTCTCCTAGAATATGCTCTATAACCATCATCAAACATGTGTCCACCTCTAATGAATGCAATAATAATTTATCATAGTAAATAAGTATTAAATATTTTACTCTCATGTCCCTAAGAACACTTTCCAAGGAGCATGGAGATACATGAAAATGATTTAGGATTGCAACATTAATGTCACCTATCCTAATATTATCCTACTTGACATTATACATTATGATTACATCCATAAGGTACATAAAAATAATAATCAAGTATAGTGATCAAGGCCCATGGCCTTCCTGCACCAAGAGAACTTGTTTGTGGTCATCAACTTCATGAGAGAATTTGCAACATTATCCATAGTGTCAAATTTATCTAACAATACCTTACAATTCTCAACCATTTCTCACACAAAGTGATATTGAACATAAAAATTCTTAGTACAAACATGATACATAGGATTTTTGGCCAAACATATGGCACTTTGATTGTCACATCCAATCCTCGCAATCTTGCAATCAAAACCAATACATATACCAAGTCTTTGTAACCAAACCACCTCCTTAGGGGCATGTGTAGCAGCCATATACTATGCTTGTGTGGTGGACAAAGAAACTATATGTTGTCTTTTACTCATCCAACTCACCTCACCTCCAAACAAAGAGAAAACATAGCCACTAGTGGACCTTTGACTATCCAAGTCACCTACCCAATCTACATCAACAAAACCTTGTGTGTCCAATGACTTAACTACATCTCTAATACCATGATAAGCCAAAAATTAATTAGAAGTATCTCTCAAAGATATAAAAACCCTTTTAACAAAGTCCAATGATATCTACCAAGGTTAGACATCAACCTTCTCAAAACTCCCATTGCTTGGGCTATATTTATTTTAGTGAAAACCATTACATACATCAAACTAACAATAACACTAACATAAGGAATCTTAAATATCTCTTCAAAATAATCATCATATTTAGGACACATGTCTAAACTAAGCTTAGTACCAACCAGAAATAGAATACTCGTTGACTTACAATCATGCATATTAAATCTTCACAAAATGATATCAACATACTTACTTTGATTTAACCAAAGCTTTATGTGTGCCTAGTCCATGTTGATCTCCATTCCAAGAATATATTTAGCGTCCCCAAACCCTTTATATAAAATATGCCAAAAATTTAAGTCTTAAGCTCCCTAATCACCACCTTTTTGCTACCCATAAACAACATGGCATCAACATACAAGACAATAATCAATATCTAATCATCAATAATTTTAATATAAACACAATGAACCTCCTCACTCCTAACAAAACCCAAATTCAATGAAAAAGTATCAAACTTCTAGTATCACATCTTGGGTGACTATTTTAGACCATATAATGGTTGTTTTAACTTGCAAACCAAGTGTTTTTTTCATTTCACAATAAAACCATCTGGTTGTTGTATATAAATATCCTCTTCAAGATCCCCATTCGAGAAATTAATTTTAACATCCATTTGCTCAATTTCAAGTAGTAATAATAGATAATATGAATCTAGTAGAAGATAAATTAGTAATAGGAGACAAAATTTCACCAAAATTAGCTCCCTCTCTTTGGGAGTAGCCTTTGGCCACCATTATGGCCTTATATTGCTCTAACTAATCGTTTGCACCAAATTTATTTTTATATACCTACTTACAACCAATGGGCTTTCTTCGTTTGGGAAAACTAACAAGATATCAAGTGTCACAACTATCCAAAGACATAATCTCCGCCTGCATGGAATGCATCCAAGACTCACTATCCTCAAAATAAAGAGCCTCCCTACAAGATTTAGGTTCATTGTTAATACTTAACAATGCATATACACAATGGAAATCTAGTGGGCTATACTTATCAACTCGATTTCGTTGTCTTGTGGACCTTCTCAAGGTAGGAGTAATGAGCTCTACTTGATCTTTTGTATGCTCATCCTACACATCATTTGAACTCTCTAAAATATCTTCTTCTCCATCCTCTGATCCATTTGATTTTTCTTTTACATGTACACATATTCTTGATTTTCTATTTTTTAAAGTGAATTATTTTAGTCTTTTGGTTGTTCTTCGCCTAAATAAGCTTCCCTAAAAATCACGTATCTAGAATAAATCATTTTTTTGGGTTAGACGATTGCAAAGCTTATAACCTTTTATATTCTCACCATAACCTTCAAAGATACATTTCTAATCTTTTGGGTCAAGTTTAGATCACTTTTCTTGAAGTACATGAATACAAGTCTCATAACCAAAGACCCTTAAATTTGAAACAAAAGGCTTTCTACCTACCTATCCACACTTCATAAGGAGTTTTATCAATAAGAGTTAAACAACGAGATCTATTAATTAAATAACAAGCAATACTTACAACTTCCACCAAAAAGCATTTATCAAGATTAGGCCCACTCAACATATTGCTAACTCTTCAATTCATGCTACCCCATTTTTTGGAGAGTATAAGGAATAGTATTTTTCCAAATAATACGTGTATGCTTATAGAACTCATCAAATTCCATAGAACAATATTGACCCTCATTGTCAAGTCTTAACACCTTTATGTTATAATTAGTTTGTTTCTCAACTAAGACTTTAAATTCCTTAAACTTAGTGAAAATCTCATATTTTTCATGTATAAAATAAATCCAAGTGTATCTTGAGACATCATTAATGAAAGTCGCATAATAATATTTTTTTCAAAAGATTCAACATTTGATGGTCCAAACACATTCGAATGAATGATTTCACCTTATTAGTCCCATTGGAAAATGATGATCTATTTTGCTTACCAAACACATAATGCTCAAAAAAACCATTTTTACCAACAAAATAATAAAAAATATCGTCAACTAGAACTTTTTATTAGAATGGTCCTAAGATATTTTTCACTTATGTGGCCTAATCTATGGTGCCACAACATGCATGCATTTTCAATGTCAATCACATTGGCAGAGTTACAAAAAGTGGAGGCATTAAGCTTGAACAAAGTCCCTATCTAAGATCCTTTATCAATCATCAAAATCCCTCTTACCAACCTGTAACTAAAATTTTCAAATGTCACATGCATTCTAGAATCATTCAACTTGGATACAAAAAGTAAATCTCTCACAGGTACTTGAATATACAAAACATCATTTAGGATTTGAACCCTTCCATAATTGAAACACAACTTTACCTTTCCCTTACCAATAATCTTCTTTGTGATGTTATCACCACGAAAAATATTTCCCCCATTATAAGACAATAAGTAGTTAATCACTCCTTTTGAGGAGTCATATGGTAGGAGCAACTTGCATCAATAAGCCAAGCATAATTTCTAATGGTGTTATCTGAAATAAACAAAGCATCAAAATCACCATCGTACGAGGAATTTTTTCGTGGAGGATTTTGCACTCTTTTTCTTGTTTCTATATTCCTTCTTCACATAACCTCTTTTTCCATAACTCCAACACTTCACTCTACTCTTTTTAGGGGTCTTAGAACATCCTTTTGACTTATCCTTTTTTGTATCCCCTTTAGGCCCTTTCTCTTTAGACCTACCCCACACTTGCAAGGAATCTTGGGAGCCAACACTCATGTTCTTTCTTCTCATTTCTTCTGAGAGAAGTGTATCAATGAGACAAACCATCTTTAGCTATGCACTAACACCACTTATGGCAATGATTATATTTTCCCAATATTCAAGCAAAGAACAAAGCAACAAAATACACTTATCCTCATCTTCTACCTTAGCATCTATTGATGCAAGCTGATTTATAATCATATTGAATGAATTTAAATGATCTACAATAAAATCACCATCCTTCATCTTTAAAACATAAAAATTTCTTTTGAGATATAATTTGTTAGAAAAAAATTAGTTTGGTAGATTTCACCTATCCTCTTCCGCAACCTGAATGTAATATCTTCTCCTAAAATATTCAAGAGGATAATATCTGCAAGACACAACCAAATGATTCCTCATGCTTTCTTGTCCAAAATTTTCCAATCTTCATCAATCACTATATATGGATTTGTTTTTTTGAAACTAATAACCATTGATCTATCTCTTCAAGGAGATCCTCCATCTTCATCTTCCACATCTCATAATGGTGCCATTAAATTTCTCAATATTTTGACGAGAGGTGGTGGCCATGGTATACAATCTTCTTCACAAATCTACAAAGGCTCTCACTCCAATAAAAAAAAATCAACACTTCAAGAAAAAAGAGTCCCTCTCTCAAAAAAACCATTAGCTTTGATACTAAATATTAGAAATCAAGGTAGAAATGTTGAAATATTAATTCTTACAAAATAATGTAAATCTAAAATTGTATGAGAATCCAAATTGCCCAAATAGTTTAATGTGATTGTACATTCAACATAAAAGAAAAATCAACAATTCCACAAGTTGAGAAACATGACTGACACTAGATTCACATGGAGAAACCCTTGCATGAAAAAAATCCACACCTAAAGAGTTGCAATATTTGTATTAAACCATCAAATGGAATTCACATCAATACAACACCCCTCATTGAATTTTTATAAAAAAAATTTACTCTTTCAACCTACAAAGCAACTTATTAAACTACTATCTCAAGGCTCCAATTTATAAAGATTTATGAGATGGAAAACTATTATGGTATCCTGAAACAAGCAATAAAAACCACCTAGAAAATCCCACACCTTCCTTAGTTGACAATCCATCAACATAGTAAAAATTAAATTAATGATCGCATGGCCTTCACATGGACGCCTAAGCCATAGCCAATAAAAATTGGTTAATCTTGAGTGATCCATTACTCTTCAATGACTCTAATGAATCAAACCCAAAAAATGCAAAATTTAGTGCCCAAATCTAGATAACATGCAAATGATATTTGACAAAATGCACAAACATGCAAGTCTAGGTGGTCCCTATGTTGGCTTTCAGTTGTTTATTGTGTTTTATTTGTCCTTGATGACAAAACTAGCTTGGGTAATACATGTTGATACATGATGGTGATACATTGACACATGATGATCTTGGTGGCACATGATGATTACAGTTGGTTTTCATGGCATGCAATTACAGGTTTCATTTTTTGATACATGTACATGTTGATACTGATATTTGACACAGTGATCATTGTGACAGGGCATGCATTTTCTTCAGGGCATGCATTTGCTTCAGATATATGACATTGTTATCTTTACAGGTCTCAGGTTTATCTAGTTTGATCTCTTTTAGGTTGTGGTATATTCAGTTTGGTTCAAAAAAAAAAAATGTTTCAGGTATATGTGGTGGCTTTGTCAATACACATGTTTTATTGTTTGCTATTGGTATCTTATATGGAAATGAGTTTCTTGGTTTACCATATGGTTTCTAATGCATAAGTTGTGGCATGGCTATTTCCATCAGCATGACATATTGTCTTGACAATACTTATGAGAAGTTGGTTGACTCTTGTGGCTTTGTCATTGGTACTTGGTATATTTTCACGAAATTTGGCTCATTGTTTATATATTTGACTTACATTATTCTAAAATTTCATGGTCATTGGCATTCTATGAATCTTGGTTTATTACAAAGGAAATTTTGAACGTCACATGGTAGTGACAAAGTATTTGACAACCATCATTTGTTTTTGGTTCAATCATTAACTATGTCAGCTTTGTAAAGTCTTTGACTTGGAATAATGTTTATTTGGGTATTGTTACTATGGCCTAAATTCATAAAAGTCTATTATCTCAAAGGTTATTTCTTTTGAAGTTTATCGGGTCTACTACAGGTATAAAGGAATTATCCTTATTTAAAAGTCACATAGCAGTGACGATATGCATCAACAACTATCATTATCTTCTGGTTGATGATTATTAAGATCTATTTTGTCGGTATGTTTGATAGAAGTTTTGTCACCGAATTTCAAAGCATTATTTAGTTTGATAAAGTCTTCGAAAGAATAGAAGGAAAGAATAGGGGAAAATGTTTTTGCATTTTATTGTGAATAGGGCTTGGAACCCTAGCCGCCAAGGTACTTTGTGATCTGCAAATTTGTTGAGTTTTTGCTCAGTCGACATGCTATGTTTTTGTAAATTAGCTCATTGTATGAGCTTGGCCGACATATGGAGTAACTTTGAGCTTGTAAAAGATTTGACTATGGGCGGTTGGACAAGGAAATGATAGTGGAAGTTTCAGCTGGGCAGTTATGGAAAATCTCTTTGGTATTTGTTTGATTTCTTTACTGCATAATCAGGTATTACTTATGTTGCTTGAAGAAAGTGAGAAAAGGTAGTTAATGTTTCTTAAGGCTTGAATCATAACTGGAAAGTTGGTTTTATTTATGTTAAATGATCTGTGTTTGAGATTAAGAAGATTTTACTAGGGTAATAAAGTGATTTCGTTATTGTTGTAATCCCTGTTAAATGATGGATTAAGAGTTTGTTTAAAAATCAAAAAAGGAAAAGAAGACCTACGGGTTGTAACTTAAATGTTTATTTTTAAAGGGTTTGTTTAAAAGATTGTTCTAGGGTTGTTCTTCTGAAACCCTAACTCGAGATTGTTCTTATAGTTACAAAATTGTTTGTAGAGATGCTTATGCATTTATTTAAGAAGGGTATTTTGGCATTTTCTGGTGTGATCTGCAAGAAAGGAAAAAGAAAATGTTATGAGACTTCAAACATTGTATTGCTTTGAAAAATATTTTGATTCTCAGATTATTGTATAAGAGAAGATGTTGTCATTTTCATACAACATTCTTCAATGTGCTCATTGAAAATCCTCATGGTCTACTGTTGAGATTCTAGGACTGCATCTGCACTTCTAGAGTTTTAATAGTACACTGTTTGATTATATACATTGGATTTTGTGGAGTTGGTGCTCCTATAACTTTGGAGTTGGTGCTCCTGTAAATTTGTGGAGTTGGTGCTCTTGAAACTTTGGAAGTTGGTGCTTTTGAATTGTATGGATTTGGTGCTCCTATAAATTTGTGGAGTTGGTGCTCTTGAAACTTTAGAAGTTGGTGCTTCTAAATTGTATGGAGTTGGTGCTCCTGAACTTTGTAGAGTTGGTGCTCTATCTGAATAAAGTTCAATATAATTTTTGAGTGGTTTTTATTCCCCAAGAGGGTTTTCCACTCAGAACATATAATGTGTTATGTGATGAGTCTTGATGTGATTGTTTTTCAAGTCTATCCTATTTTCATAAGTTATCGGATGCATTAATGTCTATTATCAGTTCTTATTTTTGTAATGCTAATGTATTCTGTTGTTACAAGTACTTTCACAGTCATATGTTGCAAACTAGTTTAAAAAGCCCTATTTAACCAAACATGTTTTGCATGTTGTGATGAAAAGCATTTAGTCTATCAAATCACATGTTCTTCCATTCAAGAGTGTTATGTTACAATCTGTTCAAAACTCAATGTACTAAAGTTCTTTGTTGTTTCAATTCTCACCATATGTCATTCAGTTGCACAATTGTTGCAATGTTTCATAAAGATACATTGAAATATGGTAGTCTTAAAGTGATCTAATGATGTTGGTCTTCATGTACATAGTTTTATGAGTTGCACCTATCTTGTCATCATGCTCTGATCATTAAACAATGTCAGTCACATCTTTTGCAAAGTGCAAGATATCTCACACAAATTATATTGATATAAGTTGTCTAAATGAACTGAGTTAACCTTTGCTTACCTCTTTTCATGAATGCTCTCAAAGTAATGACTTTGCTCTGTTATCAATAAAAAGGGATATTTGAACTAAAAGTCTTTGTCAAAGTTTAAAAGGTTTAATTTTTTTTGGTCTGTCTATCAGGATCCTCTTAGTGTTTGTCCATACTCCAACACCCTACCCATAAAGTGGATGCTTAGATGGAATACTCTCCCATCATGCTCTGTAACTATCACCGAACATGTGTCCACCTCTCTAGAATGCAATTATAATTTCTCATAATAAATAAATATTAATTATTTTTACTATCATGTCCTCAAGAACACTTTCCGAGGAATATGGAGATACATGAAAATGAACTAGGATTGCAGGGTTAATGTCACTTATCCTAACAAGTTGATTGTTAAGTGTGAAATTTTCCTACAATTGAGTTTATTATGGTTGATGTCAACTAATGAGTATATACAAATCATTTCTTGTGATTAGATGTTGAATATTTACTTTTCATAAGTGGAACAAGCTTATATATTCTTATGAAATTGGTTTACTTGAGCATGGGTTGTATTCATCCTTCATATTTATTTTATTTGAAATTTTTAGAGGAATAAATATTCATTTTTCTTAGTTTCAATAAAATAAAGAAAGAATTTTGTTTACTCTACCCCTATTCATAATATAACTCTTTCTTTAATGATAAAACAAATTTCATCTCCTTTTCCCTTAATTTATTTCACAATATCAAAGAAGGCCACTTTCTCCATGCAACATTTTACTTTATAATCTATTTTTTTCTTCAATCTTCTCAAATGTTTTGTTCTTTTGACCTTTAAATATAAGACTACCACACTCTTATTAACATAATTTAAAGAAAAATTGATTCGTTGTACATTGAATTATAGCTTGAACAATTATTATATTTCTTATATTATTCAATACCTTAAAATTCTAATCATAAAGTTTGGATGTTTGACCGGAACCATGGGATCTTTTAATATGAAATTAATACATTGGTTAGGGCCCTTTATTTTACTGTACAACTTGAAGAGTAAATTTCTTGTCATTTAAGAGGTAATGTAAGTTGACACAATTGTTGTCTTCTTTACTAGCTTCTTCTAAGTGTATGCATACAATTTAATTATTTCTATCTATTTAATTTTTGTTTGGTTTGTTAAATATACAACTCTTTTAATGTAAATGTCATAAAAATTATTGATGTGTAGAGGTGTAATGGTGAAATTTGCATACCCATGCCTTTTTCCATTTAGTTTTGTGTCTATTTTGAGGAATATCTTAATACATGTAAAGATGTAATCTTGTGCAAAGTCAAGCTCATTCCCCCAGCCTTCTACCATAAAATATTATTTTGATAAATCCATGAGTCCTATTAAAATGTATATCAAATAATATGTTGGATATCTTTACAATTTACCTTATTTTTAATATGTATATCTTGGTTTCTAAGCTACTTTATTTTGTAGAGGGACCTTATTTATGAGAGGTAAGTGTATTGCATACAAATGACATAAATAAAATATGCATAAAATCTAGCCTATTCAAACCAAATACATGAAAACCTTAGAAAGATCAAATGTCATATGTTTATGTGTTGATAGCTTGGATGTGGTTGCTCATGATTTTAGTAGCATGATGGTATGATCGAGATAATTCAATAGAAAATTGGACAACATAACATTATGATAAAGCAAGATTCAATGGAAAATATAACAACATAACAATAGGATGAGAGAAGAAATCCAAATGTGGTGAGAGGCCCACCATTTATAGAATTTTCAAGAGGGAAATCAAGGGTCAAGATAGATTGGATGATGGATGGCTAGGATTGATTGAGGATTAGGATTTGGATTAAATTTGTAGTCATGTGACAAGTGTCACTTGAGAGATGAGGGCTAGGTTTATAATGTGCATTAGGGCATATCCTTATGTAGATGGTTGAGATTTAGAGATGTAGGATGAAATAGAGGGATGAGATGTAAATTTAGTTTGAATTTTTCTCCCTTCACATGTGAAGGATAAAGGTGAGAGGGATACTTGTCACATGATGATAAATTTAAATTATGATCCATGTGAATGGAATCAATGGCTAGGACTTAATGGACAAGGAATGAGGGATAAATTGGAATTAAATGATGGAGGAAAATTTGGTGGAGATTAATAGCCTAAATTATTTAATTATTTTAGTTGAAGAATTTTGGGATAAGACTAGACTCAATTAAATAGATATGGATTTCTTTACATAAAATGGGGGATAAAGGTGATGGTTAAATTAATTAATTAAATAAATAATATTTATTTAATTAATAGCTTGGGATGGACTAAAATTAGGCATGGTTAGGGTATAGTCATTTATCACATGTCTACAATAAGTATGGCAAGTAGGAGAGGTAAAAAATCACTTCATTTTAAATGGATAAAACTATTCTCTATTTTTTTTGAATCTTTATATTACTTTGGTTTTAATCTACTACACAGTTAATCTGTTAAATGTTGACTCTAGCATTAAATCCATATTTGTTCAAATTTCTTATTTACGCTAAAGTGGGTAATTGATCTATTAAAATAATGATCCACATTAGAGAAGGCAAAGGGATTACTAAGGAAGAGAAAATATCAAAGATAATAGCATATATAGGAAATAGAGAAATAATTCCTTCAAATGGCATCAAACTACTTTTTGTAGTTAGCCTAGTGTTTTTTTAAGCAAAAGGATTAAAGCCTATATATATTATATTAATAAAAGGTTTTACAAAAGGCCAGTTGAATTATCTAGCATATACTCAGCCGAGTACAGGAAAAAGCCAGTTTATAACTATGGCTTTGGCATTTACATATTTCTTCGACGGGATGACATCAACAGGGAAAAATGATGCATGTGAGTTTCATATTGAGTTTGCATAATGCACCACTAATACCAATGGTGGCGAATTAACTTGCTGGGGCTGAGCATTTAGCTTTGATAGACCATCATATACAACAAAAAAATTAAGCCAAAAATTTGCTTATGCTAGTGAATTATAACTCAGGGTTGATGTTGTTTGATTATTCTTCCATGCATGAAAACCCCACCAAATTTATATAGTAAAATATATTTATGGGATCATATGCTAATTTGTTGAAGGCAATGATAAATATCTACATGAGGAAGGGTAAAGGTTAGTGGAGCACTTGACACTATAAATAATAATGTCTACCATCAAGGTACTTAACAACTTGAGTTGTCATTATGTGTGGTCATGGAATTTGATAATTATGTGGGTGTGTCATGGGAAATTAATAAGCCACTTGGTTTATCCTCAATATGCCTATTACAAGAGGTAATCATACACAAACCCTTGTCAAAATGGCATGGGATTTGACCATACACAAGTCATAAGGGATTACATTGGAAAAGGCTACAATAGATATCATTGATGCATAAAGCACTAACTTTGACATTCACTACTATCTTGACTTAAATCTCTCTAAGTATTGAGACTATAACCACCATTCTCATTTGAACAATAATCCAAGATTAAATAATATAAATTATGTTAACAATAGGAAAAATAAAGAGTGTTGGCTATATTCATTCTCTCTAAGTTGGCCCTTAAGGGTAACTAGAGAAATATAGGGTAGGTCGTGGGTCATCTCACAATAGTGTGTCCCATGTTTTGGCCAAAGTGGGACATTGAAATCAATAATTAAATTTTCACTTTCTATCACCCATAGCAACTAAATCATTAAGAATTTGAAGATGATGCAAAGTAGTGATTTTTGGGATTTTATATTTAGAATCTAAATATTTTTAAAATATATATTATTTGTGATTTTTTTTACGTAAGTTATAATAACTTGTTTTTTCTAGTTAATAGTATTTTTTTAAAGTGACATTATTCCATAACACAACTTTTTGTACATAAAGGATCTAATTATAAATTCTTAAACATAGACGTTCATAACACCAGTATCTAACACATATTTTTTCATAAATCTTTGTTGCATATTTTATTTTTATTAATTTTTGAAGTAAGACTAATTATAAATTAGACATAGGTTTATTTCATAATGTATATTTTTTTTGTATATATCCAAACTAATTTTTTTATTGAAATAAGGACATCAATACATAGTGTGTAGATATTAAAACAAAACCTTTATTTTCCTATTTTCCCACGTGTGTGGAACAAAGACCTTGATGTTCGATGAAAAACTCATGTTCACTAGAAAATAAAAAATAAATATAATAATCAAATTAAATATATTCAAAATTATAATTTTTTGGAAAGTTTAATTTGAGGGCTACGATCTTGAAAATTATCTAGTCATGTTGATTACATTTGCTAGTCCAACTCAAGATTTGAAACAAAAACAATTGATCAAAATTTGAGCACTAAGGTAGAAATGGAAATCCAAGGGTGTTTGTTCAAAGGCACCTTCAAATGAAGATGTACAAGGGCCTTCATTCAAAGGTACTTTTTTTTAAATTCCCTTCAACACACAAAAAAAACAAAATATTATAATTTGAAGGGGCATCTGTTCAAGTATTTATGTAATCATCTTCAAATGAAAGTGTTTCACAATTTTCCTCCCCCTCCCCATCTAGTTTTTTGATGTTACACAAGTGTGACTCACCATTATGGGTTCACCTTGGTACAATAAGAATACTAACAATATAGTGTTTAAATTTACCTAAGATGTAGTCAAGTTAATGAAATTTAACAATGAAAATGGAGAAGCAAGTAGAAACCAACTAACTCATAAAATTACACACATAACATTGGATGTATGTGGAAAAACCCTTGCATAAAAAAATCCACCACCAAAGAGACCCAAGCTTTTATTAATTCTCAAAGAAAGTAAATTAATTTAGTCTATTTATCCCTCTACTCTAATATCATTTTGACAAAATGAGTGAACCTATTAAATACCATAAGAATTCACAATTACATGCCTCCAATATATAGGAAAATAGTAAACTAGAAACCATGAATGGTTTCCCAAACTAAGACCTAAAACCATGAGCAATAATAAAAATCCAACACCCTTATATCATGGTCAAGCTTCTAATAATCGTAGGTAACTCATCTTTCACCACTTACACATATTATAATATTATTATGTCATAGATGTCATAAATTCTATCATAATGGTCAAATTAAGCAAGATCCCCCTCTTAGGCACTCCACAAAGGCATTGATTGTTTTATCATAACACCAAATATGGAATATTGTACAACTCCCAATTTTGACAATATCCATGTAACCTAACAATTTAATGTCTTCTTAAAAAATAATCAAGGTATCTTAGATCATAAATAATAAATAAATAAAGTACTCTCTCTTATATGGGTATTCATCATTGCATATTCTATGATGTTCAAATACTAGACATTATTTATCATCTATGTAGCTAAATATAATTTAGAAGGTAGGATTTTTAAGGTATATATCACACCTAATCCTAACATTCTTCCACTTGAAATTTATATTGAAGATTCATAAAGGGAAACTAAAAATAAACAAATCAAGAGCTATAAAAGGTAAGTTTTGTGGCTTCTACGCACCAATAGAATTTATCTTTATTGACTAACATAATGAGAGAATCTGTAACATTGACTAAGGTGTCAACCTTCTATATCATGAATTTTCCACCCTTAACTGTATCACATTAAAAGTGATAATGAATACCATTATACTTCCTAGAAGCATGCTACATTAATTTCTTCACCAAATAGATGGTACTTAACTATCACATTTGATCTTGACCCATCTACACTTAGAGTTAATTTCTAAACATAATCTTTGTAACCATATTTCCTCCTTACAAGTATGTGTTACAAATATACTCTAATTTTGCATTATAAACACAATCATAGGTTTCCACTTACTCATCTAGCTAACTAATCCAAAAAAAGTAAACAACCAATTGTGAACCTCTTATTGTCCAAATCACTAGTCTACTATGAATCAAAAAATCCCTATATATCAATCATCTTTCCCACATCATTAATATCATGATAGAAAATAGAATAATCAAAATTATCTCACAAATATGTAAAAACACTTCACATAATTCTAATATCCTCTAACAAGGTTAGACATAAACCTATTAAGAATTTTCATTGCTTGGATAATGTATATTCTTGTACAAGCCATAACATATATCAAGTTGCCTACAACACTAGCATATGAACCATTAAATATACCCTCCAACTCATCATCTAACTTAGGACACTAATTCAATGATAATTTAGTACCAAAATGTACAAAAATACTTATTATCTTACAATCCTACACAATAAACCTTTACAAAATAGTTTGAACATACTTACTCTAACTAAACCAAAGTTTTTTATTAACCCAATTCTTGATGATCTTCATACCTAAAATTTATTGTATCCCCTAAATAATTCATTTCAAAGGTACCATACAATTGAGTTTGACCTTCCTAATCATACCCTTATTATTTATAATGATAACATGTCATCAATATATAAAATAACTATTAGCAATTTATCATTGATTAATTTAATACTAACACAAACATCACACTCATCTTAACAAATATGAGCTCCAATATAAAATCTTAAAAATTTATAATATCATATCCAAGGTGATTTCCTTGGACCATATAATGATCATTTCAACATATAAACTAAGTTCTCCTTCACTTTTACCATAAAGCTATCAAATTGATTCATAAATATTTCTTCCTCAAGATCCCCTATAACAAAACAATTTTAATACTACTAAATTATAAGCATGAGAAATAGGAAGTAGGAATCTAATAGAAGTTAGTTTTACAAAAAGATAGAAAATTTCATTGAAATCAACTCCATCAACCTGGGAGTAGCATTTTTCAACTAGTATTTTCTCATACATTTCAAAAATTATTTTTAATATCCATTTTCTCTACATCTAAATTATAAGTATAAGAAATAAAAATTAGGAATCTATAGAATTTAGTTTTACAATAGGATGAAATTTTTTATTTAAATCAACCCTGATGGCTCCTCTAGGGGTAATATTGGGTATGTTGGGGTTGGAGGTGTTGGGAGAGACAATTCAGGGGTTGTCTTTTTCTTCTTTTCCATCTTTTAGGGATACCAAACTAATAATCTTATGGAATCCCTTTCTATCATTATTGGGTGGGAAAAGGGGTGTTCCCTTGAGTGGTGCAAGGTCATCCGTGAGTAAGATTCTCAAATCCTAGTATTTATGTTGAATGG
This sequence comes from Sequoiadendron giganteum, assembly GCA_007115665.2. Taxonomy (NCBI): domain Eukaryota; kingdom Viridiplantae; phylum Streptophyta; class Pinopsida; order Cupressales; family Cupressaceae; genus Sequoiadendron; species Sequoiadendron giganteum. Next base: position 674,845,029 of record CM021103.1, on the reverse strand, counting down.
GAAAAAATTGGATGGGTTGAATTGGTAGTTAGATTCTACGGTTCAGTAGTGAATCACCGAATTAACAATTCCTTGGGCTTGGTTTCCTTTGCCCATATCCCAAGGGAGTGGAACAATGTTGTGGATTGTTTGGAAAAATTTGCCTCAGAGCATAGGGGTAATTGACATGTTGGTGGATGGGAGAATCTTCCCTTGAATTATTCCCAAAGGTTGAGAATGTTGATTCAAGAGGATATTCATGGGTCTTGAGGGGTGTTTGTAGGGATTTGGATAGTTTGGGACCTAGTTTGTTTTGCTTATGCTTTGCAAGGTGTGCCTAGTGGGCCCCTACAAGTTGGTTTTTGTTTCCTTGACTGTAATGCTAACTTTTTACCCCCTTTTTTTCAAAAAAAAATCATTGAAATCAACTCCATGAAACTAGGAGTAACATTTTACCACTAACATATCCTTCTACCTTTTGAATTTAATTTTTAGTATCTTATTTATCTACTTATTGTAGCATCGTAAATTGTCACCCTTGATAATTTCACACTATGTTTTTTCCCACCTAAATTGTCACCCTTGATAATTTCACACTATGTTTTTTCCCACGTAAATTATTGAGCCTAGTTGAGTCCCTAATTTCCTAAATTATGCATTTTATAGCCCACTTTTACCATTTTCTGAGAAATTGCAAGAATTGAATAAATGCATCCAACTATTATTCTAACCTCGACACTTAATGTCCTGGAGAATAAGGCCAAGACCAATTCGCCCTAGGGCAAATGGGCCCCCCTATTCTATTGTAGACCAATTTTGGACATGTTGGAGTGGCCAATTTAACATTCAAAACCCAACTTGTGAAGGTCGGCTATGGGGATCTAATTTTTAGGAAATTGAATAAATGCCTATAAATACCTAGTCTTTTCACCATTTGAAGCTATAAGGAAGCAAAAATGAAATTTTATGAGTAAGAATCATTATCAAGAGAAAGTCAAGAGAAACATTTTAGAGCATTATTGCAACAATTCAAGATCCAAGCATCATGTCAAAGTGTATGTGAGTTAGTGTCGATAGATTATCATTGTTTTGTGAAGGCTAACCAATTTTGTAGGTCTCCAAAGAAATTCAAGCAATCAAGCAAGAAAGATCCAATACCTTGAGGTGATTTATATGACTTTGATCCTTTAAAGAAGCTATTGAAGGGTGGTGAGTTGCAACACTTTGTGATTTCATCATTTCTTCCTATCCATTATCATTTTATCATTTACATTGTCATTGTGGAAGTGGAAACACTTACACAGGGTTTGACTGAGGTAATCCCATAAATGGCCCAATATTTTCCCTCTCTTTCACTTTGCAGGTTCTAGGTTTGAAATGGATTGAGGGAAGCTTGAATACACATTATTTGTTATTTTATTTGAAGCCTTACATCTTGTCAAAAAACAAAAACACACCTACAAAATTACTTGATGGTGTTTCTATTGGAGTACAGGACCACTGAGAGGGGGGGTGAATCTGTGGTCAAATAAAACCAATTTCAAAACTTAACACACTTGATTACACAAAGATTCTAGATATTTTATGTTATGAAAATAATAAAGATGTACAAATTAAAATACTGCATTTGAATTAGGGATAATCAACTATGCACAAACCAACACACGATCAATAAGAATCAAGACACAAGATTTATGAGTGGAAAAACCCTAAAAGGGGGAAAAAACCACTCTGAAATAATTGCTCTATTAAGCTAAACTAGCTAAAACTTGCTATTTACAAATTTCATGCCTCATTTGAAATACAACAAGCCTCGCTGGCTAACATTCAAGTCTCACTAGCAATTACTCAATCCTCACTGGCACATTCCCATACCTCACTAGAAAATTACACAAGCCTCATTGGCTAATTCCCATGCCACACTGGCAAAAATCCGTGTCTCATTGACACTCTTCAAAAGGAAAATAAAAGAATACAAAGGGTTACCCAATTTCACTTCAAATCACTGCACAAAAAAAGTTTCACCATAGTTTATTTTCACTTACCACAACCTTTTAACTCCATTCTAATAAAGAAAATAGCTCTACAATATCACATACTATCATCATGCTATCATGCTCTAATAAGTCTCAACATCATCTTGAATTGTAGGAAGAAAGACAATAATATCTGCCCCTATCATCATATTTTCAAATAAAAACATTACATACCTCTCTTTCAAAACCCTATTCATCCTTATCACAACATACTTCAACAATTTGATAAACTCAATTATGCAAATTCACAAATTCTTTCTGTAATCACTATATTTTATTCATGAAAACAACATCACCTTTAATACCTGAAAGGATTAGAGTCATCTATGTTTTTCATATATCAATCAAGAACATTCATCTCATACTCACAAAGCTTATTCCATCACCAATCCAGAGTAAATAATACACTTGAATACCTGAAACAGGTTACAGTCTTCTCTATCTCTCATATTTCAATCAAGAACATTAATATCTTCACCTCATAGAGCTAATACCAACTTCTTTTTTCTCACTCCTCACATATTGCATACAAAAAACAAAATAATTTTCTTTCAAATTGAAATTACCAATTACAATCACATGACCATTGATCTTCAAACAATCACACAAATTGAAAACTCAAATCTTCAATTCGGTGCCATAAAAAACTATTCATTAACCTATTCATGCACTCAAAGAGAAGCTTTCAAACTTTTTGTCAAGTTCAAGTCCCTGAAAGTAACCGTTCATATATTTTAAATGTAAGCACTTAGATTTTAAACTTCCACAAACCAACCTTTGAATCATGACCTTTGTTTCCCACTCAAATAATATAAAATCAATTTTTAACTTGCTCGACCAGTTGCAATATATAGGAGGGCCAGTTGAAGAATGTTTAAAACCCCTTAAACTCATAACTTAAATAAATCTTAACCTCTCATACACAGGCACCTTCCAAATATAACATAAATAAACTTGTTGATTTGTACAAAAAAGCATATACTTAGGGTTTTAGAAAAAAGCTTACAAACAATGAAGAAAGCCTAACCAATTTCAAAGGCCTTAATGAATTGAAGACATGTGAATAATCTATGATCTCAGCTAGCCACCATGTATTTCTAATCCAGAGTATAACACCTTTGATATGGACAAAAATAAAAGCCATGAAGTAAAGAACAATGTAACTTTGTCATTGCCATGTAGGGCATCAAACCCTCAACAACATGAAGTAACAATGATGGATAAGTAAAGTGCATTAATGAAAAACCAACAAATCAATACAACGATCCATGGAATAGATGCACTTACCAGCCTTTACCATGTTTGACATTTGTACCTTTGATACCTTTGATTATTTTTGATGCAAAATACTATGCCTTGATAAAGTGATTTTGACTTGAAACACCAAATTACTCATCAATCAATACCAATGCAAGTTACTCATCAAAATTGAATGTCTTGTATCACAGTGACAAAAAATATCAACAAACTCTTTGCAAAACCATGGAGAACATCAAGATTTGAATGTAAATAAACAAACCATCATGCCAATGCCAAACCTTCATGCAACAACCTTTGAATTCAATGACAAACAATGCCAACACAACAGTTTTGACAATTTTGCAACCAAAAATCAGAAGCTTAGATATGTCATCAGAGGACCCCAAAAACATAGTAGAATTGTCATATAAAGACCCATTCACCCTAGGGAAACCCTGTCTTTCTACAATCAAATCCAACTTTTCATGATAGGTACATAGTCCTGTGCACTTTCTAGATTTGCTTGCAAGTTATTGTTTCAGTCTATGCATTATCGGGATCTTAAATTGTTTATATTGGGTCACATAGTTTAATTAGTTTAATCATAGAAAATCAATTCTAGTCCATTTCTAAGGCTTTAAAGGATCAAATCTTGGTTTGATTGACTGAACTTCATGGCTGAAAGTCAATATAAACACCTTGTTGATTTGAATCCTAATTTATTTTAGAAAAAAAGAGTAAAAAGCAATCCTATATTTAGACATTAAACTTAGGGTTCCCTTTTTCCTATGTTACATTTTGGTGAACTTGAAATTTTTACATAATAAACCTTCTAAAATCTAAAGTAATTCAACCCTAGATTTAGGTTTTGCATTGCTTTGTTTTATGTTTCTCATTTGGGGTTTCATTTTTGCATCATAAAAAGTCATAAAAATTCAAAAAATTATATATCATATTGCACCATAGGTTGCAATAGCATTATTTTTAGTCATTTAGGTTAGAGTTACATTCAAAATTGCATTCATAATTGTCATTTCTTGTTCAAACATTTGCATTTGAGTCACATTTAATTTTTCAATTTTCTAAACCTCTTTCAGGGACTTAGACACCCTAGGGCACCTCTGTATTGCTATAGGTGGCTCAAAAAACTTTTACACAGGTCTTTGTCTTTGTATTCTTTATCTAATTCTTCTTGAAAATATTTGATTTGAAATTCTAGAAAAGTGTTATCACATGTTAAAGAAAGTTGTCATTTTGCTTCATATGTTGCAAATTTATGAAAAATTATTGCATTTCAATATTGAAGATTATCAGATCTATAGCATTTTTTTTATATTTTCTAAAATATTGCATAATTTGGATAGATTAGTTTTATTTTTCTAAAAATTCAAAACCCTAGGTTCTTCCAACACATTACACAATCCAAAAACTTACAAAACAACAACATAATTAATTATAAATATGGGTTTGCAAGTTACCACATAGTTAGTTCCTTTCACTAGTGCCTCTGAAATTGAAATCTCAAAAAAATCCCTAATAGGACTTAGACACCCTAGGGCATCCAAATCCTCCATAAACCTACCTGAGATCTCCAAAACAAATTAATACTTGTTGTCAGTTTTCTTACCTAGAACATGGTTTCCAGATTTGTGCTTACATCAAGTCTATTAGTTTGTTTTCAGTACTAGTTTTCTTTAACACATGTAAACCTAGATTGCAATTGAAATTTAATGATTAAACTTGGGGAAATAATAGTAATCTAATCATGTTACATCTCTTTCCACAAGTGCATTGTATATTCACCAATCCCTTTAGTTGTGATGACTTTGACATGTTAGATGATGCCCTTGGGGACTTCATCTCACCTAGATCATCCACTAAGGCTTCTAACATTCCAACAAACACAATCATTGATACTCATGATTATCATAGTAGCTATTCTCATAATATCCCTCCTAATTATGAGAGTATCTTAACACAAGAAAATGAAATCATTACACATTTCTTAATATCACTTTGCCTAATCTTCATTCACCTCCCAACACCTTTCGTACTTGTGAGAACACTTTGGTGCGAGAGGAGGAAATCATGGACCATCATGACAATCATATTTGTTGTTCTCTCGATACCTCACCCACTTGTGAAGAAGGCACCATGGTGTTAGAGGATTTAATTGTTGAGTATCATGAGAATCTTGTTTGTTTCTCTCCCAATACCTTTCTTACTTAGGAAGATATTGTGACACAGAAGGATGAAATCATTGATGCATTCCTTTAAAAAGACAGTAAGATGGATGGCATGGATGAAAACGCTAAGTTGACATTAGATTCCCCCTTTGTAGAAAATCATCAACAAGTAAATAACTCAATTGAGATTATGAATGCACAACTAAAAATTGGCTCACCTCCCATTATAGGACCTCCTAAACCCTTTGGCCATATATTGAACTTTGTAAAATAACTCACTAGTAAGCACGTGTTGCAACAACGTTATCATGCAATTTCTCATATATAACATTCCTCAATGTAGTGGTAAAGAGTATGATCTTATTGAGAAACTTCGTCATACTCCAACAAACATCTCCATTTGGGATTTGATTTAAACATCACTTACATTCAATAGGATGTTGATGTCCCATTTTCCGCTATCTTCAAATGATGTAGCCACCTTATTTGATTGAATGCAAGTGACAAATTTTGATATTACATTCCCTCAACATGAATTACCCTCGCTCAAGATCCAAAATAAAAATGAAGCTTTAATAATAAAGGTGATCATTAATGAAAACTAGAGTTAGACACACTCTCATAGACAATGGAGCAGGTCTTAATGTTTGTAGCATTGACCTCCAAGATAAAATTGGTGTGGACAATAATCTCATAGAACCCAATGATGTTAATATTTGTGACTTTGAAAATGTTAATAAGCAGTCATTAGGAATGATCACACTACCCATTGAGGTGGGACCTGTGGTTTTGCCTACCCCTGTCCATACCATGCCAATGCTTCTTTCATACAATATTCTCCTAGGTAGACCATGGATTCATTCCATGAAGGGAGTCCCATATACTCTTCACTTTGAGACGAAGTATTGAATATAATAACAATATATACATGGTTGAAGCATATAAACAAAGTTATAATTCACAAGTTCAACATGATCATAACACTTTCAACTCTCTTAAAACTTTGATTCCAACTTCAAAGGTAGAACCTATACAAGTTGATGATAATACCAATTGTCTTTCACCTACAACAAAACTCTTAGATGATGATTGGGGGCCATTTTATTTTACACCTTGCTTTAAAGGGGATTCTAAAATATTTCCATAAAAGTAGAAAGAGTCAAATACACATGATTCATCTTCAAACACATGTTTTGGGGATGATTGGGGTTCATTAGATTTTATACCCTCCTTTATGGGAGAGTACAAAATCTCACAATCTAAACCAAAAAACTCTTGTGTTTCATTTTCTCAACTTGGTTCTACATCAACAACATCACCCCACGATGGTGATGGGGACTCTCCAACTCCTGTCCTACATGAGTTGGAGATGCTTAACTTTTAAAAACTTAAAAAAGATTTATGTTCTTAGGAAGAAGACAATTCTTCTTAGAAGCATGTAGATACAATATCTTCATTTGAGTTGGAAGCATGTTATGGTCTTGGATACAAAACTATTTCTAAACACGGATGTAATGAAAACATGAAACAAAATAGGAATCAAGTGAAATCTATACCATAATTTTCCAAGTAGGGTATAGGTTTCCAACCTTCATCTAATGCTTTATCATCTACTGTATGTATGACATATTGTGATAAGAAATTAAGTTTTCATTCACAAGAGAAAGAAATGTCCCCTTATATTGATCAAGAGAATATCTTTTCGAGGCTTCTCAAATCCCACCTGATTCTCTTCCTCCAAGAACACGAAAGAAATTCTACACCAAAAACTCATTTTGTGCATATCATCAAGTGCATGATCATTCTACCAATGAACGCCAAGCCTCAAGTAATAAAATACATCTTAAGGATTGTGGTGCTCTTCCTTGTGTTGATGCACCTAATTCCTCTAATCAATAAAGATCATCATATTATGTTGCTCATATGTGGCATTTGTAGCTTTATGTGTTTTTCTCATTTCCATTCATGGTGATACAATCATAAGTGCAACCATATTTTTCATGGTAGTAACATGATAGTCCTTGGTGCAGTTCTCTTTATCTCTACGTTTGGGGGGAAATGATATCTAGTTTTGGGAGGCATGCATTATTTTCAAGGATCCCCTCTTCCCCTCTTTCTCTGTAAAATACAACATAGCAAGTATGTTGAAATTTTAAGGGGGGGCATATATTACCCCTATCCATTTCGTCTTGTGAAATTTCTCCTTAAATACCAACATACCCCCTTTGGCAGTGGTTTTTTTGTAACACCACCTAAGGCATGGTTATCAATTCATCCCCCAAGATGTTAAAATTCATTCATCCCTCAAGATGTTAAACTTTGTTCATCCCTTGAGATGTTAAACTTTTTTCCTCCCTCGAGATGTTAAAGTTTGTTTTTCCCCCAAGATGTTAAACTTGAACATCCATTTTTAACATGGCCACCTAGCACAACACAACGTGCTTTCTAGTGGAGCCATGTGTTCATAAGTGATTTTACATCCTTGTGAGAGCATCATTTTTCTAGACAACACATTCAATGGATGATGTTGGTATTTGGGACAATTTAAGATTGAGGTCTCTTTACCTGAACAACTCGAATCCCTTTAGCACTAACCTTGTGTTTTTTTGTGTGTTATCTTTGTGTCTGCATCGTGATTGTGTTCATTTTGTTGTCATTTAGATGTTATGTTATATCATGTTTTTTCATCATGTATGCTTTGTGTTTTTTGACATGTATGTTTGTGTATGTTATCTTGCTACATTTCATACATGTGTGTGTTCCTTTGTGTCTATGTTGGTGTCAAATTCACAAGACAACTGTGAGGGGGGGTGAATCAGATGTACATTAAAACATTAAAATCCTCATTAACATTTAGATCTGTATTAATTCTTAAACTCTTAACAACCTTTAAACCCTTATCAAGCATTGGAAAAATATAAACATGAGAAATAGTAATGCAAACACATCCAAACACATGAGAACACCAGATTTATGTGGAAAACCCAAGAAGGGAAACACCATAGTGAGGATTAGCTCACAATATAAAGTAATTGCAATACCAAATACAATAGGCTCACTACCGAAGGGCTCACTGCCCAAAAGAAAGAAGGGCTCACTACCAGATTAGAAAATGAAGATAGAATATTGTTATAATGAGAAATCCATCTCAGAGCAATAGAGAATATCCACCACTACAACTTTCTGCTATCAATAACCTCCAACTCACTGCTATCAGAAACTTTAGGTACTCTACAAATGTAGAACCTTTTTCTCACTGCATTGGAGTCATAGGCATTAAGCTCACACTTCAGATCTATGCATCTGATTAAACTCACATCTCAATACATCCTCACATCCACACCACCTTATCCAATGATTCACCTTGCCTTTATACTATTCACAACCTTAAAAACATCTTTCAAGGTCGGCTATGCACCTCAAATGTGCAAATTCAAATTAGGTCAGCACCAAAAGATTCCCACAATGGAGAGGAATGAAGGAAAACCATATCACACTTTAAATTGGACCTAAATCCACATATACACGCCACAACACACTTCCACAAACACCATAGAATATCCACAATTAGTGTAAATACCCAAGGTCGATTGAACCTATGTTAACACCATTAAACATTTAAGCACACACTTCACCAAATCCAAAGATGGCTTACACAACACACACAACACTTAAACACAATCTAGAATATTCCATCAACACCTTGAAATCCAAAAAATCCTTTGCAACATCATACACCTAAAGAACATACTCATTTTGTATACCCAATTAACCTTCCACACACTGTAACTTATGAATCCAACCTTGCGGAGAACCAAAACTCAAACAACTCAGATTGAAGATAGATATGAACAATATAAGCACACTTCTTGATTTTCAAGACTATAATCCACAGTGTGAAGAAATTTGGAGCAAAACCATTTATCCTAGACAACACTACTTCACAATTCACACACGGGTGAACACAACTTCTTCTGTCGAACGATCCAAAACTTGTAGCTCTGGATATAACACCTCTGATTAACATATCTGAACCACACAAGAAGATCTTCAACCATGAAGAAATGCAAAGAAAAATACTAAACACCACTCTACCACACTAAACACTTTTTACCATATTGTTTCCTCTTTTATTTAGATTTTCTCATAAGAACTTGGAAACCAAGCACCACAAACACCATCTCAACATCTACAATAATTTCTCATAAACACCAAACCAAATGAAATACAACTCAACCATACTAATGGTTGAACATCCTCAAACACATGCTCATCAAAGCAACACTAGAGGTTGAAATCAACAATACTACTAATGAAAACATAATGCAATCAATCAGAGCATCTCCCTAGGTTGGAATCAATGACAACACAAACTTCCAACAATTGGTTTTCCATGGGATATTGGATCCTAGGGGCTTGCACACTCCCCTTAGATCCTTAGTCATCCTATCTCTTCAACATTTGGACAATTATACCCCTCTTAACATAAATTTTCTACTTTAGTGTGAGTCTGAGCGTAAGTTCATACTCTCACTAAAGTGGGGGCTAAATGTAGCATCGTTAATTGTCACCCTTGACAATTTCACACTATGTTTTGTCCCCCCTAAATTATTGAGCCTAGTTGAGTCCCTAATTTCCTAAATTATGCATTTTATACCCATTTTTATCGATTTTTGAGAAATTGCAAGCATTGAATAAATGCATCCATCTATTATTCTTCCCTCAACACTTAATGTCCTCGAGAATAGGGCCAGGAACCATTCACCCTAGGATGAATGGGTCCCCCTATTCTGTCAGGGACCAATTTTGGACATGTTGGAGTGGTCAATTTTACATTCAAAATGGGCAACTTGCAAAGGTCGGCTATTGTGATCTAATTTTTAGGAAATTGAATAAATGCCTATAAATACCTAGCCTTTTCACCATTTGAAGCTAGAAGGAAGCAAGAATGAAATTTTATGAGCAAGAATCATTGTCAAGAGAAATTCAAGAGCAACATTTTAGAGCATTATTACAACAATTCAAGATCCAAGCATCATGTCAAAGTGTACATGTGAGTTCATGTTGACATATTATCATTATTTTGTAAAGGCTAACCACTTTTTTAGGTCTCCAAAGAAATTCAAGCAATCAAGTGAGCAAGATCCAAGACCTTGAGGTGATGTGTATAACTTTGGTCCTTTAAGGAATCCATTGACGGGTGGTGAGTTGCAGTGCTTTGTGATTTCATCATTCCTTCCTATCCATTATCATTTAATCATTGGAATTACCATTGCAGAAGTGGAAACACTTACTGTTGTATTATGGAGCCTATCAGACTCAGAGGCTTAATTTTCCCCACCTTTGTCGATGCGGTTTCCCCCCAAATCAATTACATGTGAATCGGAAGTGGGGCAACACCCCTCTTGCAGGGTCAAGGGGCATCGCTCCCAAAGAAAAATTGATCAATATTTTAATAGATAATTTTCTACCAAGATGTATTTAAAATATAGTTGTAAATGGTTGAAAAATAGTTAAAATAACAATTGAATAACTACCGAAAACCAAGAGTTATTGGTTGCACGAAGGAAAGCCAAAAGTCACGTTTGGATTTCAAGCAATTATACACACGTAGGAAGGTAAAAAGATATGCGAATTTGAGTTTGATGGTTGTTGGGCATGGAAAAATGTGAGCTAAAGGTCACAGGTGTGTGGCTGGAAAAATGTAGGTTGAGTTGTGGGTGCACGCAATAAAGGGCATGAAAAATTAGCAGTGGTAAAATGTTGGTAAAATGTCATTGCAAGTCAATGTAATATCATTTTGTTGGAAGATTAATATATATTGGACCCTTTGTTTGTGGACGTAGCCAATTATTTGGGCGAACCACATTAAATTATGCGTTGTCTTGTTTATTGAAATTTATTTATGTGTTTAATTATGTTGTTAATCTCTATAAATTTTCATTTAATTGATCAATTATTGCCTACAATTACTAACAAGTGGTATCAAAGTGGGTTGAATTTAGTTATCCTCTATAGGAATGTCTCATGGTTGAGTGGGAGTCTCACAGTTGAGTGGGAGTAATGGAAAATGAGGGTAAATTGAAGGTAGATAAGTTTAATATGCAGAACTATCAATTATGGAAGATGTAGATGGAGGATTACCTCTATCAAAAGGATTTATGACAGCCATTAGAAGGGAAAGCCAAGAAACTAGAAACAATGTTTGATGAGGATGGAGATCTTCTGGATAGAAAGGCACTAGGCACTATTTGGTTGTGCCTGGCATCATCAGTGGCATTCAATATTACAAAATCAAAGACAACGAAAGCGTTGATGTAGACCTTGGAAAAATTATATGAAAAGCCTTAAGCTTTGAATAAAGTATTTCTTATGAAGCATTTATTTAACATGAAAATGGTAGAAGGTGGATCAATTAGTGATCATTTAGATGAGTTTAACACAGTTACCAGTCAATTGACTTCTGTGAGTGTAAAATTTGATTAATAAGTTAGGGATCTTTTGATTTTGTGTTCTTTGTTTGAAATCTGGAATAGCTTGGTAATGATAGTTAGTAACTCTTTCTGGTTCAAATATGCTAAAAGTTGATGATGTTGTTGGTGTTATTTTGAGTGAGGAAATTCATAGAAAATATCAAGTGTAACATCCACATCAGGCAATGTTTTGAATGCAGAAAGTAGAGGTAGATCAAAGGAGAGGGAAGAATTCTGGAGGTCATGGGAAGTCACGAGGAAAGGCGAAGGACAAAAGGTCCAAATCTAGAGAAAATAAGGATTGTTGGTACTGTGGGAAACTAGGTCATCTAAAGAAAGATTGCTTGTCTTAGAAGAATAAAGATGGAGACAAAAAGGAAGGAAATAAGGAGGCAAATGTGGTAAGTAATAAATATAAAGATAATGCTTTTATTTTATCCCTTGATAATGCTAATAATTCTTAGGTGTTAGATTCATGGGCTTCATTTCATGCTACGCCCCATAGAAGTTATTTAATTGATTATGTCCAAGGGGATTTGGGATGGTTTATTTGGGAGATAATGAACCATGTCAAATTTTTGGAAAGGGAAGAATTGGAATTAAGTTGCAGAATGGGAATCATTGGCTACTACTACAAGAGGTAAGGCATGTTCCAAGACTAACTAGAAATTTAATTTCAGCAAGGCAACTAGATGATGAAGCTTGTGTTGTTACTTTTAGTGATAAAAATTAGAAAGCTATAAAAGGGGACTTAGTAGTAGAAAAAGGTGTGAAAGTATGCACCTTATATCTTTGTATAGGTAATACCATTCATGTTACTTTAGTCATTGTAGATAAAAATCAAATAGGGAAGTTGTTGGAAAAATCAGCTACAACAATTGCTATGAGTTCGACAATAATTGTTGTGGGTTTTGTAATAGGTTTAGGAATAGTTGTTGTGGGTTAGTAGGAAAAAAATCAAATAGTTTCTATAGGTTCTGAAACAACACTATGGCATAATATAATTGGGCACATGAGTGAAAAAAGTATGAAGGTACTTCATTTAAAGAATGTTTTACTAGGTCTAAAATGTTAATATGGATTTTTATGAGAGTTGTGTGTATGGAAACCAAAAGAGAGTTAGTTTTCTAAAAGATGGGAAGCAAAGGAAAGATGAGAAGTTGGAGCTTGTGCATACGAATGTATGAGGACCAACTCAGGTATCTTCTCTTGGTGGCTCTCGGTACTATGTTACATTCATAGATGATGCAACTAGGAAGGTTTGGATTTATTTCCTTAGACACAAATTTGATGTATTTGAAACATTTAAAAATTGGAAAAGCTTGGTTGAGAATGAAATAGGTAAGAGATTAAAATGTCTCATATCTTATAATGGTGGTGAGTATTGCAGCAAAGAGTTTGAAGATTATTGTTCCTCTAATGGAATTCATAGGCAAAAAATGGTTCCAAGGACTCCACAAAAAAATGGAGTGGTTGAGTGCATGAATAGAACAATAATGGAGCATGCACATATGACGAGATTACATGTATTTAAACTTGTTGGAAGAGGTTATAAACACTCCTATTTATTTAATTAATAGAGGTTACTCTAATCCTTTGGGTTGTGGTATTCTAGAGGAAGCATGAATGGGTAAGAAGGTGAGATATTATTTTCTCAAAACCTTCGGATGTGAAGCTTATGCACATGTAGATTCTGAAAAATAGAACCAAGCTGGAAGAAAAATCAAAGAAATGTATATTTGCTGGATATGACATTGATGAATTTGGTTATAGGCTTTGGTATTTTAAAAATAAAAAATTGTGAGAAGCAAGGATGCCATATTCAATGAGAAGGTGTTGTACAAAGATAATTTTCAACAACATGAGAAGAAATAAAATGATTATGTAGTATTGGATGATACTCCAGATAGTGATGTTCCACTAGTTCCTCATGCTCTGCAACAACAAGAACAAATACCACACACTCTAGTGAATGTCAGTTGATCAACAAGGATAAGTAGATCTCTAGAAATATTTTCTCTATCTTTGTATTCTATTTTATTAGTTGATGTTGATGAATTGGAAGGGTATGATGAAGCTATGTAGGTGGATACAAAGGTTCAGTGGGAGCATGGAATGGAAGAAGAAATGGACTCCTTGCTGAAAAGTTGGACTTGGGAGTTATGCAAGTTGCCTACAGGTAAGAAAGCTTTACCAAATAAATCATTTTATAGGTTGAAAGAGGAAGATGGAGGTAATAAAATATTTAAATCCAAGCTAGTTGTAAAGGGATTTTCCTAGAAAAAGCAATGATTTTGATGAGATTTTTTCTTTAGTTGTTAAAATGAATTTTATTTGTACTATTTCAAGTATTATGGCTACTAAATATTTGTATTTGGAACAACTAGATATTAAAACAAATTTTCTTCATGGTGATTTAGAGGAGGAGATATATATGCAACAACCACAGGGATTTGAGATCAAAGGTACAAAGAAATTGGTGTGCATATTGAAGAAGCGTTTGTATGGCTTGAAACATTCACCTTGGTAATGGTATATTAAATTTGATAGTTTTATGGATGAGAAAACTACAACTGGTGTAATTCAAACCACTGTGTTTATTTTAAGAGGTTAGATGATGATAGCTACATTATTTTATGTTTATATATTGATGATATTCTTGTAGCAGGGTCTAACATGGATCACATTAGAGAGTTAAAATAGAATTTAGCAAATTCATTTACTATGAAGGATTTGAGGGAAACAAAACAAATCCTTGGTATGAGAGTTACTAGAGATGGGAAAAATATAATTTTTTTTTATCTCAGGATGATTATGTTGAAAAGGTGTTCTAGAGATTCCATATGGATAATGCTACACACCTTTTCCTAGTCTTTTTAATTTGACTAAGGATATATGTTCTAAAACATAAGAGGAGGAGGAAAAAATGTCCAAGGTACCATATGCTTCAACTGTAGGTAGTTTAATGTATGTCATGGTATGTACGAGACCGGATATTGCACATTCCATAGGAGTTATTTTTAGGTATATGAGTAATCTTGAAATGGAGCATTGGAATGTAGTAAAATAGATTCTCAAGTATTTGAGAGGTACATCCAATAGATTTTTATGTTTTGGGGGCTCTAATACTAATTTGAAATGCTATGTTGAATCATATTTGGTAGGAGATGTTAATACCAGGCGGAGTAACATAGGTTATGTGTTTATAGTTAGTGGGACAATAGTGAGTTGGATCTCTAGGCTACAAAAGGTGGTTGCTTTATCCACCACAGAGGAAGAGTATGTAGCTGCAGTAGAGGAAAGAAAAAAAATGATATGGCTACATTTTTTTATGGAAGAATTGGGAAAACAACAGGCTGAAAGTCACTTATTTATGGATAGCCAGAGTACTATACATCTTGCAAAGAATTTTTCCTTGCACTAAAAAACCAAACACATACAACTGAGACACCATTTTATTCGGTTGGTATTGGAGGATGGACAGGTAAAGCTGGAAAAAATTCATACTGATGAAATTCTAGAAGATATGTTTATGAAGGTAGTGAAAATGGAGAAGATGAGCTCCTCTTCAACTTCGGTTGGCCTTCAAGGTTGAAAATAAAATTAGAACATCAGGGTCTAGGGTGTTGATTTCTAGTGAGAGTTGTAGGGGCAGTGGTGTTTTGATTAGTCTCCAAGTGGGAGATGATAGGGTGTGGAGTATGATTAGACTCCAAGTGGGATATTGTTGTATTGTGGGGCCTATCAGACTCAGAGGTTTAATTTTCCCCAACTTTTTCAGTGTGGTTTCCCCCCAAATCAATTTATAGGGGAATCAAAAGGGGGGCAGTGCCCCTCTTGTGAAGTTTGGGGGCAACACCCCCGAAGTAAAAATTGCTCAATATTTTATTAATAAAGAATTTTCTGCCAAGATGTATTTAAAATATAGTTGTAAATGGTTGAAAAATAGCTAAAAGAATAGTTGAATAATCACCAAAAACCAAGAGTTATTGGTTGCATGAAGGAAAACCAAAAGTCAAGTTTGGATTCCAAGCAATTGTATGCAAGTAGGAAGGTAAAAAGGCATGCGATTTTGCATTTGATGGTTGTTGGGCGTGGAAAAATGTGAGCAGAAGGTTGTGGGTGTGTGACTGGAAAAATGTAGGTTGAGTTGTGGGTACACACAATAAAGGGTGTGAAAAAACAACAGTGGTAAAACATTGGTAAAATATTGTTGCAAGTTGCAACAGTTGTTGCAAGTCAATTTAATATCATTTTGCTGGAAGATTAATATATATTAGACTCTTTGTTTGTGGACTAGCCCATTATTTGGGTGAACCACATTAAATTTAGTGTTGTCTTGTTCATTGAAATTTATTTTTGTGTGTTTAATTCTGCTAATAATCTACATTTAATTGATAAGTTATTACTTGTAATTCCTAACACTTACATAGGGTTTGATTGAGGTAAGCCCCTGAATGGCCCAACATTTTCCCTCTATTTGAATGTGTAGGTTCTAAGTTTGAAGAGGATTGAGGGAAGCTTGAACATAAATGATTCATTATTGCTTTTGAAACCTTACATCTTGTCAACAAACAAAAGATCACCTATAGAATTACTTGACAATGTTTCGAAAGTTCTGCAATAAAAAAATAGAATCTCAAATATGTCATTAGAGGACCCCAAAAATAGAGTAGAAGTGTCATACAAAGACCCGTTCACCCTAGAGCGACCCTATCCTACTACAGTGATAAGATCCAACTTCTAGTGACAAGTACATGGTCCTCTACACTTTCCAGATTTTCCTGCAAGTTATTGTTTCAATCTATGCATTATCGAGATCTTGCATTTTTCATATTAGGTCACATAGTTGAATTAGGTTAATCATAGAAAATCAATTCTAGTCAATTTCTAAGGTTCAAAAGGATCAAATCTAGGTATGATTGAATAAATTTTTACCCACTTTTTAAAAAAAATAATTGAAACCAACTCCATTATTTAGGAGTAACATTCTACCACTAACATATCCTTCTACTTTTCAAAAATAAATTTTACTATCCATTTTATCTACTTATAAATTATAAACAACAAAACTAGAAAGTAGAAATCTATTATATATTTTTCTTACAACATGATAAAAAAATCACTAGCATCAACTCCCTCAACCTAGGAGTAACATTTTGGTACTAGTCTTTGCTTGCACCTTTCCAATTGTCCATCTACTCCAAATTTTTCCTAAAAATGTTTTCTTACCAAACTCTATTTGCTAGATCTTATTGAAAATAAAATGCAAAACTTAAGTTTAGATAAATTATGTTAGAGAAAGGAAACTGAAAATAATGCAATAGATAATATACACATTGTTAGCCCCCTATTGGAGGTGGGTTCAACTGGGACAAGTGAAACAATGGGTGAAGAAGGTGAGACATGGGAAGATGAGAGTAATGGAGTTGTAGATGAATCTATAGAGAAAGTTGTGGAGGAAGAAAACTAGACAACCCTGAAGAAAAGAGGGAGGAAGAAGAAGGCGGATGTGGGAGGTGATTCTAAACTGGGTAGACCCAACTAGAGACATACTAGGCTGAGAGAGACTACAAATGAGATTGCCTTAGGTAAACAGAGGACATTGGATGTGTCCTCTAAGAAAGGTCAGAAATGAAGGTTATGTCTTGGAATGTTTGTAGGCTCAACAACTCCCACAAGCAGCTTGCTCTAAAGAACTATGTTCTTGAACATAAAATTGATGTGTATTTACTACAAGAAACCAAGATGAAGAAGAAAAGTTTTGATAAGATTGTTAAGCTTATCTAGCTTGGTGCGCCCTACTTCTATAGTGATGTTGATGGGGTGTCGAGTGGGCTTGTAGTGCTTTGGAACCCCTCTAGGTTTATGAGTTCTGAGCTTTTCCACTGCAAGAGTAGCGTGGGAGTCTCTTTCTCCTATCCGGGTGGAACTTGGTCCCTAATCAATGTTTATGCCCCTAACCAGAGAAATGCTAGGAGTGCTTTATGGCAAGATCTTACTGATTGGATTAAAAATAATATTGACTCATGTTGGATGGTGGTTGGGGATTTCAATTCTCCTCTTTATCCTTCAGATAAAAGTGGTGGTCTGGTAGATTACTCAGACATCATGGCTAACCTAGAAAACTTTCTAAGCTCTTCTGGCTTGGTTGACATTGATCTTTCTGGACAAGCCTTTACTTGGTCTAACAGGCGTTTAGGTGAAAATTTGATACAAGTTCGGCTGGATCAGTTCCTATGTTCCTGTCATTGGACTAGCCTACTGAGTGCTAATCTCAAAGCCCTTCCCAGAATGGCGTTCGACCATAATCGTCTGCTACTGACCTCTAATGATTGATCTACTATGGGTCTTGTCTCATTCTAATTCAAGATAATGTGGAATTCCCATCCTAATTTCAAGAATAAAATTGTTGAATGGTGGAACATCCCTGTGCGTGGCTCCCCCATGTTTAGGATATTCTTCAAACTTAAACATATCAAATTCATGGTAAAAGGTTGGAACAAGCGTGTTTTTGGTGATGTTTTCCAAAAGAAAAAGATTATAGAGGAAAAATTGAAAATCTTACAAAGGAAAATGGAGGAAGGAGATGATAGTCAACATACTCACAACTAGGAAATTGAGAATAGGAAAGAGTGGGAACAAATCCTCAAGAAAGAGGAAATCTTCTGGAAACAAAAATCTAGGGTCCAATGGCTGAAAGAGGGCGACATGAATACCTCCTTCTTTCACGTGTCGGCCATCAAACATAAGAAAAGGAATCAAATTGTTAAACTAACTAATTTAAGGGGTGAGGTGATATCTACACCTACCCAGATTGGCCTCTTGGCTGCTAATTACTTTTAGGAGGCCTACTCGGCTCTTACTGAGGCACCCAACCCAACTATGAATAATCTGTTCTTAAATCACCTATCGACCATCATCACCCAGAATGATAATCTTGGGATTCTCAGTGTTGTTACTTTGGAGGAGGTTTGGTTGGAAAATTTTAGTATGGGGGCATTCAAAGATCCGGGGAATGATGGTTTTCCCCCTACTTTCTTTCAGACCTTCTGGGAGATAGTGGGTGAGGACCTTGTTTTGGCTGCTCGTGACTTCTTCAAAATTGGTAAAATTCTCAAACAACTGAACCATACCTTCATTTCTCTAATCCATAAGATTGGTGATCCTCAATCCATGAATGATTTTTGACCTATTAGCCTTTGCAATACCTTTTGCAAAATCCTCTCCAAGGTTTTGGTGAACTGAATTAAACCCCTTCTTGACAAACTCATTAGCCCCACACAAAAAGGGTTTGTTCCTGGTCATCATATCCTAGATGCTACTGTGACCATCCACGAGCTCCTCCATTCCATGGAAAGATGTAACTATGAGGGGATGGCCCTCAAATTGGATATTTCAAAAGCCTACGACAAGGTTATATGGGACTTCATCCCTAAAGTCTTGACCAAGTATGGGTTCAACTAGCCTATGGTCAAACTTATAATGGAATGTGTTACTATGGTTAAATACTCGGTTCTGGTCAATGGGGCCCCCTTGGGTTCTTCTCTACTGGTAGAGGGATTAGACAGGGTGATCCCCTCTCACCCTATCTATTTATCATGATAGTGGATGTGTTGAGCAGGAACTTTGCTAGTCTATTGTCGGAGGGTTCTAGTAAGGGTATCAAAGCTACCTCTTCTTTGGACCCGATTGTGATACAAAAATTTGTGGATGACACCTTCCTTTTTGGGATAGCTTCTATGGTTAAAGCCAGAAAATGAAAAAATTGTCTTAACAACTGCGTTTCCTGCTTTGGTCAATGCATTAACTATAATAAAAGCATGATTTATTTCTTTAACAACACTCCTAACTTGCAAGATAGGGTGACTGTAGTTTTGGGTTGCTTGAGTGAGACTCTTCCTTTAGTTTACCTTGGGCTCCCTCTCACTGTTAAGGAGGTAACCCCTAACTTTTGGAACTCGGTGCTTGAAAGAATTCAAAGGAAACTTGCTGGATGGAAAGGTTTCATTCTTAGCCATGCAGGGAAGATTCAAATTCTTTTTGCTACTCTTCAAGGTATACCAATTTACTTCCTCTCTATTTTCAAGATACCCAGGTATATAGCTAAGAAATTTGAAAAAATTCAAAGGAATTTCCTCTATTTTGGGATTGAGGATAAGAAGAAATTTTCCCTGGTAAAATGGAAAAAGGCCTGTCACCCCAAACATTGTGGTGGTATTGGGATTAGAGACATATCCAACACTAACAAGGTGATGGGGAGTCCTATCCTTCAAGAGAAATATTGATCTTCCCAAGACCTATTCTTTGTTCTTCCTAGGGTATTCCACTCTACCCTACTTAGGGATCTCTCCTAAACCCCTCTCACTTCATAAGACTCTCCACCAATTTCAAATTCTTCACCTTTTCTCTCAATTCACCACTAAGCTTCCCTGGGCTCAATTTTGCCACAAAGCTCCCAAACCTTTCTTGGATCTTGGAATAGGTCTTCCAACTATTCCTATGGTGATATTTATCCACTCTGATCCATCTTGTAGGATTCTTTCTTCATTTACCCATTGAATTCAAGAAAAACCCAATTTTAGGCCTTGTAGCCTTTTACCCCAATTAGGCCTCCTAGAACCCGTTTTCTTGGCTTTTCACAAAATTGGTCTTAACAACCCCCAAATATTTTTGGATATTATTTATAGTGGTACCCTAGGATTCAATATTTACCAGGTGTAAGGTCTCCCAAATGGTGGAACATATGACTGTCCTCATACCCCCTAAAATCAAGGGTTTCTAGGGTTTTGGCTCCTTTTTCCAACTTTGAGGGCTTCAATGACCTCCTCAACTCTCCTCCTTTCAAAAAAATCTCTGGAATACATGTTCCCACAATCTAATGCTCTTGATTGGCACAAACCAATCCATTTAGCAGCTTTCTTTACTGTTGTCCTCTCCCAGCCACTAGCTAGAATGCACTTGCACTCGCCTAGTGTTTGATGAATTCAACTCTTCCCCTGCAAACCAAGACTCCACACACACTATTTACACTATAAAAATAGTCCCCTACTTGATTAAAATTGGCCATGGTAGCCTTGCCACAGGAATTCAAGTGGGGATCATTATTTACAAAAACTGGCCTTAACCGACAGTGTAACCAAAAACACCAAAACTTGCAAAATTACAATCAGTTGAATTACATGGATAATATAATGCTTCAAATAGTAATTAAATGAAACAAAATAAAGAATCAAAGCATCAGATCAGTCCTCTCAATCCATTCTTGATTGGATGAAGGCTCAAACACAAAAATTCACTCAAAAGTTGTTGAATTCCAATCACAAAATATGCTCTCCAAGTCTCAATTCATGAAAATGAACCTCCAACCCAGGTATTAGGGTTTGGATGACCTTATATACCTTTATCCCATGTTCGAGGACCCTTAGGTTGGGCTTAGAACATCATTAATTCCTTTTTTTGAATTTTAGGCCAAATTCCTAAGACAACATTGTCTAGTTTTGCCTAGTCTCTACACTAAGACTTTCCCAAACCTCAAGGCTCTAAACCAACCTAAGTTTTCCTTAAAAAACACATCAAAAATTGTTTTGGGACTTTACAAATAGTCCTTATTACCTTGGTGGTTGGCTAGAACCACCTACAAGCCAAAATTGCCAAGATTTTCCAAAAGCCCTTTAAGGTGCTCCTGCACCATTCTCCCCCTGCAACAAAGAAGTTAAGGAACCTATGCTGTCAAGAGCTCCTCACTTATCCTATGCTTCTGAAATTCACTCTCTACTATCCAAGTAGCTTCTGACTCTGGTTGATGATTCCACTTCACTAGGTGCTCCTTGTATGTTGTGTGCCTAGTCTTCTTCACCCTTGAGTCTAAAATCTTGTCCACTTGTGGTCTGATCTGATCAAGTACCTTGAGTTCTTCCACATCCTTACTGACCTCAGCACTATACTATTCTTCATCCATTTCTGGTCCTTTATACTTCACCAAGTCCTTCACATTGAAGATAGGAGAAATAGACATCTCCTTGGGTAACTCCACCTTGTAAGCATTGGATCCATACTTAGCCAACACTTTACATGGCCCTATCCTCTTCATCTACAACTTTCTTGGTATGCCTTTTTGTAACCTTGCCTTGTTCAAGTATACCATCACCAAATCACCTATCTCAAATTGTAATTCTCTTCTCCCTTCATCTCTCTTAGCCTTCAACTTTTGATTAGCCTCTATCAATGTCTTCCTTACCTGCTCATGAACCTCTCTCATTGACTGAGCAAAATCATCAGCATGTCCACTAATTCCTTCATAACCTTTCAGATCTCTAAGCTCAAGTACACCCCTTGGATGTAAACCATAGACTATCTCAAATGGACTCTTACCCGTAGTCCTATTTGTGCTATCATTGTAAGCAAATTCTGCTTGTGGAATCACTTGCTCCCATCCTTGTCCATACTCCTTAGTTAAGCATCTCAACAAGTTCCCAAGTACCCTATTGATCACCTCTATTTTTCCATCCGTTTGTGGATGATATGCTGAGCTATGAGACAAGTTGGTTCCTAGCCTCTTCCAAAGAGTCTACCAAAAGTGTCCCATAAACTTTACATCTCTGTCTGCAACTATGCTCCTTGTAAACCCATGTATCCTCACTAATTCCTTGAAGAATAGGTGTGCAATCTGACTTGCATCATGTGTTGTCTTGCATGGAATAAAATGGCTCATCTTGCTAAATCTGTCCACTACCACAAACACACTGTCAAAACCAATTGGTGTCCTAGGTAGCCCTACTATGAAGTCCATGCTTATGCATTCCCATGGTCTATTTGGGATGGGTAATGGCTGATAAAGACATGCATTGCTTGATGTTCCCTTTGCCTTTTGACATACTCCACACTGTTCAACATATCTTCTTACATCTCTTTGCATTTTAGGCCACCAATAGAACCTCTCCACTAAGTCTAGTGTCTTGTTCAAACCAAAATGACCACTCAAACTGCCATTATGCTTTTCTTGGATTAGATTCTCTCTCATGGAACCTCTAGGAACACACAATTTTTTCCCCTTAAACAATAAACCATTTTGCAAGGTGTAATCAGCATATTCACTGTGAAAATGGTTCTCAAAATTAGTACATACCTTGTATATTTCTGAGAAATCAGAATCTCCTTCATATAGATCTTTAAATCCTTCAACCCCTGTACTTTGTAGCTGTATCTCTTGGATAGTAAGCAACCTCCTACTAAGAGCATCAACAACCTTGTTGTTAACCCCCTTCTTATGCTTGATGGTAAAGGTGTATGACTGCAAAAACTCCATCCACTTGATATGCCTCAAACTGAGCTTCTCTTGGGTGTTGATGTAACTTAAGGCCTGATTGTCGGTGTATACCACAAATTATTTTGGCAATAGATAGTGCCTCCACTTCATAAGAGCCTGCACCAAAGCATATAGCTCTAAGTCATAGGATGAGTACCTAGACTTTGCTTCATTCAACCTTTCACTAAAGAATGCCACCGACCTGCCTTCTTGGCTTAGAACAACCCCAACTGCTATGTTACTTGCATCACATTCCACTATGAATGGTTTGTCAAAGCTTGGTAGAACTAGGATAGGTTGGGTAGCTATCTCCGTCTTCAACCTTTCAAATCCTTCATTGGCTTCTTTGGTCCACACAAACTTAGTTTTCAATCCTCCTTTGATGGTGTCAAGAACTAGTGCACAAATTTCACTAAACCTTCTCACAAACTTCCTATAGAACTGAGCTAATCCATGGAAACTCCAAACTTTTGTCCCTGTTTTGGGAGTAGGCCAACTAAGAATGGCTTCAACCTTGCTCTTGTCCATTTTCAATTTCCCTTGTGACACTACAAATCCTAGCTAAACTAACTCTTGCTTCATGAACTCACTTTTCTCAAGATTTATGGTGAGCTTCTCCTGTTGAAGTTTCTTCAACACAAGTTCTAGGTGCTTCATATGTTCTTCTTTTGTTTTGCTGAAGATGAGGATATCATCTAGGTAGACAACCACAAAAACTCTTATAAAGTCCTTCAAGACCTCATTCATCACCCTCATAAAAGTGCTAGGTGCATTTGTAAGCCCAAATGGCATTACTAACCATTCATATAACCCTTCTATGGTTTTGAATGCTGACTTCCATTCATCTCCCTCTTTCATCCTAATATGATAATAGCCACTTTTCAAATCAATTTTAGAGTAGTACTTAGCACCCCCTAAATAGTCCATTAGATCTTCTATCTTAGGAATAGGAAACCTATATCTAATGGTTATCCTATTTATTGCCCTAGAATCAATACACATCCTCCACTTATCTCCCTTTTTAGGTGCCAACACAACTGGAACAACACATGGACTTATGCTCTTTCTGATCAGCCCTTGCTCCAAAAGTTCTTGAACTTGCCTTGCTATCTCTTTGTTATGCTCTGGTGTCATCTTGTATGCAACCTTGTTAGGTAGTGTTGCTCCTGGTATAAAGTCTATTTGATGACTGATTGCTCTCTCAGGTGGTAGTGTAGCTGGTGTACCTTCACAAATTATATCCCTAAATTGATCCAACAGTTGTTTCACTTATGGTGTCATAGGTAGCTGATTAGGTAACTCATCTTCCTTTGGTTTCAACATGATTGCATAGACAACTCCTTCTTCTTCCTTGATGTCTTTTAGGAATTCCTTTCCACTCATCAAAAGGACACTGGTTTCTACCTTTTCCACTTTGTTTTCTTCTAACAAAGACCGAATTCTATAAGTCACTCCATCCTTCTTGAATGAATATTTGTTCTCCTTGCCATGGTGTACTGCCTCCTTGTCATATTGCCATGGTCTTCCAAGCAGCAAATGGCATGCATCCATTGGTAACACATCACATAGTATCTTGTCTTGATACTTTCCTATAGTAAACTCAACCCAAACTTGTTCATTGACCAATATATTCTGCCCTTTGTTCAACCAAGTAACCTTGTAAGGACACACATGGGGTATCTTGATGAGTTTCAACTTTTGTACTGCCTCCTCTGAGATGATATTATCAGTAGACCCTGAATCTATGATGACCTTGCAAACCTTTCCTAATATCTTGCACTTGACTCTAAAATGAGCTCTCCTTTGTTTGTGTTCATCCTCGGTAGGTGCTTTGATCAAAATCCTCCTTAACATGAGATTCTCACCTTTCTCTGAATCTAGACTCACCTCTGAATGTTTGGAGCAGTCCTCTTCTTGAACATAGTTGATCTTCCTCTCACTTTGTGAAGATGTTGGTTTGTCAGGACACCTATAAGCCGGATGACCCAACTGTCCACAATTGTAGCATTTCATGGAAGCAAAATGAGAGCTTCTCCCAAAGCCTCTTGATCTGCCTCTTCCTCCATTGTTTGAGCTTCTACCTCTGTAACCCCCTCTACTATTTGACTCATGGGATTGTTCACCAACCTTAGCATCACCTTGGTTCCTATGCTCATTGCTTCTTCCACCAAAACCTCCTCTTTGTCCACCTCTAGAGTCTCTACCTCTTCCTTTACCTCTAGTATTGGAATCTTGTTTCTTTTTCGGTTTCTCTTCCACCTTAATAGCCATTTGATAGCAGCTATGGAGGGTAGTAAGTGTGAAGAGACTCAACTCCTCTTGTATGCTCCATCTAAGACCGTTTAGATACCTAGCAACCTTGATGCTTTCAACTTCTTGCACTCTAAATCTAAGGCTTAGTTTTTGGAACTCCTCTGTATATGCTGCTACATCTAGGTCTCTTTGTCTGAGATTTTGTCTCTTCTTGTGCAATTGGATGTCATAGTCCTCAGGTAGATAGTTCTCCTTCACCTTAGCCACCATTGTCTTCCAATTTCCTATAGGTCTCTTACCTTCCATCTCTCTTTCTTCTTGCAAGAACTTCCACCAAGTTAGTTCTTGTCCTCTTAACCTTGATTTGGCTATCTTCACCTTTTGTGCTTCTGTAATTCCATCACATTCAAAGTGATTCTCCATTCCCTCTATCCATTCCATAACCGACTCGGCATCCATTCTTCCTGTGAACACAGGGACACCTTCAATTGCCTTGCCACTCAATGCCTTCAATGCTTTGAGGAAGTGTTCCTCTGCTAATGGAGGGTCAGGTTCTAGTTCTATGTCCTCCTCCACTTGGTATTTACCCTTGTCTTTGTCCTCTGACAACTGTACCTTCATCTTGCTTGCCAATTCAACAAATTCTTCCAATTTTTTCTTCATCTCTTTCATAGCCTCTTCAAGATGCCTATTCTTCTCTTGCTGCTCTATCAAGTCTCTAGCTAGCTCTGCATTGGTCACCATGGTATTCTCTCCTATAGATTCACTTCTCTCTGACATTCACTAGTTTCAATTCCCAAGCCTTTATTGGCTCTGATACCAATTTGATGGGGAGTCCTATCCTTCAAGAGCAATCTTGCTCTTCCCAAGACCTATTCTTTGGTATTCCTAGGGTATTCCACTCTACCCTACTCAAGGATTTCTCCTAAACCCCTCTCACTTCATAAGACTCTCCACCAATTTCAAATTCTTCACCTTTTCTCTCAATTCACCACTAAGCTTCCCTGGGCTCAATTTTGCCACAAAGCTCCCAAACCTTTCTTGGATCTTGGAATAGGTCTTCCAAATATTCCTAGGGTGATCTTGCTCCACTCTAATCCTTCTTGTAGGATTCTTTCTTCATTTACCCATCGAATTCAAGAAAAACCCAATTTTAGGCCTTGTAGCCTTTTACCCCAATTAGGCCTCCTAGAACCCGTTTTCTTGGCTTTTCACAAAATCGGTCTTAACAACCCCCAAATATTTTTGGATATTATTTCTAGTGGTACCCTAGGATTCAATATTTACTAGGTGTAAGGTCTCCCAAATGGTGGAACATATGACTGTCCTCATACCCCCTAAAATCAAGGGTTTCTAGGGTTTTGGCTCCTTTTTCCAACTTTAAGGCTTCAATGACCTCCTCAACTCTCCTCCTTTCAAAAACATGTCTGGAATACATGTGCCCACACTCCCATGCTCTTGATTGGCATGGACCAATCCATTTAGCAGCTTTCTTTACTGCTGTCCTCTCCAAGCCACTAGCTAGAATGCACTTGCACTCACCTAGTGTTTGATGAATTCAACTCTTCCCCTGCAAAACAAGACTCCACACACACTATTTACACTATAAAAATAGTCCCCTACTTAATTACAAGTGGACATGGTAGCCTTGCCATAGGAATTCAAGTGGGGATCATTATTTACAAAAACTGGTCTTAACCGACAGTGTAACCAAGAACACCAAAACTTGCAAAATTACAACCAGTTGAATTAAATGGCTAATCTAATGCTTCACACAGTAATTAAATGACACAAAAGAAAGACTCAAATCATCAGATCAGTCCTCTCAATCCATTCTTGATTGGATGAAGGCTCAAACACAAAGATTCACTCAAAAGTTGTTGAATTCCAATCACAAAATATGCTCTCCAAGTCTCAATTCATGAAAATGAACTTCCAACCCAGGTATTAGGGTTTGGATGACCTTATATACCTTTATCCCATATTCTAGGACCCTTAGATCAGGCTTAGAACATCATTAATGCCTTTTTTTGAATTTTAGGCCAAATTCCTAAGACAACATTGTCTAGTTTTGCCTAGTCTCTACACTAAGACTTTCCCAAACCTCAAGGATCTAAAACAACCTAAGTTTTCCTTAACACACACATCAAAAACACTTCTAGGACTTTACAATTAGTCCTTATTACCTTGGTGGTTGGCTAGAACCACCTACAAGCCAAAATTGCCAAGATTTTCCAAAAGCCCTTTAAGGTGCTCCTGCACCACAAGGATTTGATGGCCAAGGTGGGCTGGGATCAAATAAGGAACACTAAGGATTGGTGAAAAATCTTGAATTCTAAATACCTTCAGAATAGGCCTTTGGTCAGCTACCTTTTTGAGGTTCATCCTCAAGGTTCCTTAGCCTGGAGGAGCATTTGTAACACACATAGTATTCTTAGAAGAGGGATAAAATGGAAGATAGGAAATGGTAATAAGATTAGGTTCTGGGAAGATCCTTGGTTACTTGAAACCCCTCTATAAAATTCTAGTTTTAGGAATCTCAAGAGGCTGGCCCAAAGGTTCTTCCGTATCTAAATTAGGGACTATGTTCTTGGGACTGCTGGTACTAGGGTGTGGAAGGATTTAGCCCTTTTCTGCCCCTTTTCCCAGGATCTTTGTCGCCTGGCTAGGATTCTTTAGGATTTACTTTCTCTTACTAGGCTTCCCTCATCCTACTTAAGAGATGATTTTTTTTGGACCTTTGACAAACAGGGTGATCTATCTGTCAAATCAGTGTACAATCTGCTAACAAACCAGAGTACTAGGGTTGATCCTTGGAAGAAGGTCTGGAACCGCCATATGATCCCTAAAGTCATTTTCTTCTAGTGGACCGCCTGTCATAACAGGATCCTTACTCAAGACAATTTGAGGAAAAGAGGATTTCAGATCCCCAACAAATGTTTATTATGTAAGTGTTGTGAGGAAACTGTCGATCACTTACTGTTACACTACCCCTTTATTGCTGAAGTTTGGGGATTGGCTTTTGAAAGATTGGGTATTCTTTGGACCATTAGAAAGGATATCAAATCCTTTATTTTGGGATGGTGTGGTCCTTATCTTCACCCCTTACCAGGAGAAATTTGGAACTAGGTCCCTCCCATTTTCTGTTGGTGTTTATGGAAGGAAAGGAACAACAGGATATTCAGGAACATTGAGATGAGTTCTAAGGAGGTCTTTGGTATTGGTGCCAGCCTTATTGAGGAAAATATCTCCATCTTCAATGGGAAACTTTTAGAGAAGGGACCCACTGAATGTTAAATTAGAATGGTGAAGGCTTGGCATCAAAAGTTGGATGCAAGCTCTTTTGACAACTCCAGATCCTTGGTTAGGAGTAACACCAATTGGGAACCTCTAGATAGAGGATGGTTTAAACTCAATTTTGATGGGGCCGCAAAGGGAAACTCGAGCAGAGCTAGTATAGGGGGTGTGATCAGAGATTCCAAAGGTAATTTTGTGGTAGGTTATGCTGGGGGAATTAGCTTCCAATCTTCTTTGATCGCGGAAGCTCATGCGCTGCTCAAGAGCCTACAAATTGTTGCTTCTTTAGGGATCGAGAACCTTCACATGGAAGGTGACTCAAAGTTCATTACCGATGTTGTGAACTTTGGAAAACTGCTTGGATGGAGTACAAAGGATATTCTCCTGGATATAAGGCTTTTTTTTAATCTAAGCCAAGGTTAAGGAAAATTACCCAAATTTATAAGGAGCGTAATCAAGTTGTGGATGCCTTCACTAACTTTGGCACCTTCTGGAATTGCTCTAAATATTGGAGGAATTTGGGGAACTTACAACCAAGAATTCAAGAACTTATCTTGAAAGAACAAAATCCTCATTTTTTATGATGACTTCAAATTTCTTCATTATGGGGGTTGTTTGGGGGGTCCACATGGTTGTACTTTGGGCTTGGTGGACGGGCATAAAAGATGAGGTGGCCTACGAGTGGAAAAATTCAAATTTGCGAGCTAATCCCATGCTAAATAATGGTGGCTTTACAAGGAAGTATGACACGTACTTCATAATTATGAATCTAAAAGGTCATACCTTGAGATATCTCCTCATGGGGATTGTGTTAAATTATCATTTCATCCTCAAGATAATTTTGATGTGATGGCTCATTATGAGGGAAAGCTCCCTTTTGGCTCTTCCGTTTCAGCTATTTTAACCCAACATCCCAAACCCGTTTACCTTGTTATTACTAAATTTGGCCTAGCGGCCATTTTGCCTAGCTTTTTATGCAAAGACAACATGGCTTATGAACCTCTCTCTTCCATCATATCTTTCTTATCTAGCCGTAATGGCCTTAAGATCCCCATTTATGATATTGCTAAACTTATGATAGGTGATTTTTTATTTTCACATGTGTGACCTGCACACTGCCTTGATTAACCAACATAGCTTTACTCGCCCAAATATCCAACATGTGAAGAAAGCCCTTTGCTTAGCTAGTATCTCTAACATTTTTATTTTACAAGTTCTCTGGTTTTTTTCTATGCAGGTTGATATCATGGGTGGCGATTGTGTGCAGACTGAGCTAGATAACTGCGATGAATTTTGAAAAAAATCCATTGGTTTGGCACATCTGTGTCGAGGGAGGCTTAGCTCCCCTTATGGAAAATCTCGTGGGGCATGACCCTAACCTGTCCACACAATTTTCCAATTCCTAGAAGGATTAGAGAGTGACAGTGGGAGGAATATCATTTGAAGTTAGTGAAGATGTGATTGTGCAAGCTACTAGGATGCAAAGCATGGGAAAAAAGTATTTGAAACACACTAGAACCCAGGATAATGACAACATGAACACGTTATTTGGGGGGAGTGAGGAGCTGGTCCACAACCAGTTGGGGTTTGAATAAGAAGCCCTTCCGAAGCCCTAGGACCAAGTTTGTTTGGCCCTCATGAAATATGTGATGCTCGAAGGTAGATTTAAAACCTACTTTTTCTACCATTTCCCCCTGTTGAATCATCTTAAACACAAAGTTATTTTAAGTTTTTCGTTCTTCCTTATGGATTTGGAAAGTTCGGTGAAAAAATGCAAGGAGACTACTAGCCTTAACCCGAAAGACATCCCTCCTCTGCCTCTCCACCAGGGGCTTATCATGAGACTCTATCATTTCCACCTCGCTTTGTTCCCACCTAGGCCCATTTCTGTTGTTCATGTGGAGGATGTTGAACCCCTTGTTGTTGCTAACATCTCCCTTGCTGAGTCAAAAAGCCCCATTCGAAAACCCCATTCGAGTGCTACTAATAATCCTAAACCTAAGCATGTTGCTAAAAACTCAAAGATAACATGGGTAATGCTCAGACGAGTGCTATGGTCAGTCCATGTGAGCTCAAGGCTACTCTGGCCAAAACTGCTTACAAAGCCACACCAAAGAAAAAAGGGAAAAGATGACAAAAAGGGCTTAATGGAGCCAATGGTGAAATAGGGCAAAGGAAAAAATGTTGAGGGGAAGGATTCCAAGGGTGACATGGTGGTGGAAGTGAAGATTATGATTGGTAGAGAGACCACTATTTGGAGGTCTGGGAGACTGGAAAAAATAATAAAAAAAGACAGGTGGTGGCGGACTCAGACTCGGAGTAGTCAGACAATAAAGACTACAAGGAGGAGGACATGTCCGAGGAGGAAGAGGAGGAAAATGTAAAAGGACCCCAAACCATCCTTGGCAATAGAAAAGAGCTGGAAGATAATTCGACCTCTCAGTCTTTGCACCCATTGGATACTGAGCAAGTTGAGAACCTGAAGGTCATTGATGAGGGAGAGGAGCATCGTGTGCTTGAAGAAAGAATGGAAAAGATGGATAAGAGATTCAGGGGCCTGAACCGCTTCACTATGAAGATGGTTCATTTTGTCACCAACACTCTATCTATTGTGATTACAGATGAGCTGGAGGGAAAAAATGTTGATGAGAATCGAGAGTAGGTCGGGGACGAGGCCGTGGACCTCCTATCTAAAAACTGGGATAATGCCAGTTAGCTGTTCTTTGGTCAGTGCTTTGGTGCTTCTACTGTTAGTCTGTGGTCAGTGCACTGTTATTTAGCTGTTTCTATTTTTTGGCTAACTTTTTTTGTTAATCTTGGACTTGATCTTTTTTGGCCCTTGGGGCTTGATGTGTAAAGGGTACAACACCATGTAAATGTTGCTTACCATATCCAAAACATTAGGAATCAAATAATTTTACACATTTATAGACACCATAAGATAGGTCTTCTTGTATATTATTTTTACATTATTAAAATTTAACTATAAGCATACATATATATGTATATATATCTATGTATACATATACATATGTACACACACACACACATATGTGTGTGTGTGTGTGTGCATGTGTGTATGCATATATACACACACACATATACTTGGGTGGCTTCTCCTATTCTTTATTCTATTCTACTTACTCTATATATGTTTTATTTGTGTGTATTAAATCATTGTGTGTTATATATATGTATGTGAATACATAGAGAGACATGCCCCTCTTCTTTGAGATATATATTGTATGTGTTTTAGAATGTATCACATAGTATTATTTACTACCACACTTATCTTCTAGTGACTTTTAGTTTACCTTGTTTATGGTTCCTAATATACCAACTTATTCTCGAGCCTAAATTTTTTATTTTTTCCTCAATAAAAAATTCTCTAATTGAGTTGATTCTAGGGTAGGATATGATTATATATTTACTTTATTTTCTCATACTTTTCCTCCTAGATTTTTATCATATACCAGACTTTCTACGTCATGGCTATAATTTACGCATATTGTGTATCTACAATCACTAAGATAGTTGATTCCATTAGTGTGGGAATAACTTGTAACTCATGAAAAAGCTTAGATTATAGAATTAAATATGCATTTAATTCTAGCATCAACTCCTTCAATTATTTCATTGTCTTTATTTTGTGTTTATTAAGTTAGGTACATTGATTCTATATATTCTAGAGTTATAATTGCGACCCATCAAAATCTTCCATAAAGTTATAGTTGCTTGAGGATTGCAAAACTTGAGCTCCCAATGCATCTATGAGTCTTTTGAGGTAAATTGATTTGTAGTCATTTGTGCAAGATTGATACAATGTAGATATGGTACTACCATTATCCTTTATCTTCTTGAAATTATCGATCCAAGTTGTGTTAATCACTTCTCCATTTTTTGTGACTTGCTTAACTTGTCTTTTTCATTTTTCATTTTTTTTTCTTAATTTTTTCCTCTTTTTCCCAATTACTTGTGTGATTAAACAATCCCTATATTGCTCCTTCCAGTTGAATAACTATAACTATTGATGAATCTATTTGTATTTGTGGTTATTTTTCTATTCCTTATGTTAGAATTGTGAAAAAAAATGAGCCACAAGATCAAACAAAGAACAAAGAAACTTTCCACACAAGAGATTTGCAAACAAAGAATTGCTATATTCCTCAACAAAAAAAATCTACAGAATGAACCTCAAGAATGTTGAAGGAAAACAAAATTCCTAAAAGGTTGAGAGTTTTATCAAAGGCATGAAAGCTTGAGAGAGCAGAATCACCTCCAAAGGTTGAGAGTTCGAGAGTAAATCTCTAGAGAGATAATACATTAAGGGTTGAGTGCTATATAGGATAAACCCTAAAAGGTAAAGGGATTAGATTAGGACAAGTGTCACCATCACATACAATAAGATAAAATGATCTAAAAATAGCTCACTTCAGTTAACATAGAAAAACACTTAGTTACCTAAATAAAGAACTCCTAAGTTTAGCTTAAGTGCACGAGAATAAATTAGACTAATAATTAATTAAAAGTTAATAGTTACTGTAGCTCCTATTGCCTGAGTTGTTTAAATGAAAATTTTAGTGTTACATCTTTTCTATTCTTAACATTAATGTTTAAAAGTATTGATCTTAAGAATTTAAAGTAGAATTCAATTATATGTGTGTGATTTGAAATAGGAGAGTATTGATTAAAATAAGACTTAAGTAATTTGTAGATTGGGATGTGTGTTTTGATTTAATTTTTGAATGCATCCATCCCTACTTAATTCACTAGTTTCAACCCTTAGGTAGACTACCTAAAAGTCTGTCATTAATTTTAGCATGGATATACCTACTTTTGTGTTCATCATTGCTTTTGGCCTTTCTCCTCCTAAGATTTCAATAATAGTTGTAAAGAATTAAATTAATTGATATGGATTGAAGGATGTAAAATGCTCTAGCAATTAACTGATTATGAGTACTAATTTTGGTGGTTATGTGAACCGAGGGTTTTGAGGTTGAAGGGACAAGTAATGAAGATTACTTGGAGGATTTCATGATCTTTTGGTTTCTATTAGTTATTGTCTTTTAGCATATGTTTAGTTGCTGGTTTGGTAATCAAGTTTTGTAATCAATATTGGGATTTTAGAAAATAATAGGCCAGAGGCCACCTCACTATTTTAAAAACCGATCAAGTATTTATGGTCATATACTTACAAATCGTGGACACATCTATTTTTGATATTCTGTTCTGTAGATAGATATTCAAGTTAAATTTAATATAAGCATAAAAATATTATTAGTTTATCAGTGCTAGATTTGTATATTGTGCGAGTGTATTCTCCATTTAGTTGGTTAGGAGACAGGGCCCGATTCTTAATCAACGTCTGGATTTATTTTCCTATTGTTTTGTGTGAGGTATGATTTATGTTTGTTCAATAATTCCATGTGTTTTATTGATTCTGTTAAATTTAGTAATTCGGTAGGCATGTTGATGAGTTGTTAAGTTCAGTAATAGTACAAGCGTGATCTTATTTATTAAGCATAGAATAATCTCTCTTTTGAAAAGATCGTTAATGTGTGGCATAAGCACAAATTGCAGGAACAATGCATATATGTGAATTTACAAAATATGCACTATTCTTCAAAAACAAAAATAATCTGAGTAGTTTTATCTAATCCTATTGCCAAGATACCACAAGTTCTATCACCTAGTTACTGTAGCTCCTATTGCCTAAGTTTTTTAAATGAAAATTTTAGTGTTACATCTTTTCTATTCTTAACATTAATGTTTAAAAGTATTGATCTTAAGAATTTAAAGTAGAATTCAATGATATGTGTGTGATTTGAAATAGGAGAGTATTGATTAAAATAGGACTTAAGTAATTTGTAGATTGGGATGTGTGTTTTGATTTAATTTCTGAATGCATCCATCCCTACTTAATTCACTAGTTTCAGCCCTTAGGTATACTACCAAAACACCCTTCACAAGTTTACGATCCTTGAATTGACACTTAAGGAATAAACTGAGGAAACTACCATGAAATTTCTAAGGATTTATCTAAGTACATTTACCAATTGGATAGAATTACAAGGATAGTTTATCTTCAACATACATCCATAGTTTAGTCCAAACATGAGCCTTGAGAAGATTCATTGTGTGTGACTCAATCTTGGAATAGGGTGTTTATTTATGTGTGTGTACCTCAATGTTTTAATGCATTGTTATGTGCTTGTGTATTACCCAATTCTTATGGATACCTCCTAGCTCGAGTGTGGCTGGTTTTTTTCTAGCCAATGGTTGGGTGGTGAGCACAACCATGGCCATGAAAGAGTTATGTTGTGTTTTATGTATGTGGAAAGACATGGAATTATAGTACATATAATATATAAATGTAAGTGGTAAATTAAATTAAAGTAGAACTCAAACTCATTTATTTATGAAAATTATTTATGATATATGTATATATTAGTGATAGATATTTGTTTATTTATATATAATTATAATTTTTCAACACGGATAAAATTAACATGTGCATGTGAGCTTTAATATTTTGATTTATGTATGAGTAATTATTTATTTATTTATTGTCTAATTGTAAATGCAAGCATGGTCCACATTACATTCTAATGGGCCAAATACCTATAGAGTATGAATTTATATTAGAAGAATTTCTACAAATGAACTAACCTGTACCTGAAAAATCTCCACCCCAAATCCTCCCACCTCTACACCCCCACCAAAAATCCCCCAAATACCCCCTAGGAAAACCCCCCACCCCCTCTACTTGATTAGGCTCACTTATGAGAAAATATAAATGATAATATAACTAAACTTAAAGAAAAAAATTATTTTCATCTGAAATATGCCTAACATGTCCCCCATGTAGCATAGTTTTCTTATTCAATGTAAACCATTGTTGATTTAGTTAGGGCCATTGATGTGGAACTAGATATATTCCACCTTTGGAGGGAGGAAAGGCAATAATTTTATGTATATGGATTATTGTATATATAGATCCTAGATCTTCATATTACTAAACAATCCATAATATCATACTTTATTGACCTTACCGCAAATCAACCTATACCTCCATACAAAAAAAACAATTTCAATTAGGTGGTGTAGGCATCCACAAGTTGTGACACATTTTTGGGAGTGATAGTGGATGGTATTTAATTATCCACCTGTAAGAGAGGGGGACCAACCACATCAAGGCTCTAGGTCATAGAGAGCTGAGAGCAAAGGGCTGACCTAACTTACCTCACTCTAAAGGAAGGGGATCAAGAATGAAGAGCACTGTGTATTACTTCTATCACTCTTCAGACTTGAGTTTCAAGTTCAAGCTAGGCGAGCTGGTTTTTAGGACCAATACTGTACCTCAAACAGATCTCTATATGAGGATGGAAGCATGGTTCTGGAACAACAACACAACGCGCTTGCATCTCTCGGATGTGTTGGAATTCGTATGACTATAAAATGTAAGACATAGCAAGATACCAAAAATAATGGCTAAATAGCCTAGCTAGTTGACTTCAGTTAAAATAACAAAAAAATGAAGTACATAAAATAAATGCGTAGATAATGGAGCAAGTAAATAAAGACTAGAGTGATAAAGATTAACTCACATAAATGCCATTTCACTAGCTAGCTCCATGTGTACGTTCACCTAAAAACAAGAAAGAGGGAAAATTGTTGGGGTTGTATAGGGGCCTGCCTTAGTTAGACCCCTGTTTTGGTGTTTCCACCTTCATGGAAAGCCAAAAAGAAACAAAGTAGAATATGTGATAAAGGAAAGGAAAAGAAGCAAAGAACACTACAAAAAATATTATGCTACTCAATCAAATCACAAAGGAGAGGAGTGAAGCGTTGTCACCTCCACCCAAAATCTCACTAGCCACTAGAAGGAGAAAGCAAGGTATAGACTTGGAAAAGTCACCACAACCGCAATGGTGATGAAGGGAGGTCTCATAAGAATCCAAGCCCACACTTCTGAAGATGCCTCACACTTGCAATGTGGAGTTGATGGAGTGCCAAAGTTGCTACAATGCTCAAAAGTAGAGTGCTAGAATACTGCTTGAGAGTGGAAGAGATTGAAAGAGTTGGGAAATTTCTTAGAGAGCTCAAGAGAATTGCTAGAGAGGGAGAAATGTGAGAATGAATGAATTTGATGGTAGAATGAGGAGGAATCTACCATTTTTGGGGTTAGTTGGTTGAAGAGGGACATTACAATTCGACCCCAATCAGGTGTGTAACGCCTTTGCCATCTTCAGATGTAGGAATCCGTCAGGGATGACAGCACACCACATGGATGTTTGCATGCCGTGCATGCATCCCCGACAAATATTCTCTCATTGACACACAAGATAGATGCCAAGTGGATGGAAGATAGATGGGTGACATGGAATTTTTCCTTTGGATTTTATTTTCTAAGGTGAGGGTATGTGAAGGGGAATTTTCCTAAGGGGTATAAATTCGCTCCATTCATTTTGCCCCCACTTTAGCGAGCATGAATATTGATGAGCACTTGGTAAAGTAGATAAAAGAGTTAGTAGGGTTAGAAATGTATACCTGAAATTTCGAGAGAGTAGATCGCGATTTGGTGAACTCGAAAGTGTAGGGCAGGCAAAGGACTCCATTGGTACTCTCCTTGAGGAGTTTTGAACAAAAAAGACTCAATAGACTTGTAGAACTATGAAGTTACACTGAAGGCCCTTAGACCAATGATGGAAAAATATCATAGGATGAAAGCATCTCACAAGCCCACAGACTGGCAAGGAGGCAACCCCCAAGTTCTCTCTCATGAAGGAATCCTCGAGAAGTAAGTGTCTTACAAGCCTGCAAACCTACAAGGAGGCATCCCCCAAGTTCTCTCTCATGAGGGAAACCCAATGAAAGGGGAATCCACAAACTCAGATTGGAAAGTGGCTTTACAGGTGCACCCACAAAGTGAAATTTTTATCCACAGATAAAAAATGTCAAAAAACAAAGCAACCATGGAGGAAATCAAGCGGAAAGTCATGCAAACCATCAAAAAATTGGAAGGCTTTCCCTCATAAACGCTTCAAAATAAAAGGGGTCCACTCAAGGGATGTGTTGTTTGAAAGTGTAAGAGAGATGTTTTTTTCTCAAATCAATTCATCATCAAGGAATCCTTTCAAAATATGTTCACTTCATCAACAAATTTGAAAGGAATAAGATGCCCCCTCATGAGGGGAAGGTTGAGGCTTCTCATGTAGGAAAATTTTCTCCCATCCCGGAGGAAAGTTATAAAGTTATTTCTTTGTGAACCTATGATGAAGGAAACATGTTCCATTAGGGGTCCAAGTCGAGAATGCGATTTTCAAAAAAAGGTTTGTAAAGATTTTCAAGAAAATATTCGTTGGAAACTAATGCATTTTATGAAAATTGAAGTATTGTGGAAGTGGCATCACACATGCAAGGGACAACTCAAGCAAAGAAGAGAGAAAGATAAGAAAAGAGAAAAAGAGAAGAAGCAAGACAACGAACAAGAGACACAGGGGTGTTATGATATTTTAGGGTCAGAGATGCTCATAAATATATATATATATATATATATATATATATATATATATATATATATATATATATATATATATATATATATATAAGTATAATAATACTATATAAATGAACTATCATCAACCCCCTACTATACCAGACCATGTGAAGAATGCATGAGGAAAAAAAGTAAAAATTAAAAATTGGGTCAACATGGAAGGGAAACCTAAATGCCCCCAACACTTTGCATCATCCCTAATTTGTCGAAAGTTGAAACACATAACAAATGAAGAATGGTGATACAAATAGAAGAAGCTTTATGACACAAAATCACTCTTGTATCCAAGCACCAATGAGTGTGACAAGGGTCATACAGGAACATATAACACAAGCATGGGGGAACATGTCACAACACACACACACCTAATCTAAAGATAAAGAAGAGGCCTCCCCCTAACACTCATCAACCAAGAGGTCATCTGCTTTCCAATATAGATCATTGTAAGGGGAAGGAAGATGAGCCTATAGATGTGGAATATTAAGGGAAGAGCTTCCAACCCTCCCACAATAAGGGCTAAGGAAGAAGCCCCTGCAAGGTCTTCTCCGCTCAACTCTTGTGGAGCTATGGTCAGCGATTCATGAAGATTGCCGACAAGGTTGAAACTTCATCCAAAGAGTTAAAAATGCACTTTACTAGAGTTTCATGTTTTGCCTCAACAAACAGAGAGGACAACACCCGAGATTCACCACTTGGCTCACTGAGTGATTCGAGAGCGGTGACAAACTCAGGAGAAGTTGAAACTTGTTCTATCACTAAAACAGAACAAGCTAGTACAGGACCAACCTTTGGAGAAGGTAGGATCCTCTTATGCTCTCCATTTTTGGAAGGGCCAACCTCCACCTTCTACTTCATTGAGGGATGTGAACTCCCCATAGATGAGGAAAGAGGTGCATAGGAGGAGGAGAAAAATACGATGAACACCATTGAGGTATTTGACATGTTCACGGGTTTAGGAAATGGTGGGATGTCCGAAAGGGATATCAACAAGGGCGACTCGACTAAAGGAGCGATGAACACCTACACCATTTTGGGGTCAAGTGCACTCACACTCATAGCAGGAGCTAGAAGTGATATTGAGCTTAGTTGAAGAGAAGTAGAGGGGAGGATAGAGGAGGACACAACAAGAGTCCCTGAAGTAGGGGCGGTCATCTCCTCTTCCTTCTTCTGCAAAGTGGCCTGCTCAGCCGCCATAGCCTTTTGTTGGCACTTGCACTCACACGCAAGATAGTTTATGTGACTCTTCGAGCTAGAGGTTGGTAGCTGCGAAGGGAGAAAAGGCTCCTGCTCAACCATATGGGTGTTCATCATAGCTCTTTCCAGCAGAGGGACGAACTCCTAAATAGGAGCAGGATGGAGCAATTGAGAAATAGTGGTAGGAATCATCTCTAGTGCCTCGACAACAAACCTCTTCTCGTTTACTAATTTTGGAGCAAAAGTGGTGGGAGGCCGCACATGCTGAGACATAGAGGATTCCACATGGGGGCCCTTCCTTCTAGCATACAGGTAGGGCCAAGGTCTAGAAGACAGTAGGAAGATCAGATATTCGGATCTTGGGTTTGTGCCAAGCTAGTATCATTAGGCTCCTTAGGTAAAAGCTAGGAGAATTCATCCATAACTCTTCTTCGGAAAGAGGAGTGGGAGAAGTACTTAGAGGGCAGGAAGTTATCTCCTCTCTCTGTTGAGAATAGGAGGCAACTTGTTGCTGCACTACTCGAAGGGTGAAATTTGGTTGTCCCTTGCCCCTAGTCTTATACTTCACATAACTTTTGTAAAGTAGGTCTGTTCTTGGGGGAAGCGGACTAACTAGGGTGGGCCAAAAATGATCTGATGAGTAGCCCCCATGGGACACCAATGGCTGGTATCCAGTGTCATGCACCATTTGCACAACACCTTCGTGGGAGAATTTCAAACACTTGTGAATGATGAAAGAAATTCCATTCATGGAAGCTAGCCAAGGTATGCCTAACTTAACTTTGAAAAAATTTGATTCTAGAATAACATCGAAGGTTGTGTCTACGGTCCTAGGTTCGACTAGGATGGATAGAGTTATCGAGCCATATGGCT
The DNA here is from genome assembly GCA_007115665.2 of Sequoiadendron giganteum. NCBI lineage: Eukaryota > Viridiplantae > Streptophyta > Pinopsida > Cupressales > Cupressaceae > Sequoiadendron > Sequoiadendron giganteum. The sequence continues at coordinate 674,804,632 of CM021103.1, read as the reverse complement.
TGAGAGAAAGGCCATCATGCGTACAAATGATGGAATTTGTTTCTTCATACTCCTTACTCTGCAATGAATTTAGCCACAATGTCTCCTCTATAATGACATTCACTCGGCTCGCAGGGTCAACTTGGACCCCTTTCACAATGTTCCCATTGAGATGAGTGGGAATGTAGAGGGGAGAGGGCTTGTTGTTCAAGGGAATATCTTGCAAGGTGAATGTCACATTCGGCAAGCTGATCACAGGCTACATGGAAGGAGTAACTATGACCATGTTAACATACGCTTCAGGCTGAGTGGTAGAATTGAAGGGATCAATAATTAAGTTAGCAGAATGGGTTAGAAATGGGTTCATGTATATCTGCAACTCACTATTTTCTTTTACCACCGATTTGTTCACATTTTGTTTACTCCCATTGAGATGAATAGTACCATCCTCGATGCGGTCCTATATCTCATGATGCAAGTGCATACAACATTTAGTACCATGTTTGTTGACTTGATGGTATTGACATAAGGTGTTTGCATCATACCAATCAAGGTAAGGCTCCTTGAGAGGTCTAGGGTTCTCCAAGGTTATGATCTTATCCTTTAGCAACTTCTACAAGATGGAAGAGTAAGATTCTGATAACTTTGTGAACTTTCTATTGTATTTGAGGCCGTTATCATTCGTTGCGGCTACTACATTCATAATAGCCTTGAATTTTCTTGAGATTGATACAATAGAATTTCCTTCTGAATTGAACTACCATCTTTTGGTACTCTCGTAATGCCACATACAAATGTGCAAAAGAAGGGTACTTCATGAGGGTGAAATTTTCTTGCCAAGGTCTCAGCAGGTTCCTTATGAACAACTTTTGCACGTTAGAATCGAGCAACAGGTACAAGATCTATGAAAAGAGAACTTACTATCATGCAATGAAATCATTTATCTTCTCATTTTCCCCTTGCTTGCATTGGACGAGATCTAGAAAGGTCATCTTCAATCTGATGTTAGCTTGGAACTATCGTAGGAACTGATTTACAAGTTGATTAAATGAGAAAATAGAATTGTCGGGTAAGGAACGATACCATTCACGTGTTGTATCCTTAAGAGATCAAGGAAATAATTTTTCCATCAAGCATCGTGATGGAAGAAGTTAGTACACATGGCATTAAAGGCAGACACATGTTTTTGCGGGTCCCCTTCGCCACCATATTTTTTGAATTTTGGAATCTCCATTCCTTGCAAGAAGGGAGTGCTCAAGATTTTCACCGACAATGGGTTATGTCAGAAGAAAGACTAAAAGATAGGCTGGGCAGAGGCCTGGGAGAGGCTCACCATCTTTTTTTACATACGACCCATGTTTTGAAGTAGGGTGTTCAAAATAGGATCATTAGATGACATAGAACCAGTGGAGCCTCCAAAACTGCCGCCACCAACACCACCTCTAGAGCCACCTCCATGACCCCCGCTAGAGCCACCACCACCAATAGGGCCTCCAACGAAGCCACCTCCACTACCAAGACCACCTATGTGACATCCACCAAGGCCACCTCCGCTAGTGCCACCTCCACTACCAAAGCCACCACCGCTCATTCCACCCAAGCCTCTGCCACCAGGGGTTGTAAGAGGAATGAAACTAAACCCTAGCGGTTGTTTAATCACCTTGAGAATGTGGGGCTCCTAAGGAGTAGAAGAGATACTGATCGAGGGTCCTGATTCAGTCATGCATACAGATGTAGTGGGCATCAAGACACCTAATTATCTTTCATAGGCATCGAGCACTTCTCCTCAGGTGGTACCTAATCTAGGCCTATATGAAGGGACATAAACTTTGGTCAGATTGGTGAGGCCGAGTAGAAATTCTATGCCTGTTCAATCTTTCCCTAGCAACTGTCTCACCTCACTTGCAAGCCTAGTGGCTCTCGCCATGTTCGGTGCTTTCTCTAAATGGTTTATAAGCGTTAGATTTTAATGATCAGATGCAAAGTAGAGAAATTAATTCAAATTTCAACACAAGAACACAACCAATACCTTGGGAAAACCCTCCAACTTGAGGGAGAAAAACCCGGCCAATATATCTCTTATATATTGATGATAATAAGAGAAAAAATCTGCTTACACTCAAACCTAACACAAGGTCTCTTTTAGAACAATGAACAACACCTCTCCTAGATGTGAATATACAAACAATATGTTTCTCCTTGAATTGATCTACTACTACAAATTCAGATCTGCTATAAGGAAAAACTTGATCTGCTGCAATGGTGTGAACTTCTACTTTAATAATTTTGAATGAACTGGATGATCAAATGAATAATACTCAACCTCTATTTATATGCAAGGTTCATGCCTCTTCAAAGAAGTTGGCTCAAATAGAAAAGACGTGTTCTTCTAATTTCAAGTCGGCCTCCTTTAAAGAAGTGTTTCTTCATAAGTCGGCCCCAAACATTAAATGATATTTAATCATTAATTATATATATGAAGTGGGTCTCCTCATAAATCAAAATCTCATGTATATATAAAATTGAATAGCCATAAGGCTACATTCAATTTTATTCTCTTCTTGTAAATCGTGCGCTTGGAAGTAGAATCCTACGACTGCATTATCATCAACACTCCCTCTAATCTAGGGAGGAATACTTCTAGTTGTACAAGACATATCACCTCATCATGATGTCGATCAACATGTCTATATCCATGTTAGAAAAGAGCTTATCGCCTCATCATGAAAGCATATCACCTCATCGTGAAAGCATATCACCTCATCATGATATCAGATATCACCTCATCATGATATTAGATATCACCTCATTGTGATATTAGATATCACCTAATCATGATATCAACCATCATGGCTACCTCCATAGATGGTATGTATAAGTTCTCATCACTCAGTGTGATGTTGTCACCTCACTGTGACGTTCACCATGGCTCTCCCAGAGGATGAAACACAAGTACAAGAAAATCATCACGAAATCCCTCACATTATGTTGTCATGGAGTCACACACATGAAATCCACCATGGCTCTCCCAAAGGGTGGAAACAAGGGCTTTCACCTCAAATCTCAAAGAGAAATGCATTATCAAGGGCTTGCACCTCAAATCTCTCTCAATAGAGAAATGCATTAAGAGAGGATCACTAATACTGAGACTCCTTCTTAGCTAGGGATTGATTCTCTACCATACCAAGCTTATCTCTAAAGTACACAAACTTAATCCTGGAGAGAGGCTTGGTGAGAATGTCTGTCGTCTACTCATCAGTGCTAATATACTTCAACTGAATTGCTTTCCTCAATACCATATCTCTGATATAATGGTATTTGATCTCAACATGTTTAGTTCTATCATGAAACATAGGGTTGATAAAAAGCTTGACACAACTCTAGTTATCACAATTAATGATAGTAGGCTCCATTGATTGTGCAAAAAATCCTATAAGGAGCTTTTGAAGCCACACTGTCTCATGAGCTACCACACAAGCTGCAATGTACTCAGACTCTATTGTACTCAATGCCACTAAAGACTACTTCCTGCTGCACTAGGATATCATAGCAGATCCCAAAAAAGGTACTCTTTTGATTAGTGACACACCCTGCCCAATCAGAATCAGTAAAACCATGTAGCTTCAAATCTACACCCGAAGAATATCTCAACCCATATCCAATAGTGCCACACAAGTATCTCAGGATATGTTTTGCTACAACAAGATGTATCTGCCTTGGTTCACACATGAAATGACTAAGTGCACTCACTGCATAGCAGATATCTGGTCTAGTGTTAACTAGATACATCAATGAACCAATCAACTGCTTGTACATCATGGGATCCACTAGATCTAGGCTAGCTGCAGCCTCCTTCAACTTATGTAAGTTGGTCTCCATAGGTGTAGACATAGGTTTGTAATCAATCATACCAAACCTCTTTAGAATGTCAATGGTATTCTTCCCTTGACTTAGAATCATCTCATCTGGATTTTTCCAAACTCCTAAGCCAAGAAAGTAATGCATGAGACCAAGATTCTTTATTTCAAACTCAGAAACTAACTCCTTCTTACATTTGAGAATGAGGTGTTCTTCTCCAGTGATAATTAGATCATCAACATACATAACCAAAACCAATACTTCACCATTAATTACCTTGAAGTAGAGGTTAGAATTTGTATCATTCTTTGAGAAACCCAAACTCAATAGGTAACGATCAATCTTTTCGTACCAAGCATGAGGAGCCCGCTTAAGACCATACAAGGCCTTCTTCAACCTGCAAACATGAGACTCCTTCCCATGTACCTCAAACCCATCAAGTTGTTCAATGCAAATCTCTTCCTATATTACACCTTTCAGAAAGGCTATCTTTACATCCATTTGATGAATCTTCCATCCTATAGATGCATCAATAGCAATGATGGTCCTGACAGAATTATAACGAGCCACTGGAGCAAAGGTTTCTTCATATTCAACTCCCTCTTTTTGTGAAAACCTTCTAGCCATGAATCTGGACTTGCACTTCTCAATGCTCCCATCAGCCACATGCTTGATCTTGAAGAGCCATTTAGAAGATACCACAAATTTTCCTTCGAGTCTAGGAATGATGTCCCAAACATCATTCTTAAGTATGGATTGATACTCTTCAGACATAAAATCTTTCCAAACTTGTTGACTAGAAGCTTCCTCAAAACTGGAAGGCTCTGACTCAATAATCTGACTCATCAAGGCTACATAACTGGAGAACTTATTAGGTCTCTTACTTTCTCTGAAAGTTCATTTTGGGGTTGCAAAACTTTCTGCCTCCTGCATTATTTTCCTAGCCCAGAGAGGTCTTTTCCTTCCAATCACAATATTGATAGGCCCATCAGTAGGTTCCAAGGGGTCAACTGGATCATCATCTTCTTTAGCTTTTGGAGCCTCCCTCTGATTCTCAGGAACATGGTCAACTTCCATATCCTGAGGAGGATCTTCATCATCAATCTCCATATGAGTGCCCTTGGATCTTCTGAATGTAACATCCTCCTCAAATGTGACATCTCTATCGATCTCAATTGTCTTCTAACCTGAAATGTAGATTCTGTAGGATTTTGATGTCTCACTATAGCCTACCAAAATTCCCTTCTTTCTAGAAGGTTCCAACTTTGTTCTCTTTTCCTTTGGTACATAAACATACATTGGACATCCAAAGATCCTCAAATGACTTACTTCAGGCTTCACCCCAAAGAATGCTTCTTCAAGAGTTATATTCTCCAAGATCCTGGGAGGACTTCTATTATGAATATAGACAACATTCCTTGATGGTTCAACCCAAAGAGATATTTGCAGGTCTTGGTCATGAATCATGGCTTTGACCGCTTCCACAATAGATATGTTCTTTCTCTCCGCAACACTGTTCTATTGAGGATTATATGGAACATTGAACTCCCTCTTAAATCCTACTTCAATGCAAAAGTTATGAAAGATAACAAAAGTGTACTCTCCTCCATTGTCGGATCTCAAGACCTTGATCCTCTTTCCGGACAAATTTTCCACCTGAGCTTTGAGCTCTTTAAATCTCTCTAATATCTCCTTAGATTCTTTAGATTTTAAGAAATAAATCCAAGTCTTTCTAGAGTAGTCATCAATAAAAATAATGTAATACAAGAAACCACTCGAAGACGCAACAAACATTGGACCACATAAATTAGAATGAATAAGATCTAAGATACATTTGGATCTACTTTCACTACTATGGAATGGACCTTTTTGCAGGTTCCTTCATGCTCCTGATTGAATTTGGGAAGGCCAATGACCATGTTCTCCATAATAGGTAGAGCTTGAAAGAGAAGGTGATCCAATCTTCGATGTCAAATATCACATACACTTGAAGAATCATGCACTAGGGCTTGAAGGGGACAAGTGCATAGACTGTAGAGACACTCATGTCTAACTCCAATTACTCAAGCAGTCTTGATGTTGGAGTTCTTTGTCCATATAAGAACTTTTCCTTCTGAAAATGCAACTTGGTAACCCTTATTTTCCAAGGCTGAAATGGAAACAAGGTTTCTCTTGATGCTTGAAACAAATAGCACATCATTTAACTCCAAAGAAATTTCAAAATCCAAGTGAAGGGAGGAGTTCCCAACTCCTTTCACAGAGTAACTAGCATCATCTCCAATAATGACTTGTTCACTGGAATCTATCTTCACCAAATCAGATAGATGCTCCCTAAATCCGGTGATGTGGTGAGAGGCACCGCTATCGATCAACCAAGTGTTGGTGTTGGTAGATACATTGCTTGAAAAGGCTGAATAAAATAGGTATTCACTTGTATCCTTCTGCATGGAGGCTTCATCGACATTTGCAATGGCGACCTGCTGCCTAGGCCTAGTAGGACATTCCTTTACAAAGTGACCATACTTGTCACATCGAAAACATTGGACCTTGGAGAGGTCCCTCTTCCTTTTAAATGCAGGGCCACCATCAGCTCCTTTATCTCTATTTCTCTTGAAATAACCTTTCTTCCCATCTTTTCCTTTCTTCTTTGAGGATTGAGTGGCAAGAACATGAATGTCTTCATTAATGGAGCTTTGCCAAATACCTCTTGCAAACAACCTAGATTCTTCTTGAATACAGTCTGCCCTCAACTGATCAAACTTGGGAAGTTTCGATCTTGCACTGATTCCCTGAATGTAAGACTCCCAAGATGAAGGAAGACCATTAAGAGCCAGCATGGTCAAATCCTTGTTATCGACAACATGCCCAATAGATGAGAGTTGATCTCTCAACTCGATTATTCTCATGAAGTAGGAAATAACAGATTCTCCTTTTGCCATCTTCAAATGATGGAGTTGTTGCTTCAGTGCAAGAGCCTGACTTGTGTTATTGATTTTGTACATCTCTTCCAAATTTTTGAACATCTCTCTTGTAGTCCTTAACTTGGAGACAATAGGAACAATATGATCCTTAACAAAATCAACTAACATATTCTTTGCCCTAATATCTTTCTTCTTCCATAGAGCCTTCTCTTCCTCATCCATAGGCTCGGGGGCAAAGCTCTCCGCAAATTTTTCCAATTCGCTTTCCTCCAAGGTGAGCATGATTCTGAATCTCCACGAGGTGAAATTTGATGCTCCCTCAAGCCTATCCTCAATCTTGAAACCATTCACCATCTTGATGGAGAGATGAAGGTGAATAAGGATGAGAAATAAATTGAAGGTATCGTTGTAATACACAAATCTGATCGAGATCCTCTTCAAACCCACTCTAATACTATGTTATATTTTAATGATTAGATACAAAGTACAAAAATTAATTCAAATTTCAACACAAGAACACAACCAATACCTTGGGAAAACCCTCCAACCTGAGGGAGAAAAACCCAACCAATATATCTCTTATATATTGATTATAATAAGAGAAGAAATCTGCTTACACTCAGACCTAACACAAGGCTTCTTTTAGAACAATGAACAACACCTCTCCTAGATGCAAATATACAAACAATATGTTTCTCCTTGAATTGATCTACTATAAGGAAAAACTCGATCTGCTGCAATGGTGCAAACTTCTTCTTCAATAATGTTGAACGAACTTGATGATCAAATGAATAATACTCAACCTCTATTTATATGCAAGGTTCATGCCTCTTCAAAGAAGGCGGCTCAAATAGAAAAGACATGTTCTTCTAATTTCAGTTGACCTCCTTTAAAGACGTGTTTCTTCATAAGTCAGCCCCAAACATTAAATGATATATAATCATTAATTATATATATGAAGTCGGCCTCCTCATAAATTGAAATCTCATGTATATATAAAATTGAATAGCCATAAGGCTACATTCAATTTTATTCTCTTCTTGTAAATCATGCACCTAGAAGTTGACTCCTACGGCTGCACGATCATCAACAATAAGGCCTAGTAATCTATTATCTAATGCCATAAGGCTTTCCGCAGGAACATGCACAACATCATCCTCTTCTGTGGACAAAGGCATAAGGGATGCTAGAGGAGTAAGAACACGAGTGGTCTCTTAAATGAAACCCATCTCGTCGATATCATTTGTAGGAAAGCTAGTAGTAAACTCATTATTTAAAATAGTGGGAAAACTAGAGGTGAAACTAGAAGTGATCTTTGTCTTCTCCATCTATAGGTGCCACACACTTCTGCTAAAAATGTACCCAAAAGTCATGGAATGGATTGTGATGCTCATAAACCTTCACAACACTCAGGGTTACAACAATCGCAAGGTACACGAGAAAATTCTCAACACCAACAAATGAGCAAACGTTGCTTCACGTCGAGTTCACCAAAAATGTATGAGAGGGGGACCAACCACGTCAAGGCTCCAGGTCACGAAGAGCTGAGAGCAGAGGGCTGCCCTAACTTACCTCATTCTAAAGGATGGGGATTGAGAATGAAGAGAACTATATAGTACTTCTATCACTCTTCAAACCCGAGTTTCAAGTTTAGGCTAGGTGAGCTAGTTTTTAGGATCAATACTATACCTCAGACAACTCTCTATCTGAGGACAAAAGTGTGGTTCTCTCAGACATGTTGGTGTCCATACGACCAAAAAATATAAGACATAGTAAAGATACTAGAAAAACTGGCCAAACAACCTAGCTAGTTGACTTTAACGAAAATGACAAAATAATGAAGTGCATCAAGTAAATGTGTAGATAATGGAGCAAGTAAATAAAGACTAGAAAGACAAATATTAACTCACAGAAACACTAGTTCACTAGCTAGCTCCATGCGTACATTCACCTACACACAAGAAAGAGGGAAAAAATTTGGGGTTGTATAGGGGCTTGCCTTAGTCAGAACCCCATTTTGGTGTTTCCACCTCCACGGACAACCAGAAAGCAATAGAGTAGAATATGTGATAAAGGAAAGGAAAAGAAGCAAAGAACACTATAAAAAATATTATGCTACTCAATCAAATCACAAAGGAGAGGAGTGAAGTGTTACCACCTCCATCCAAAAGCTCACTAGCCAATGGAAGGAGAAAGCAAGGTATGGACTTGGCAAAGTCACCACAACCATAGCGGTGATGAAGGGAGGTCTCACAAGACTCCAAGCCCACACTTTCAAAGATGCCTCACACTTGAAATGTGGAGTTGACGGAGTGCCAAAGATGTTGCAATGCTCAAAATTAGAGTGCTAGAATGTTGCTTGAGAGTGGAAGAGATTGAAAGAGTTGGTAAATTGCTTAGAGATCTCAAGAGAATTGCTAGAGAGGGAGAAATAAAGTGAGAATAAATGAATTTGAAGGTGGAATGAGGAAGAATCTTCCATTTTTGGGGTCAGTTGGTCGAATATGGATGTTACAATTTGACCCCAATTGGGTGTGTAATGCCTTTTCCAGCTTCAGACGTAGGAATCCATTAGGGATGGTAGTGCGTCATGCAAATGTCTATGCGTTGCGCGTGCGTCCTCGACAAATATTCTCTCACCAACACACATGACATATTCCAAGTGGATGGAAGGCAGACGGGTGACATGGAATTTCGCCTTCGAATTTTATTTTCTAAGGTGAGGGTATGTGAAGGGGAATTTTCCTAAGGGGTGCAAATTCACTCCTATACACCACCACATGCTAATTATGAGGTACCATTTGAGTTTTTGAGGAAATTATAGGCAAATTTTGAAATGGGTTTAAAACCTAATTATTTTGGCATTAGATCATTCTAGGGTGTTTGTGGTGGAATGCCACAACATAGGGAAGGAGCATGTGTTGATCCAAATTGACCCATGCCTATTCCACCCTCTATTTCTCCTTCAAACAATATTCATGTACCCATTCACTGACATGTAGTGGTTTCAACATTAAGAGAATTGTGTGCACTCTCAATAAATCTAATTAACTAATATACCCACATGATAGTTGAAGTTAGTGGTAGAGAGCATGGAGGAGATGGTGCCAGTCCTAGCACCTCACACATGTCAATGCCACATTTTTATCAAAATTACAATCAACCATGTTATGGTCTTACTCTTGTATCCAATTCAACAAGTACATTAAAGGAGCAATCATTATTAGATTTTACTATATTTAGATCATCCTACATAGGCATGTGCCATATTTTAATTTGTTTCAAGCGCATAATGTACATATAAATTTATATTTAGTAATAAATTATATATTGTGAACTATTTGGTGTAGATGAGTGGCTCAAGGATCTCATCTTGAATATATCCATTATGCTTTGCATCTATAGCTATATAAATTTTCACACCTTATGATACAAACCAATAATTTTACCTTAAGACTGGATATGTATCTAGTTCTAATTAGTTTCTTCAAAACTTAGATATATTTTAATACTTGTATAATTTAATTCAAATACATGAATTTTTTTATTGCGGTAGGGAGGTAATGCCACTTCCATGTTAGATAGACTAGAAGGTGTGGAAAGTTATCCTCCATCATTAGCTTCAATGCCCAAGTCATCCATAGTGTGTATTAAAAAAAATGCAACATAATTTTTACTTTGAATTCACTAGATGCATATAATTTTATAATTTTATAATTATTTTTGAATTTATATTTATATGTCCATATATATATATAAACATGCAAGATGATAACACTGTCAAGGTATCTACCGATCCTACTACTGATCAGGGACAATTTCATGAGTCATCCAGAATATTCTAGGTTCTACTAGTAATTTTTCTTTGTAATTTCTAGGTCTTGTATATGGTTACATGTTTTGGTAAATATTCTAGCTTAATTTGTGCTTTATTTGAATATCTAAGAATTAGTAGTTGAAACTTTTGGTACAAAATCAACAATTGTACCAAGGAAACAAGATGTGAGAGTATATAAGCATGGCAATATGATAATGTGCACACTAGTGTCTAGATTCAAATATTTAATTTCATGATTTTATAAATTAAATTAAATTGAATTTAAATAATATGAATGCTTTTTTGAAATTTATGTAATATCAAGTTTATTTTTCTTCTACAACGTGAGCCAAGTGCATTTGTTTTATGTTGAATAAAGGGCCTGTTGATGTTAGTGATGATAAAATATAAAATATAATTTCATAATTGTTTTATAGACTATTAAATTTATCTATGGACTATGACATGCATTTATTTTATGTTGACTATGTTCATACATTTTCTAGTATTTATTTTATGGATTATGATGTATTTATTATATATGTGTTCACTACATGACTACATTTTAGTACATATGTATTTCAATATTTCATGGAATAGATACATATTGAGTATTGTTGGTGTAAATAAATGTCTTGTACCTAGCTAATTCACTCACTAGGTAATTAGGGGACATATTCACATTATTAAGTCTACTTAGGATAAAAGATTCCTTCTAGAATTCTTAGTTGTCATGTCTAGACTTTATCTTATCCTAGGTAGTTAGGTTGTTAGTTCTCTCATTTGATAGGATTAAGAAACTTGTCATGATCTTGTATAATCCTATCTATCACCTTGCCTTTATAAGCAAGGCCTCTCATTTACATTTGCATATTCAACCAATATTCAACCATTATTCAATCTTGCATTGTTGAAGAAAGCTTTCTTTCCATTTTCTCTCTTGTGGAAGATATTTTATTCTAGCAACTATTTGCAATATTTTGTTTGAAAATTTTCTCCTTCGTATGTGAAAGTTATGAAAAAATAAAAAAACCAACTATTTTTGGGCACTTAGGGGAGAAAATCCAAATGCTAAAGGCTAATTCGGCTCCAATCATAAAATATGGTCATCCTTTATTAAATAAAATAGGTTCTAATTAAAAAATAGTGAATAAGGTGACCTTATACAATAGTCGACCTTTTCACTTTTAAAAAAAAAGTTTTAAAACTTTAAAGAATGTTAAAAATAATATGACCTGCTGACTTTTAAAATTTTAATACAAAGTTATTAAATACATATAAAATGAAACTTGTGATCGATGGTTTAAACAAATGACATAAAACTTTCAATATTTAATTGATCTTGCTGATTAAAAAGGGTCTTTGTACCACCGATGCAAACTAGTGATTTGACCTTGCATAATGCTGATGCAGATTAGTACTCTTGAATATACCTTGTTTGATTTGACAGTGGTGGATAATAAGGTGACATGGAGAATGAAAACCAATACAAGGTATGCTGACGTTGATCAAAACTTGTGGATAATTAAATCCTTTTCGTACTGAATCTGCAAAATCCATGGGTGATGCAAGAGGTACACATAATACATGATCTATAATTGGGCTACACAAAATGAAAGGACAAACACTCTTGGAATCTACAAGTCCTGAATCTAATAGATGGCTTCTTGATTTAGGGGCATCTTATCATATGGAATCTTCTATGGATATGTTCTCTTCTTTTGAGTCTTGTAATTCACCTCATTTTTTGATGGGTAACAATACATATATGAAGGTAAGTGGGAAGGGTTCTATTGACATGGGGGAAGGGACTTTCAATGATGTAATTTTTGTTCCTTCCTTGTCCACTAATCTCCTTTCTATTTATCAAATTACTCATGGGGGTCAAGGTAAAACAATTGAGTTCACTCCTAATAGAGTGTACATAAGGGACTTGGAGACTAGGGATGTTGCTTCTATTGGGATGGTTGATCATTCATCCCGTTTGTACTCCTTTTCACATTTTTCTTCTGAAGAAGATAATGTTCCTTTGATTGCATCGCACACTCCATCAAGTGTGAACCACATTTGTGAGGAGAAGTTTGTTCATCTACACATTGGTATTCTAGAGACCAGTGTTGAGCTTCCTACTTCTCCACCTCTTGCTTCTTCAACCATCAATGCTTATATTCATCAGGATGATCATAGTCTTTCAAATCTTGCTTTGTGGGATGAATATTTGATAGGTATTTCTCACTTGTTTGTGGAGTCTCATATTGCAGATTTGGAGGACACACTTGAGGGGGTTTCTCTCCTATTTGATGAAAGTTTTAGACCAACTTCTATTCCATCATCTCTTTCTATTCAAAATGTTAATGCCAATGAAATAATGACAATGTAATGGCCGCACTTCCTAGGATATGTATGCTATCATCACTAAGAAGGGAACATGCAAAAACTATGCAAAAACTAAGTGGGGGATAATATGCCCCCAATTAAAATATAACAATACTTGCTATGTTGGTATTTTAAGTAGAAAGAGAGGAAGGGGGTACTTGAAAATAATGCACACCTCCCAAAAACTAGTTATCCTTGCTCCCCATGCATAAAGAAAAAAGACAACCACCAAGGACTATCATGTTGCTACTAAGATAAATATGGTTGCACCTAATATTGTACCACCATGAATGATAATGAGCAAGATAAATAAAGCTACCAATGCCACATAGTGATGAGAAACATGATAGGATGAAGATAATTATCAATTAGAGGAAATAGGTGCATCAACCCAATGAATAGCACAACAATCCTTAAGATGTTGAATTTTATTACTCAAATACTTACATTCATTGGTAGAATGACCATGCACTCGACGATATGCACAAAATGAGCTCTTTTTGTAGAATTTATTTTATATTCTTTGAGGGAGAGATATCAAGAAATCTTGGAGAAGCCTCAACAAGGTAACCTCTTGATCGATAGTAAAAGATGTTCCTTTCCTTTGTGACATAGATACTTCATGCTTACTATAAGGTGTCATACATACATAAGACTCTCTAGGTTTATATTGTGAGATTTGTACTCTCCTTTAAATGAGGGTGTAAAATCTAATGAACCCCAATTATCACTAAGACATGTGTTTGAAGATGATGCAATATTTGTCCTAGGAGTGTTTTGTGTGATGACATTGATATTGAGCAAATTTTTCTTTGATGCTTTCATTTCTTCCAAAGAACAATAGCCAAGACCTTTTATTTGTTCTTGCATATTGGGCTCTATAGGGATACAAACACCTTGTTCTTTAACACCACATCCTTTTCCATTATACCCAAGGTGTTTCAAAAGCTCATAGCCTATCCCAAATTTTTTTTCCATTTCTTTTGGATTTGGTGGTTTCTCATGATCACACTCATCATATATGGATGTATAATTGTTGTTTTCCTCTCTTTTTCTAAAAGTTGTGAATTCACATGCTTTTGATGACTCAACTTGTGTGGATATTATGGTAGTTTCTTTCTATTTTCCGAATTTGTGTGTAATCATATATTCTCCCATGAATGTAAGTGTAAAATCTAAGGAACCCCAATCATCATCTAATAGTTTTATGATTGATGACAAACACTTCTCTTCTTCTTGTTGTATCGGTTCCACTTTTGTAGTTGGTGTCAATGTTGTAAGAGGATTTTTCATTCTTGTTTCAGTTTGTAAATAATTTTTTGATTGGAGATTAGCTTTGATTGTGTAACCCTTATTGTTGTAAGTGTACACTACTAGTTGATGTAACATTGAAGGTACTACATTCATTGCATGAATCCAAGGTCTACCTAAGAGAAGATTATATGAGAGTTCTTAAGGCATAACATGAATAGGAGTTTTCAATTTAACCTTTCTAGCTTTAACGAGTAATGTTATCAGACCAAGCGATTGTTTTCCCATATTATCAAATCCACAAATAGATAAAGAATCAGGTTGAATTTGACCCTTGTCCACTCCAATCTTGTCTAGAAGGCTTACACCACAAACATTGAGTGTTGAACCATTATCAATGAGAGTACATCTTATGCCACACTTGTTAATAATATCCATTATCATCAAAAGGGTGTGTGCAAGAAGTTGAGTCCACTTTTTGGCCAAAAAATGGAAGTGTTTTCCTCGATTTTCAGAATTTGTCACATTTGACCTTAAAATTTGAAGCACTTAGAGATGGAATCTTAAAAAAAGTCACTAATCATAAAATGTAGTACTTAGAGTCTAGTTTCCAAATATGTAATTTATTTTAATACCCAAATGATACAAATTTATTTTCAATAGGCATGTCTAAAATCACTATTTAAAAGTCACTTTTTTTTACCATACCATGCACGTGTACGTCATCCATATTTTGACTTAAATAATCATATTTTTCTAAATCTTTTTGGGAAAAAAATTGTAACACACTGAAGAATACTCAATATATTTTTTTAAATTTTTTACTGGCCATATTTTTTATTTTGAAAAATCGTCATGTACGTCACACATAAGATGACCTAAACTTATCATTTTTTGATTTTTTTTCAAATTGAAAATAATTGTCTGAAGATTGCCTGCATATAATTTATTTTTCAAAAAATTATTTTAATAAAAAGTTATTAAATACTAAAAATACTTGATATTTCAAGTTTGTGGACCAGTTTCATCAAAAAATATTTTAAAAATAAAAAAAATCCAATTATAAAAAAATATATTTGGAATCTACACAATCTCATCTATAATGGGTTTTAATTTAAAAAAAATATATGTAAAAAATGTCTTCAGACATATGTCCATAGTCACTCTTTTCTACTAACACTGACATGACCTTCAAGTTGCAGGTCAAAGTAGGTCCAAAGCTAAGGGTTGGCTCCCCAAGCCTTTTTTCCATCCTGAAACCCATAGAAAAAACCTGCCAAAAATTTAAAATTTTAGAAATGGGATCCTATTTTATTTTTATTTTTAAATTTTAAGCCTTTGTGAAACGGGATCCCATTTCAAAACGGGATCTCATTTTTGGCTCGAGGACCCGAAGCGAAACAAGATCTCGTTTGCTAAATAATGGGATCCCATTTCATTTTTCCTGATTTTGGGTTTTTTAAAGTCTAAAACTTCCACTAGAAGTGGACTCATCTTCTTGCATTTACCTAAAGCCTCATTTTGTTTTTGCACTTCTAATGGAGGTAACTCATCTTGATGAAAGGTAATGCCTAATTTGACAAAGTTCATACCTTGAATTAGGGATGCTAAATAATTTGGTTGCACATTAGGAGGGATGAAAACTTGGTGTAAAGAATTTTGGAGCATGCTATGGTAAAGAGGTGATGCTTGAATCAAATCCCACAAGGATATCTTAGCAAGAGTGTTGTGAAGTTTTTCTACAAGGTCATATTCTTTACCACTACGCTGTGAGATATTAGGTGTGAGTGGGAGATATGGTTGAGGCAATAGAATGGATGTTGGAGTTTATCTTGGTTGTTGATTGTTTCTAGTGTTATACATCTGAGCAACTATATTATAACTTGGTTGCTGCAAAATATTGTTACTAGTGAGTTTCCTTGCAAAATTCAAGATAGCTCATGGAGGTGATGGTTTGTGTTGAGGTGGTCTTAGGATAAGCATAGGTTTGTTTTGGACTCAAGGTGGTTGTTGTGATGGTGGATAGAGGATACGTTGAGGCTTAGGAGATCCAATTTAATTAAATATCTTAGGAGGTTCAAAAGGAATCATAGGTGGTCCAATAATCAAGGGAGATCTAATGTTCATAACCTCAATAGATTTATCCTCATTTTGATGATCTTCTAGCGTGGGAGAGTCTAAGGTCACCTTATCATCTTTATCTAAGTAAGCCATATTACTTTTGTTTGAAAGACATGTATCAATACTATCATTCTCTTGCACCATGATATATTCTCTAGTAGGAGAGCTTTTAGGAGAGGAACAAACAAGAGTTTTAGGACATTCAATGGTTGGATATTGTAAGATAACTTCATCACAAGCAAGGGAGGTATCTAGATAAGAACAACTATGATTTTATTGTGTATCAATGATTACATCCTCTTGTTCAACAGTATCTTCCCAAGTGGGAGAAGCACTAGAAGAGGGAGAAACAGGGTTTTCATGACTCAATGGTTGGATCTTCTAAGACCAAAACACCTTCATCACAAGTAGGAGAGTTTTTGGGAGAAGGGAAACTATGATTTTAATGATTATCTATGAGTACATCCCCTTTTCCAATAATGTCTTCCCAAGTGGGAGAGGTAGGGGAAGAGAAACAAATAGGATTCTCATGACTCTCAGTGATTGGATCTTCTAACACCAAAATATATTCTTTACAAATAGGATGGATATTGGGAGAAGAACAAATGTGATTGTCATGATTGTCCAATATTGTATTCTCTTTCACTAAGCTAATCTCACACATAGGAGAGATAGTGGAAGAGGGATCAATGAAAAATAAGAAAAGAGGGGAAAGGACTTCATATTTGTATGCTTGCAACAAAAATTTCCTAGAGTATTCAACAAGATCTGAAAATAAAACATGAAGTATGCTAACAATAGATTTTTGCAATGAAAACATGATGTAATTATTGTTTTACAAATTGAAATACAACAATTTTTCCCAATTTGCAATAAATCAAGAAAAATATCACTTTTCTTGCACATACAATGATTGCTTTTCAAAATTTCAAAGCACAGATTTACCAATAGAAATGGAAGATAAATACAAAGATAGAAATGCACCTAGAATATTTTCAGGACACCTGTACATGGACAAATTCACCCAAGGGTGAGTGGGTCCTTGCTCAGGGTTCTGAAAAATAAAAAATTCAAATTCTGAGTTATTGTTTGTGTTCTCTGTTATAGGTTGCAAACTGTTATTACTGTGACTAATTATTCCAGATTTTGATGTCTAAATGAAAGTGCAATTAATGAAAAAATGTGAACAAAAAGACAACTTTTTGAATGTAAATTTAATTGAAATTTTGATCTAAATGATTGAAAAATACTCTTAATACAACTAACATGCAAGATGTATGCAATATTTATGCAACATTTTTGGTTTTTTGTGAATTTAAATGATGCAAAATGAAAATTTGAAGCCATAAATGAAATACAAAACAAACTAATGCAATTCAAAATCTAGATCTAGGGTTTTGAGGACTACCAAATCAGAAAGTTTATGGTCTAAGAATGTAGGGTTAACCAAAATGAAACATAAAAAAGGCATGTGATCCAAAGGTTCAAACACACCCACACTTTCCCTAATTTCATTATAAAAAGAGATCTCAAAGGGATAGAGTTGACTTTCAATCTTGAGGTGAGCCAACCCTAATTTGGGATATGTTGTTTTCTTATGACATAAATGATTGAAATTCACTTTTGGGAGATGATTTAAAATTCTTTAGCAAAGTAAATTACATGACCTAACACTTGAAATGCATATCTAGGTTAATAGAAACAATAAAGATAGTTTGTAGGCATATTTGGGGGTTATAGGGTGATATCTACTAACCTAGAAAAGCTTGTTCTGAGAACTATAGAAGGAAACTTGGGCCATTGGGTGAATGAGTCCTTGTAGGGCTTTCTTGCACAACTTTTGGGGTCCTTTGGATATGGATCTAAGATGCTATTTTCCACTGGTTTCACTGTCTAAAAGTCATAAATAAATTCAGGATCTGAGTTTTAATGGCTTGAAAACTTTGATAACAACTTTGACAACTTTGCAAAATTGCTCTTTCGATCCAATTTCAGTCCTTCTTCACTTGTAAATCTAAACATACAAAGAGAGAAGAAAAAATGTTTTTTTTTGGGTGAATAGGGGTTTTCCTTAGTCAAACCTCACGTTGGTAATTAAACCTTGATAAAGAAATAATGATAAAACGAAAGGAATTTTATGAATGAACAATGCTATGTCACAACTCACCAAACCTTCAATGGCTGCCCTTAGAGGACTAAATTCTAACACATCACTCTAAAGATTGAATCTTGCATGAAATGGCTTTATTGGATGCTTGATTTGACACTTGATTTGATGCTTGAATGCTTGAAACCTACATCACAATGTTACCTCCAAAACAAGACATGAAGATGCATAAACTTTGACATGACGCTTTGAACTTGATTACTATTGTAGATGATTGATAAATTTTCTCTTCAATGCTCTTGAAAATAATTATTTCTCTTGTTAAAGTTTCCTCTTTATTCTTAATGTTGAATTGATAAAATAAATGTATTTATAAACGATTGTCTAATTTCCTAAAAAATAGATTCCACAAGCCGACATTTGAAACTTGAATTTGAATCATTAAAATGCTACCAAAAACATATTTTAAATTGGGTCTTGGAACTTAAGGAGGACCCATTCACCCTTGGGAAAATGGGTCTTGGGACCTAAATCCAAGACAAATTTCCAAGATTTTTAAATTAATGATGGTAATGATTTAATATAAGTTTCCCTTTCAGTATACAAGAATAATAAGGTTTTGGAATGGATAATTTAGGTAATTAGAAGCTTAATTAAGTCTAATTAATTAAGGGGACCCAAACATAGTGTGAAAATGTAAAGGTGTATGTTTTTCTACACTACATATACATACTTGCTAATTTATTCCATTGTACCATTTGCATCCTCTCTTTTTTGTAACATGTATTTATAATTGTCCCATGTTCCTCCATATAAAGTGTTCATAACTCTTTATTAGCATGCTTCCATTGATTTATAGCTAGTGTTCAATTTATTTCCATAACTAAATGTGAGTAGTGTATAATCTTTGCATGTCTTTCATAATCTTCAAATGTAGGAAACCCATTATTTATTATTATAAATTTCCATATCCAAGTTCCAACAACAACCATAAAATTGTTTGGATACTCATAGTTATCATTGTTGAAAGAATGAAGAAGATATGTGTTGTCATTGATGTCAACACTCCATGGTGAATATCAAAATGGTATGAAGAATATTCCACCCAGTTGAATTGATTTGCTATGTGTCCACGATTGACATTTTTTCTCTTTGTGCCCTCCATAGATTGGTTTACATTTCATTGCACGTACAAATCCTTCTTTGTGATTCTAATGTGTTGTTTGTGGATGATATCATGGTGAATATCAAAATGGTATGAAGAATATTCCACCTAGTTGAATTGATTTGCTATGTGTCCATGATTGACATTTTTTCTCTTTGTGCCCTCCATAGATTGGTTTACATTTCATTGCACGTACAAATCCTTCTTTGTGATTCTAATGTGTTGTTTGTGGATGATATCAGTCCCTAAATCCAAAATTTTAGTTGGTCTAGATGAATGGTTCAAAATTTTCATATGACATAAGTTTTGTATGTAGAGTATTCCCAGTTTTCAATGTAATGGGCATGGCCTTTTCTGTTCGCGCTCCTCTGCGAGTGCGTGGTAGGTCTTGCAATTTTGGGATGATGTTTACAGGTGCTATGGGCTACGATTTCTAGTTGTCATGATATTTTGAGATCCATGTGTTCTGTGTGTGATGATCAATTGAAGTATTTTGTTTTAGGTCCTATTCTTAGCCAACCTAAAATATGTAAAAGGTTGTGGAGATTAAAATTATGATGTGAATGTAAGAAGGAGCTATTATAGGTCCATGTTGACCTATATCTCATAGGTTTATGGTGCGAAGGTATTTGAATTTGAATTGGGTGTTGACAAGGCATGCTTTTCATTCCCTTTGGTGTCATCTATTTAGGCCAACCTATTTAGTGTTTGCAATGATGGTTATATATACATAGAAGATCATTTTGAGTTTGAAAAAAAGGGAGAGATAGATATGTGATAGTGAAGTGATACGAATGCAAGGAGAAAGGCAATTTTTTGTAGAAGATTGAGAAAAGGATATACGAATATAATTCTGAGCAAAGAATTGAGTTATGTATCAGGAAAAGTGTTTTGGATCAAAATCTTGATCTTCGAAGGAATTTAATTCAACATATGAAAAATGTATTTTGTATTAGTTCAAATCTTGGTTGTGCAGCCACCTTTCTTATCTTATCTTTGTTGTGAATAATGAGTTCACTTGGATAGTGAGTCCTCATGGGAGTGAGCCTTTGTGTAATATTTTATGATCGATCATATTATATTGTGAGCTAATCCTCACTGTGGGTTTTCCTATCTTGGGTTTTCCATGTAAAAATTATGGTGTTCATGTGTTGCATGTGTTATGGTTTGTTTATGCTTTCATTTAATACTAATTCACTCCCTTCTCATTATTTCAGGTGTTCAACAATTGGTATCAAAGCTTGGTTCCCTTGAAGGAGCTTAACTGCTTTGGGAAGATCTTGGAATTTGAGCACATGGATGATAATGGTTGCATACTTGACAAGGATGGAGAAATCAAAGTTTTTGTTGAAGATCTTGATAGAGCTGAAGGAGAAAAAAAAGATATGAAGGAAAATCTCTATGAAGCCAATGAATGCATCAAGAAACAGAGAGAAAATCAATAAATTTGGAGACAGGAATAAGAAAGTCAGTGAGTAATTGAGACAAGAAAATGAAGACATTACCCGACTAAAATTACAAGTGGAAGAAAAGAAAAGAGTTGAGGAATGTATGAATGCTATGGTAAAAACCAAAACTAATGAACACATTAGGCTTGAACAAGAAGTGGTAAATCTAAGAACAAATTTGGAAAAAGAAAGAATGCATGAAGACAAGTTTAAGACAAGCGTTACAATGCTTGACGAGATTATTGTAGGTCAGGAAAGCATCTAAAGGTAAAAGTGGTTTGGGACTTGAGACAGGTGAAAGTTCAAAAGCATAAAAGATCAGTGAACCTGAGTAGACCAAAGATAAGAAGAACAATGGTAGGTACTAGAATCAAAGAAATAATGCAAAAAGACCCCCTATCAGACAAGCAAATGCTCAACGGTACTCATTTTTCAATGGCATTTATTATTTCTGCAAAAAAATTGTTCATAAAGCAATGGAATGTAAAAGTAAAATGAATCATAATGTTTCATCCTTTACTGGTCAATGCTTTACATGCAATAATTTTGGACATAGAGTAAGTGAATGTAGAAATCAAATGAGGAATACTTACACCAATAGAAAAATGTTTCAATCTTTCAATGGCTATTGTTATGCATGTCATGAATTTTGACACAAGGCTAACTAATGCAAATCCATAATGAAAAAATAGAGTAACTCTCAGAGGAATATCGTATGTTGCAATTGCAATAAATTTGGACATATTGCTAGATTTTGTAGAAACATAAGAAAGAATAATGTTGAAAACATAAATAATCTAGTCACAAATATTGATCCAAAATAAGTAAAGAAGGAAATTAAAAGATCTGGAGGAAGAAAGAAGATCCTGAGAACAAGCAAGAATCATAAACTATAAACGAATCTGTACCACCCTCGAGTGTAGATAACTCTCTCGAAAACTGAACCTAGGCATGGGATTAGGGGGAGAAATTATAGAAAATCAAAATTCCCCTTTCTAATATAAGGTTCCATAGCTTGGCATGAAGAAATGAGCTGGACATTGACAACTTAGATCTTGTGGAGGAAATTTCAAAGGAAAATATGTTTTTGCAGAGCTTTGCTGAATAATTAAGGGTTTGTTACCGCACAGTGAAGAGTTTTGTCAGCTTTATTGATTGGTGCATTGAATGCGAATTAAGATGAAATATTGGACTATAAGTTTCTAAACTTGGCCTAATTCACTCACTTTTATGCACTTGGAAGAGAATTAAAGTGAATTCAAAAGTTCAAGAAGTAGAGCATTCAAACCCTAGTTTTAGTCAAGTGAAGAAAAAGTATTTACCATTGCCTTAGAATCTGTCCTTCTAAAAAAAAAAGGGAATTTCGAATTATGTAGAAATGGCTACACCTATTTTAGTAAATGTAAGCAAAAATTATTAGCCAAAATTTAAGAAGTACCCCATGAAGATATTTGAGGACAACTTGCTCGAAGCTTTTTTGAGCATTCCATTCAAGGTTTTTCCTACAAAGGACATTAAGGCTTTTATTCAAGAAAAAATGGAAGAATATAATCATGTGAAACTTATCAACCCGTGGATAAATGAGTTGATTGTCCAGATGATTACTAGATCAAGCTTGAATATAAAAACCTACTGGCAAATAATTTGGACATCTGACAACTATTTCCAAATTTCACCTATGATGATGCTCATAAGTTTATAAGAATGGCATTGAGTAGAGTACATGACTACTACTTATGGATAAACAAGCTCGAAATGATATCAAAAGAAGTTATAAGGGAAGTGATAGGAATTTGTGCTACTAGACCTATGCCACTATTAAAGTTTGTAAAGAATAAAGATGTAATGGAGCTGACTAGAGCCACATTCGATCATAGGGATCTCACGATGGACACTATTCAGAACCCTACAGTAAGGTATGCGACAATGGTCATAGGATACAAAATTTATTACACCAAGACAAAAAATACAGTGTTAGGTACAACAATCCATGTTGCCTATGAGATGGTGGAAAAGGGTAAGGACTATGATCTATGTGAATTGCTTTGACAACAACTATTTGATAACTTGAAACAAACCAAAGATAAGAAATATCCATTCAAGTTTGGCTCTTTGGTACTTTGTTTGTTATTTTATTTTTTGAGATAGCTTCTAGGAAGAAGTAATGTCATATGGAATAAAATGAGACCAATATCACATAATATTTTGGAACATTTCCATAGTCTTGGTGACCTGAAAGTTCAAGAAGAGGCACTTATTGCATTCTTTGCAGTATTTCAGAAAATAATGCATGAAAGGGAAAGGATCCCTCACTACTTAGTGGAAAATAATTGAGATGATATCACATTCTTAGTTTCCATTGATTTTTGTATTGTTGAAGCTGTGGAACCCAAAATAGTCTAGATTCCCCCAATCGACTATGAGATGAATGAAGTTGAGGTTGATGGTCTTATTAATTTTAAAAAAAACAGTCATAAGGATCCTAACCAAGAAAGACATGGGAATTATGAAGAAAAATCGATGAAAGTACATATGGAATTGTCAGAACCTGCAAGTAAGAAAAGAGTGACAAAAGTAGTGAATGAAATTTTCCAAAGTCATGGACTTACAACATAAGAAATATAGTTATTAAGAAAAAGAGTTGTTGAATTAGTAGGTACAACTTCTAAGTCCCCCGAACCTAGAAGATCTGGTAGAATTAGTTCTTCTACTTCCCCAAGTACCCAACAACTGTCTGAACCGGTTTCTACTCCTTGTAGCACTAAGAAAATGATGACCAGTGCTTCGGTGGTAGAAGAATTGTAGTTGAAGAAAAGATAAGCTACTTCAATATCCTCCTCATCTACCTCTAGGAGAAAAAGAGGAAAGAAGCAAAAATATCAAAGAGAGAAAGACATGAGTGTGTTGTTTGAAGAAGAAGAAGATGATGAGGATGAAGAGTCACCATTGACTATGAAAAGAAGCAAAATCACTTCAAAGATACAAAGAACAAAGATAGTTGTCTCTTCTGAAGAAGAAGATATTGAGAAAGAGAAGCAATATTTTTAGATAAATATGCACAAGGTAAAAGAAAAGAAAGGAAAGAAGCCTGAATCCAATAATTCAGAGAAGAAGAAGAAAAGGAAGAAGTCTATTTCGGAGAATTCTTCAAGCCCAATGAAATTGGATGCACTGTTTGAGGGTATTTTTCATAACAAGATGTTCAGGAAACTATTGTCATGTATCAGAATGAAAATGAGGAAAACAGGGTCACCATAATTGCAACTATCATCAAATACATTGTTGTTGTTGAATTTGATATGGATTATATCAGGAAAAAGGTTCCAAATGATGTATGAAAGGTTTTATTGGAAAAGAGAGAAGAAGCCATTGCATTAGAAGAAAATATCATATTAGATGTTGTGGAGAAGATTTGTTTCTCCTTGTCTAAAGTTGATAAGGCCATTGTAGCTCGAGTTTGCAGGAAATAATTTAGATCAAAATGAAGGATAATGCTTCTCATGGGAAAAGATCAAGATCAAATTGAGAAAATATAGAAGGAGATCGAAGATAAAGTTACTGAGATAACATAGAAGTATGAGATGATTCCTATTTGTTCCTCCAACAAGGGGCATGTTTTAGAAAAAGAAATTAGTGATGATGAAGATTAAATTCCAGATAATACTCTTCTAGACATAGAAGAAGTTATGCAAGAAAATGATCAATATATGCATGATGCAGAAAGAAAGACTGTGAGTGGAGAGAAAACTACAAAGGTTGACACTCCCTTCTCTCCAAGAAACACAGTTCAAGACAATCCTGAGATATCTCTTTCTCCAACAGATAAAAAACATGGCACTAGTGAAGGTAATAAGCATGAAGCAGGAAATGAGCAAAGGCAAAAAAATGAGGAAGACAAAGGTAGAAGTAATGATAAAAAGGAAGGAGAGGAAGAAAAAAATAAAGAAGGTGAGCAAGGTTAAAAAGGAAAAGATGAAGGAGAGGAGAAAGACAAGGACAAAGATAAAGATAAGTCCTTAAAGAAGAAGAAAAGGAAGAAGAAGAAGAAATTACTAACTCCAAAAAGAATGAAGAAGTTGAGAAATTTGAGTTACCCAAGATCTCTGGTAAATCCTCCAGTAATCCTATAAAGAGTCTACTACTTGGTCAATAATGGTTCCAATCAAAAGTCTCTTCAAAATTGTTGCAATTGCCTAGTACTAACTTGAGTAAGATGCCTCCCTGAACATAAGATGGAACTAAGTGATGTGTTAAATGTATCAACAAGAAAAGAAATTATTGAAACATGCCAAAAGAGTAACGAGTTGATGGAAGAAGCGGTGAAATTTTTGCAGGAAATCACTTCAAGTACTAATACTAATACTTCATTATATTCTATGGAGAACTTTAGATTGCTGGTTGATTCTTTTAAGGGTTATGACTCCAGTTTGAAAGCTTAGATGGAAGTAGAGGCTATAACAAGGCTTACAAAAAAATGTGTATCAATTCATGCTGAGGTTGAAGAATGCTTGAAAGAAGTACATGACTGTGAGGATGAGGAAAAAACACTAATTTTATATTGCATAGCATGTCTAGAAGCCATATAGGGTATAAGAGTTAAAATGGACTCGATTGAGTCTCAGATTGCCAAAGCATCAAGTGACTATGATCTGGCACTAGACAAAAATTATCATACCTAGACTGCTATAATAGATCTACATGGAAAATTCCTTACATTGTAGACCCAAAAATAAAAGATTATCAGGAAACTTGGAAAGCTAAGGGACTATGTACAATCATAACACATATCTATTTCATGTGCCTTGGCCAGTGTTGATAGGATTTCATAGATAAATCTTAAACCCAATATTGTGGAAGAAGGAGAAGATGCCTTGATGGAGCTTGAGACTTTACACAGGTTGCTTGCAGCAGCAAAAAGGAGTTGGGAAGAATTAAAGCCTTCTTGGCAAGCCATGCTACAAAATCTTGGGTCAAAATCTTTGGGTTAACCATTTTTCGCTTTTAATGTTTTCAGATTTCTTTGTACATATGTGGATGTATTAGGAATTTTTGGTTAATTTTCTGAGGGGGAGTCAGTTACTTCAATTCAGTTTGAACATATGGTTGGTACAAGATTTTTTTTGTGTGTGCACCCTTTTCCCTTGATGTCAAAGGGGGTGAGATGTATGGAGAAGAATTTTTGGCATAGGTTACCATCAATGACAAAGGGGGAGATTGTTGAAAGAATAAAGAAGATATGTGTTGTCATTGATGTCAATGCTCCATGGCGAATATTAGAATGGTATGAAGAATATTATTCTTAGTTGAATTGATCTGCTATCTTTCCGCAATTGACAGTTTTTGCTCTATATGCCCTTCGTATATTGGTCTGCATTTCATCGCATGTACAAATCCTTCTTTATTATTCTAATGTGTTATTTGTGGATGATATTAGTGCCTAAATCTAGAATTTTAGTTGGTCTAGATGAATGGTTCAAAAGTTGCATATGACAAAAGTTCTATATGTAGAGTGTTCCCGATTTTCATTGTAATGGGCATGGAATTTTCTATATGTGCTTCTTCGTGAGTGTGTGCTAGGTATTGCGGTTTTGGGATGATGTTTACAGGTGTCTATGGGTTAATATTTTTAGTTGGCATGATCTTTTGAGATCCACGTGTTCTGTGTGTGATGATCAATTGAAGTATTTTTATTTTAGGTCCTATGCCTAGCCGACCTAAAATATGTAAAAGGTTGTGGAGATTAAAATTGTGATGCGAATGTAAGAAGGAGCTATTATAGGTCCATGTTAACCTATATCTCACAAGTTTGTGGCATGAAGGTATTTGAATTTGAATTGGTTGTCGACAAGGCACATTTTGCATTCCCTTTGGTGTCATCTATTTAGGCCGACCTAGTTAGTGTTTGCAATGATGGTTATATATACATAGAAGATCATTTTGAGTTTTAAAAAAAGGGAGAGATAGAGATGTGATAGTGAAGTGATCCGAATGCAAGCAAAAAGGAGAATTTTTGCAGAAGATTGAGAAAAGGATATGCGAATATAATTCTGAGTAGAGAATTGAGTTTTGTATCAGGTGAAGTGTTTTGGATCAGAATCTTGAGCTTTAAAGGAATTGAATTCAGCATATGACAAATGTGCATTTTGTATTAGTTCAAATCTTGGTTGTGTAGCCACCTTTCTTATCTTACCTTTGTTGTAAATAGTGAGTTCACTTGGACAGCAAGTCCTCTTGGCAGTGAGCCCTTATGTAATATTTTATGACCAATCATACTATATTGCGAGTTAATCCTCACAGTGGCTTTTCCCATCTTGGGTTTTCCACTTAAAATTATGGCGTTCACGTGTTGCATGTGTTATGGCCTATTTATGATTTCATTTCTATTAATTGCTATGTTATGTTAGTTGGATGGTTGGTAATTAAATGGTTTTTAGGAATACCGAGAATTCACCCCCTCTCTCAGTATTTTGGGTGTTCAACAATCACAATCTACTCTAGGATGTAACAATTTATGTTTTGCTTCAACACATTTAGCCAACCAATTTTTTGTCTTCCTCATTTCCCTTAGTGCAACAACAACATACACATGTATTGAAAAAAAACATAAATTTAATAAAGTGTGACAAATAATTCACATAAATACATGCATACATATATAATTATATTTTAGAAAATAATGTAATGAAACTAGATATTTAACTAAAGTACCTTCTTGTACAAGGTCTGAAACATGATCACAATCATTTGATGCAAACACTTGATTATCATCTTCAAATATTATTTCATATTAATCATGTGTTTGTGTAGGTGTCAAGAATATTTTTTTCTATTATTCAAACCATTATATATTTTCACATGATTCCCACTCACCTCCAATGCAAAATTGACAAAAATAGGTAAGCTCCCTAGTTCATATAGTCCACATGCTTGTATTTGAACTCTTAAATGAATGGCATTTTTTTGATCCACTAATTGTTTCACAATCATGTTGAGTAAGAATTTTTCTTCTTAAACTAACCAAAAAAATCATTGAATTGTAGATTTATCACATGATCTCATAGATAATTTTGCATTACATTAAACCACAATTACACATACATCTCTAAATTTTGTTGCATCCTCAAAATTTAGTTTCTCTCTAGTAAGAGCTCTTTTCACACATGCTCCAACTCCATAATTCTCTCCTTTACCATGTCCATCTTCAAAAAACTCCACATATGTTGGATATTTATTTCTTTATGAGCCCTACATAGCCAATAACACATTCAAGCATTTTTTATTGTCCTATAAATTTGTCTGACCATATGAGATACTCTACCATCTAGATTTATCTTTCTTTTAAATTTTCATAAAATATTTTAATTCAATATTGTACGAACTTTGATGAGTGTAACTAGTTATCACTCAAATAGAAATGGTAGTCCCTCAAAAAGTTTCTATTATATTTTGTACTATCATCTACATTTTTGTATACAATATGAATACAAATGGCGACTTGTACTGAATTATCTTTCTAATGATATTTTGATTGCGTGATAGAAAGAAGATGCAATGGGTTGTCATGCATGTGGTACAAAAGAAGAAGATGATGAATGTGAAGAAGTTGATGTATTTGAAGCTGAGGAATGTCTATTTGAAGACATGAATAATGAGACTTTAGAAATTTCAACAAAGGAAAGTCTTTGTGAAGAATTGAAGAAGATGACAATAAACAAGGAAAGTGAAAGAGTTGCAATAGTGGATCTCACTCAGGTAACTTTTAATTTTACTAAATATTTCTATACATATGGATGTGAGTATAATGAAGTTGCAATAGAAGAGAGTCCTTTGGAGGACATAGAAGAAAAAGAGAGAGATGATTTGTTGATACAGATTGTAGTAGTGGAAGTAAAGTGTGATGCATTGGTTATAGGACAAGGAAGTGATATAGTTGCATGTCTTATTAAAGGCATAAAAGAAGAGAACAAAACTAAAGTTGCAATGGGTGATAAGAAGGCAAAATATTTTCTTATTGAATTTAAGAAAGATGATTTTCATTTTGAGATGGATGAGTTAGTGAATGCAGATGATATGGTTTAGTTAGAGTTTGTTAGGGATGATTGGTATGGAAATAAGGGTTTGTATAGTGTTACAGAGTTACGTGTAGGTGCAATTTGGTTGGGGTGGATGGACTATGGTGGGTTGAATCCCGCAAGATCAAAGGAGAATGTGAGATACACTTGGAGGAGATGGTCAGGTTATGGTGGAGTTGATTCCACATTGAGGAAGGGGAGTAAAGAGAAGAGTTGTCAAAGAGGAGGTTGCTTGTTCTAGCTAAGTGTTGGAAGAGGAGAAATGAGAATCAATTGAAGGTACCAAATTCAGTGATGGAGTTTTCCAAGGATTGCTTGCAATCTAAAAGGGTGGTACTACAACTCAACTTCATTTTTTGAATCCATATTCATAAATTTTTTCCTACCTTGGGTGTCTGATGCTGGAACAACTAGGGTATAAGAACAATCTTGCATCACCCAAAAATAATTTCATTTGTTTTAATTTTCAATAAGGGATTATGTGGGCTAATTTTGTGAGAGGAACTAATTATTTTAAATTTCCAAATACTGTAAAATTTCCCCTGTGAGTTTATAATTGTAATTTTGATGAGTATTTACTTCAATGAATGTTACAAAAGCATAAAAGGGGGAACATTGTCTTTGGGCATCCTATTACTTGGCAGGGACCACTTTGTAAGCATGCTATTACATGTTGAATATATGATTTTCATGCATTTCCATGTTCGGCCACCATCTTTTCATGTTGGTGCATGTTTATATTTGGAGCCGTTGGAGTTGTTGAGGAGTTATGGAGATTCTATAATTGACCAAATTTTATTGGCCACGAGTTAGGCGCCCATGTGAGGGTCATGTGAGAATTTAGTAATTTTAATTATTTTATCATTTCTCCTCAAGGTGGGCATGGGTTTTCCAAGGAGGTTTTTGGCATGCTATTTTCGAAAACCAGAATGTTTTTCTTGTTCTAAAACTTCTATATTTAGATGCCTTGTCATTTGGGGAGGGGGATTTGGAGTTTTTGTAGGTTGAGATGGGGAGATGTTGCAGGATTTTGAGGAGGATTTATGCCTCCATAATTACATATTTTTCATATAGAAATCCCATATGTGAAGGGAGCTTGTGAGCTTCCATGTTTTTAATCTATTTCAATTTTAAATAATATGATATATGTTGTTGCCTTCTTGCAATTTGTTGTGTGGTTGTTTGTTTTACATTTGGTGGTGTAGTTCTTGGAGAAGGAGACAAAGACTTCATGTTTTTGTAGGTTCAAAGGTATTTTAACAAAAAGAAACATACTTTTAGGTTGCAAGTTTATTGCAACATGGAATTCTCATTGAAGATTAAAGATTGAAGGAGGTCAATTTGAGATTGATATTTTTTATTTGTAACAGACTTATATTAGTCGTATTTTAGTTTTTTAATGGTTTCCATCAGCCCATATGGCTAAAAATAATCTGATTTCAGATTTGCTATATTTTACATGGAATTTCATGAGATTTTTGAATAAGAAAACGTAGTTACTTCTTGTAGATTTATGAGTTGTTTCAAACCATTTCTGAGTTACATCTTTAGATTGTTGGGATTTGTGACTGAGGATTGGATCTTCCTACATCACTAGTCAAATCAATGAAGTAAAAGAATGTTACTGCTATGCACTATTGTGCATTCCCAACATTTAGTCAAACTAACTGTAAAGAATTATTGGTGCTTAAAAAATTTAACAATTTTGTACCATTTCGATTGTCAATTTTCTCAATTTTCTTTATATTACAAATATGTATAAATAAACCCCATTAAAATCAAGTGCACCTAGTTTAAACACAAAACATAGATATCCTTTTTTAAAATAAAAAATATAATATTATGCCAATAACTTATGTTCATTGTTTCCATATGAATATAGATAAATATAGGTAAATCTAAGGGTCTTACTATGATCTATCCTAATCATAACATAAAATGGTTTAAATAAATATAATACTCTCATTATAGAAATGTAGATGTATAAAATTGTAGACCAAATGATGTTGAGTATAAACAACATACAAATAATCCTCAAGGACAAGCCCTTGGATAATTGAAAGGCTAATGCATTTGTAGGAGTAAAATTACCAATTATACAAGATTTTTTTTTTAACCTTAGCCAAATTATTCAATATGGATGTACATATTTATACTTGTATGTAGTAAATTTCTCATATACATATATAAATATATATGTAAGAATGCATATTGCATAATATCCTTGGATATGTATACCAATATATATTTTTATATTTGTACAAATGTGCATCATTCATAGACATCTATATGTATATATGTATGTATATTATCCACACATACATAAATATATTTATATATCAAAATGTATTAACAAATATAGATAATGGAAGTTTTACTAAGATCAAAGCATTTATTCTCCAACTTAATATAAATGTAGTAACCTTTAAGTAGTTGATCCAATGTGTAAACAATATAACAAGGAAATCCAAACTCTATTTTCTTTCAAAATATTTACTTAGATATATAATTGAGATAATAATAAAATGAGCTCAACAAGATACATATCATTATACCTTCCATGAACACATAATACATATTCCTTATGATTATGAACAAAATTTCTTTGAGTTTACAAACCCATATGGGGTCAATACAAACTAATTGAGACTCCCTTTATTTGTAGACCTTCATGGATTTGATAGTCATGAAATTGGTCATATTTGACGAGACAAAAATTACCTATTCTATGCATGTGTAGGGTAAAAGATAAATTCATATTTTTATTTGCAAACCCCAATGAAAACTAGGTAGATATCCCCATAGTATGTAAAACTGTATGAGGTTGAAAATCTTATTACCAAACCCTACTAGGTAAGTAGAAGTTTAACCTTAGTCTATATTTATATTGTGTAACGCCCCGCCACACAACCCTAGAGGAAGTTGCAATTAACTACTCAAACGAACTAATTTTTTTTGTTTGTTTAAGTACAATTAATATGCAAGTTCACTACTCATTGCAAACAACCTCTAAGATTACGAGATTGAGATTACTTAGAAACCCACAAACAACTTAAAAGAAACCATAAAATTTATCTACTTAATAAATTAAGAACACATATATTCCATACAAGATAAACTTCATCATAAAAGTAAAAGATATCATAGATTACAAATAACAATGATTTAATAAGGAAATTCAATCTCTCATTCCTCGAATGAGGTAAAACCAATAAGTATGATTACATATTACATCTTCCACCTCGATTAAAAATGAGGGGTAATAAATTACAAGAGTCATCTAAAATGAATAAAAGCATAAAGAGTAATTGGATCCCACAAGCTCTCCAACTGGAAATCTTGTCACCATGAACAAGAAGAAAGCCCAACGGAGAAAGGTGCACACCACCCAACCAAGTGGTACCCGAAGGCCCACCCCCTGTGCTAGGAGATAGTAACAAGGATTTCTAGCGAAGACCATCTACCTCTAGATAGGCTAAAACATAACTGAACCAAACTGACACAACCAATCACATGTACAACACAAGTACAACTCTAACATGGTCACATTGCTTTCAAATATAAAATAGATCAGGTATGTTAAGCAAACCATACACATAATAATCAAATAACAACTGTTGTCCTAGATAGAGTGTCATCGCACAACTCGTCATGGGATATCCTCTGGGAATCTTCATAGGCTTCGTCCCCCACTATGGGTTATCTTGGTGGCCTCAACCGAATCCCGGCCCCCATAATTACTCATGTGGAATCAAATACCTTTCGTAAAGACAAGATAGATGACCTTCCCATTCCAGGCGTTCCCACCCATCCCAAGCCTAAATGAGCACTTGTGTCTATGAGTGAGGCATAATTATCTTGATTAGTGAGAAGTACCACCTAATCTTCTAAGTATTGTTTTAGTTATCACTTGATTAAACCACCTCCGAAGGTTATCCAGTTTACCTCTTTGGGCTCTGGCGCCTAACAGAAACCACTCTTCTACTTGACAACATACCAAACAAAACCAATCACCAAGGGTGCCAAAGTGCATACAAACTAGATAAAACAATCACTCCAACTCTAGGATGAAACATAAGTCAAATCCCTCTCCAAACACTGGAGGTAGCAAACATAACAAAGCCACTCCTCACAAGGAGTCACAAATCGCATAATCCACTCCTTCCACAGGAGGCACAAAACATCCCCGTTCGTGGAAACTGGGTAATAATATTGACATAAATTTATGCACTACCCAAGGGAATTAACAAACGGTTGACATCACAAAACAACAACCCCCAACCTCTAGGGTCCTTTGGAAGACTTACATATTAAAGACACTTAACCCATTTCCCCAAACATGAACACAGAGGAAATAATCACATAAAGCAATTGCGAGGAAATAAACTAATTTTGGATATATTAAATCCATTTCCTGTATTAACATTCAGTAATTTATTGCCTTAATAAAACCGATTTAATAACATCTCTTCCAGACAAAAGATGAGATTTAAACTCAATATTTAATTCCCTAATTGCTTTTAAATAATAATAAAATAAACATTCACTTCTTCGATTTAAAACATATCATTTTAAAGTAACTATCTCTCCTTTGCAAAATAAATCATTTTAAAATCAATTAATCTCGATATTAAAACATATTACTCTTAAATCCAATATTTGCCCTTTCCAATATATTATTTTAAAAATAAAATCAATAATTGGACTATTGCACATAAATTTAAATTTCACAATTACATTTAAATCAATATTTTAATATATGTATATATTTAAAAATATATATACATATATCAAAATTAATAACACAACTATATATATAATATTATATATTTATATATATACATAATATATATATATCCTCATGTGAAATATACATATATATGATAATATTTCAATATTATAAAATATAATATTAAATATTATAATAATATAATATTGATAATATTAAAATATATTTTAGTATTATAAAAAAAAGGTCGAAATGAAAAGTCAAAGCGTGTTCATAAGGAAGCGCACGCTGCGGATTTGGAAAGCGTGCCATGGTTTAGGGTTGGGGCGGCTGTGTTAACCACAACCGATCCACCAGTGGTGTGGGCGTGGCTGTGTTTAACACAGCCGACCCATAAAGGAGTGGGTGGTGTTTGTGTTAACACAGCCGTCCCCTGGGCGGTGGTGGCAGCAGCGGCGTGAGTGTGGGGGTTGCGCTGGGCATGGCTCCCCCACAACGCCTCCCATGGGGGGCGCGGTGGGGTGAGCCCCTAGCAACCCTCCCCCAAACCTCCATTTTATTATTATTATTTTTAATAATACATCCCTGCGGTTTTTAAATTTTTTTTGAAAATCATTCTTTTAAAACCACGGGTTTTTCTAATTTAATTTTAATAGCAAAAGCCCAAAATAAAACATATATAAAATACACACACACACACACACACACACACACATATATATATATATATGTTTATATATCTCTATGTGTGTATATATATATATATATCCCACAAGCAATTTACAAAATTAATTGAGCAAGTTATTCCTAAAATTATCATTTACAGTCAAAAACACAATTTTTCTTGAAGAATTTCATTTCCAAATAAAGTTTTCACAATTTTGAAACAAGATTTAAAATGGGTTTTACTTGCAAATCAACCAAGCTTATATATTTTCAACAACATATAAAATTGTGATTACTTTTCCAAAATGAAACTAATTTAATAAAAGAAAACTTGGTTTTTCCAAAAGCTTGATAAGGTGACAATGGTGCAAAGCCTTCTCCTCAGATTCAAGATCCTTCCCAGCAATTGAACTGAGCTTCTCCAAAAAATCCAAATCCAAACACACAACCACAAATTTGTTTCCTTTCCTAAATCTCCATTTTTCATCCTCCCCCAAAACTCCATGAAAAATCCCAATAATAGAAAAAAAAAGAAAAAATATCTATTCAACCACCCTCATAAATTTTTAGAAACAAAAACAGAAATATCTCAAATTTTCATTTTTGCATTTAAAATTTTCAAAAATGCAATTAAAAACCTTATTCAATTTTCAAACTTAATTTCAATCAAAATATCTATTAATTTCCAAAATGAATAACTTAATTCAATTCAACACAATTAATTTAATTAATCAATAAAATAAATCTAATCCAAGATTAAATTATTTTATTAATTAAATTAAATTAATTAATAAATTAAATAACACTTCTAACATTATAATCAGATTAATTTAATTAACAACTTAACTACATAAGCCATTTATTTACCCTTTTCTAACTTGCAATTTAAATCAAATCAAAGCAAATTAAACAATATTAACACAACTGAACCAGACTAAAACTGATGACACACTATGACCAGGGTGATGACTTGACACAAAAAACCTAGCTACTATCTTCTAATCATTACCATTGGACAATGGACATGCTCAAACCTGTGAAACTAGGTGAAGTCGATGTCCTGTACCTGTCAACCTGCGAACAAAGAGTATATCCACATGCATATATATAACATAATTAAAACACACTGTGAAGAGGAAAT
Organism: Sequoiadendron giganteum; assembly: GCA_007115665.2. Taxonomy (NCBI): domain Eukaryota; kingdom Viridiplantae; phylum Streptophyta; class Pinopsida; order Cupressales; family Cupressaceae; genus Sequoiadendron; species Sequoiadendron giganteum. The sequence goes on along the minus strand of CM021103.1, from coordinate 674,768,981 downwards.
CGTGGAATCGCAGGGTGCTCGCAAGCGAGTGGTGCAATTCCGTCCCCTTCACTAATACAGTGTTACTAACGAATCTAACATCAATAATATAATCCAAAGCATAAAGCATCATTAATTCAAATATCATCTATGCTAATTTAAAGCATGCCATAATGATAACATCATAATAAAATACCATCACATCAAAATATCACATTCACATCGCTTTACAGATAGCGATCTAATAGTAACCGAGTACCATAGTCAAGGTACTAATAGAAAATAAGACATAACCAAACAGAACACTGTTCGATCAAAAGAGCAAAACAGAGGGGTATTACATATTGAGTTTTAAACAATGATATGTTTTTCAATGTTTGACAGTAATAGGCCTAAATATGGTCAAAATATATGAATCATGCAAACAATAAAAATAATACCCTAGTCCTACAATGGAATTATTAAAACCAATACAAATATCATTTAATTCTATAAAAAAAATACATAGCCATATCTTTCCTTAATTATTCAACATTCCATTTTGAATATTTAGAGTGTTATAAATATTTACATCAAATAATTTACAATGCATTCTAAAAGTGTAAGTAGTGAATTTCAAATATGGTTGCAAAGATCTTCCCTCTACTTCCTCCTACCATCTTCTCTCCTCTTTCTCCTCTTCTCTTCTTTCTTTACCAACCAACCAAAACTCCTAAAATTCATCATGAAATTACTTCCACTTCACCCACTATCTCCTCAACTAAAGTGGTGTCAAATTAATAGTTTAGTGGAGTTTAACTCCATACTAACTTCACTCTACTATCCATTTAATGCAATCAATACATTCAATTCCACTAAGTGGCATTTACACAACTCTTGCAATTCAAATATATTAATTTTTTTTTTTTTTATATCTATATAAATATAAATGTGTATATCTATTTATATATAATTTTATATACACACATATGTAGATATACACACATATATGTATAATTCTGTTATGATAAAAGTTAAATATGTATGTATTTCATTTAAATTTTATCATAATAAGATTATAGATATATATGTGTATATACATATATACATGCATATATATGTATATATCTACATATATACATGCATATATATGTATATATCTACATATACATACATACATACATACATACATATACATACATACTACATACATACATAGATACATACACACACACATACATACATACATATATACACACACATATACACACATATGATCTTTTGTGAATATAAAAACCATGCACACTTTTTGCAAGGGAGATATTTTCAAGTTGTATACATACTAATTCTCAAACATTTTATTTAATATCTTATGCAAATTTAATAACCAAGAACTCTATGGGCAACATAGGGCTTATCAAATATATGACAACATGGAGAAAGAGAAATGTAAGACAAGGATTCAACACCAAAATATTAAGGGTATCATGTTAGCTAAATGAGATATGAAATTCTCATAACAATATATCAATGACCAAATTTTAATACTAATTACTTCCATACATGTGACAAAAGAAGGTACTCAATAAATTCATGCAACAAGAAACATATACTATGTGTGTGTGAGAGAGATTTTTTTGAGTCATTATGTTTCACCATTCTCCCTAATCCACTTCTCTCTCTCTAGTGATACTCTCCTTCCTCCTTCGAGAGGGGGAACTAGTTTCCTACATCCACCTCATTTAACCAACAAGGAGGTTATTCCATTAAACATAACATCCATAACACAATATAAAAATTTACTATAAAATCATCTTGAAGATAAGAAATCACATCTATTTATTTTAATCATTATCAAATTGATATTCTCTTTCTACATATAACAAAATAGAACTATCTCATCATAATTGTCTTTATATAAGAGATTTTGATAACATTATTTAAAATGCTTTGAATTATAATTAGTTAAAAATAGCATAATTAAACTAGTCCAAAAATGGGGCGCGAAAATCATCATATTTCATTGATGGAAGCTATTTAAGATTGCACATTCAATTTAAAACATCTTTCATTAGACAATATATGTAACATCTATAAGGGAATAAGAAGAAACATCATGAATGCATAAAAAAATCATCATTAGAAGTAGGAGAACCTCTAAATATTAATCATACATGCATCTAATGTGTTATTATTGAATTGGAGGAATATTCCATGAGAATATTCCTTTGCAAGTGGGAGAAATTGGAGAGATTAAATATATTATCCAATCAAATAATTAGAATATTATTTAATTGTGCAAGATGGAGGAATTTAAAGCTTTAATTAAACAATTAGCTCATTCAATTAAAAAGAACGAATTAATGAAATTTAATTAAATAATTCAGGTTATTTAATCAAATGAGAGGACTTAATGAATTTAATTAAATAACTCACAATATTTAATCAAATAGGATGAAAATTAGCATGAAAGAGGTGAATTAATCTAATAATGTTGATTATTCGATTAATAGGAGAAAATGATGAATTTAATTAAACAATCAAGATTATTTAATTAAATAGTTGAAAGGTGTCAAATCATAACGAAAATGATGTTAATAATCAAGTTTGAATGCATGATATCAATTAGGACAATTTTGAGTGTCTACAATAACGATCCATATGATGTATAAAAATAGTGAGGTGTTGAATGAAGGATAACATGAATGAAAGTCTAGACTATCATGAGGGTCATCATCATCTTGGGAGAACCTACTAGAAATATCAAGAAATGAATCCTTAGTTTTGGAAGTAACATAGGGGCTTAGTATACCAACATAAACAAAGAGGAGGATTTGTGGAGATAATAAAATAGGTGGAAAGAGAAGAATGTAAGAAAGACAAGGTGACATATAATCACAAGAACAAATAGTCAAATCATAATTACAAAGAAAATTAAATATAGAGATGCGATTAGAAAGATGTGTGGTAAGGATGAGGATCATGAATTAAAAAGTAAAGAGTATGAGTCATGGTGTATCTCTACAAGTAAAAGATTATAAGGCCACAAGTAGATACAAAGAGATAGGGAGATAAACACAAGGAAGCATTAAGAAAATTAGATGAGTACAAACATGCAAGTTATAGGTTCACCAAATAAAAAATAAAAATAACATTTTTTATTTTTTAATATGTGTTATAGAATTAGATCAAATAAAAAGGCTTTCATATATATATAAAATATCCTTGATTTGACCCAATTAGGTCTCACATGAGTTCAGACTAACAAAATATAACCGTCTAACACAAGAAAATATATATTAGAAACAAAAACGTGGAATTATGCTAAGAAATTGAACTTGATAACATCAAAAGTGGATCTTGTCCACCTAGGAGAAATAAACTATGGGAATGAGAAGTGCTTAGAATTTTTTAGAGAAAATTGGAGGTTGTTGGAGCCAATTTATATGAAAGGAGCATAGGTGGTCCTTAAATGAGACATTTTTATTTCTATTTTAGAGTCCTATTAAATTAGAATTATAAATTCTTGATGTTCTCATAGTTTTATAAATGCTAACCATTTATCTTGAAAATCAATAGAAATTAAGTTATGACACAAACAAGAGGGTAAAATTAGGAAAATTACACTAGGACTAGAAAGCTTAATCTACAAATTTGACTTGTTTATGCTTAATAAAATATAAAATTATAAAATACAAAATTGATTAGATTTAGATGATGCATTTTTTTGGGAAAGTTTAAAGTTCACGTGAGTTGATTTCTGACAAGGGATATAGCTATCCCTCAACTAATTGAATGTTGAAACCTACAATATGGAAAGATTAAAAGTTGAAATTGTGTAATACCCCTCCAATCTAGGCACTGCTAACAGGTATTATGACACTGAACCCTAGTTTAGTGATGGAATTAATTATAGTCCTTCTACTTAATTCTTAAGGCGTGTCTTCTATTCTAGGAGTATGATACTCTGATGTTGGATGTTACTTATGTGACCTTATTCATGATAGATATTAGAATATAGTGTGTAGTATGATTATGGTGCACACTGCTATTAGATATGTTCATTTCCCTAATACACACACACACACATATATATATTATGGACTAACAATTTGATGATGTGCTTCATGTATCATGTGTGTGACCTGTCTGTGGAGAAAGGGGATGGTTTCATGTCTCTCTTAGGAGAGACACATGACATCATGATTCTCCTTCACTAATGTGTAAGTGTGGGTTATATATTATGTTGGTATATATGCACATGTTATTGGTTTGTGTTGCAAGATTGCAAGTACCAGACATCGACTCCACCTAGTCTCACAGGTCTGAGCATGCCTAAAAAAAATCCTGATGGTGGTATGTGGAGATAGCATAGGGCCCTAAATATCCTAGCCTTGAACCATTGCCTCATAGGAGGTGATGTTGTCAGTTGTAGTCACCTATTCGATATGCCATTAAGGCAATATCCTTTACCCTGGTTTGTGAATGGTTTTGGTGGAGTGATTTGTGTTGCATTAATATTTTAATTGTGTTTAATTATGTCTTTTGATTTTTGGTTGGTTAAAAGTCTCCTTGAGATATTATATTTTCCATATGTATATATGTGTATTATGTTTTATGAATAAAAGGTTATAAATATTAACATATTTTAGTGTTATTTATTAAATATTAATATGTTTATTAGTAAATATTTAAATATTAATATGTAAGCATTTGTGTTTTGATTTACTATTTTGGTGGAGTGGCTATTTTTAAGGAGGTTCTTTTATCTTTTAAAATGTTTTGAATTAGGTTTTTTGGATTTTTTGGAGGGAAAATGGCACAACATCGGCAATGGTAGCCTAACGGCTATATTCCAGACAGTGACAAGAATCTACATGCACAATCTACATGAGCTTCAGGTTATTCCAGACAAAACCCTCAGCTTCGGGGTCCCACTGGTAATCAACACAAACATCATGTAGATACTCATTCTCTGGTTTTGTGTGTGGATTTTGTGACTCAGGTTGGCACCGTCATCAAAATCATTAGATCAAAGATACAAAGATTCTAAAGCAGACCTTAAAGATCCTAAAGTGGGGGAGAATATATTGATTCAAGATCATCAATCAAAAGACACAAGATAGAGTATTGATCAACATGTATGCCCTAAAAAAGATACGTAAGGGGTTCCATTCAATCCAAAATCACAAGGAAAAAACCAGAATGTGAACACAAGATATCATGCAAAAGTGGACAACAAGAAAGGGTCAAAGCTTCATTCTAAACCTACTCACCAGGATAGGCAATTGCCTCTTGAGACATAGTCAATGCATGTTGGAATAAAGGAACACTGAGAGTGGGGGTGAATCAGTGTTCTACAATTTTTAACTTTATTAATCTGATCCTGAAAGCACTTATAACATTCAACCAAAAGAAATATGTATGAACATAAAACAAACAACCATAACACCATAACACAAGGATTTTTACATGGAAACCCTATTAGGGGAAAAACCACGGTGGAAGGAAAATCCATAATATTATCTGAGTATACTCAAAAATGTTTTACAGAATGTGAATGCACTTGCATTCAGGCACACTGCCTAGAGCTCACTGCTCAAAGGAAGACTCACTATCTTACAAAAATGTTTAGATTAAATCCATCTGAGAAATTGAACTAATTAAATAGCATCTACTAATGCTTGGTTACAGTTCTGATTAAGCACATTAGTTGATATCTCGACCTTTTGTTTGATTCTGCTCTTCTGCTCTGCACTTCTCTACTTTGCTCTAATTCGCATCATAGATCCTTTTATGCACAAGTGAAATTGTGCGTAATCTCTCTATTATTCACAACACATACCAAATCTTCACATCTATATATATTCAAAATGATATAATAAATCGCTTATATATATCCACCACTAAGGATTTAATTGCTACCTACCAGCTCCAACAAAAGTATGCAAATATTTACAAACTGTCGGCTTGATCCATAGCTAATTCTTGATGTGCACCAACCAAAGTCAGTCATAGCATAAAAATGACTCAAATAAATATGATCGAACATGAAAATACTTAAACAATTGCTTCTCAAACATCCACAACAACTATATTCATCAAGTCAACTTTTATGCATTGATAAACAAAAAATTAATCAACCAGATCTTATAACTTGCACACTAATGAATGCGTACCTTGATGATTCTTGGATAGGAAAGTATGTACATCAAAATATCTTCCCTGAGATCCACAACTCAAAATGATAACATGAAATTTCATGTGAATCAATGAACACAATTCTGTCGGATGCTCTGTTCTTGCTTGACAATAAACTACAGAACTTTGATCTGACTTCTGGTATGAGAAAATTCTGACATGTGGATTGAATCACTGACTAGGGTTTCCATCAATGACAACACCAAATAACATTTGTAGTGTCTCTTTCCAACAATCTCCCACTTTGGCATTGATGGCAACACTTAGAGAAAAATAACTAAGTGTCGGATCAATACCAACATGAATACACTACCACTCTTCAAAATTCAAAAACACAACTCCCCCTAAGATGATTAAGGCATTTTTCACTGTCCTATTCTCCCCCTTTGACATCAATGGAAAAGGAAACAATCCACACATCAAAAATAAAACAAAATTGTCATGAAAAAACTGCATATGTACAAACAGGCTTCTTCAACTTACATAAACTTGAATAATTTTGCAAAATTGTTCTTCAACAAGTTCAAACTTGTGTCCCAAACCTTCTTGAGACTCTCCAAGATAACCACATGACCACAAAATAAGTAAGATTACATTTCTATAGATTCAAGATTCGCTAGATCACTGACCGCCATAGCATCTTGTGCTTCTTTTAAGGCACTCAACATTGTTTCCATCTTAGTACCAACTAGTCCTCTAAGCTCACAAACTCTTTCAACCATTTTCTTTCTTCATGCTTCAAGCTTTTGATCTTGTCAAGCAGGGATATTACTTGACCTTCTTGTTTTCCAACAGAGACAGTTAAAAGATCGAATGCTTGAGTGATGTCCGCTAACTGTTTTTCACATTCTTTTATTTTCTTTTCAAAATCCTCAATGAACTTAGATAAAGATAGACATGATTTATAAATGTTTCCACCTTCAGTCAAAGCACTTTGAATGTTCTTTATACAAGTAGCTGCCAAAGATTTATCCCTAGCTATCATCCCTTTCAACTTACCAAACCTTTTATCATCAAAATCCTTTTGTACTTTATCCTCAACAAATTTCACAAGGGACTCAAAATGAGTACCTACAACATTAATGAGTTTCTTTAGCTTGCCGGAGGAAGTACCAGATGGATCCTTAACATATGTAGGCATTATTTTCTCCAGAATACTGGATGCAAGATTCAACAACTCACTATCTTTAATATGTGATTTTAGAATTTCTTCCCTTGCTTTTTTTTAGTGAATGAAGCTATCTTCATTTTATGAATAGGGGATAAAGTGTCCAAATTGATAGGACCTTTGAGTAGTTCACAATCAAATTCTTCCTTTTTTTCTTCCAAGAACTCTTTTACTACCTTAGCAATGTCTCTTGCTTTCACTGGAATCTCCTTTATTTCAACCTTCTTTTCCTCAACCACTGTTTCCTCAGCTACAGATTCTTTCTTGTCTCTAGGAATATTAATTTCTTCAACCAACACAACCTTAAGAGCTTCAGTCTTTATAGGCACTTCTGTATCATGTATGTCAAGAGGAATCTGAGTTTCCTCAATTGTATCTTCTTTTCCTTCTTCTGCTATCGGACCAGATGAGACATATTCATCATGCACTTCTTCAGAGACAACATCAATTATGTTCCTTAACAAAACTTTCTTTAAAATTTTCTCTGTTTCTTTTTCCACTTCTTTAGTCTTACCAATCATGAGCTTGTTTACTCTTGTTTTTCTCTTGAAATATTTCTTGGCACCATTCAGAATTGTCCACATTTCCTCAATAGACATCATTGGGCATAAATCTGCAAGAATTCACTCTCTCAACTGCTCATCTTTAGTTCTTGCATTTATTCTTCTCATTTCCAAAATTTCATAAAGACTTTTGGGTAATGCAGACATTATTTCAATAAGTGCCTTGTTGAAGTTATTCAAGTATTTTATTGAGGCTTCCTCAAGAATTCTTTGATCAATACTGCCAAAGGTGTCATACCATTCATGAAGAGGCCTAAGATTTCCATCCTTAATTAATGCATTCTCTACTTCTTTTACAAACATACCTGTTTTGTCAGTTTTCATCTTCTTGTTTGCTTTCACTTATTCATTGGAGGACTTTTCCTTCGAGATTGTTGCTGCCTTTGTACCCCGATGCTTAATTTATCTCACTTCTTCATCAAATTTTGTTTCTTCATCTTTAGAAACAACAACATAAACTCTTTTGCTTTTGTCCTTCTTCCTTTTTCCTTCCTTATCGGATGAATTCACTTGAGTTTCCACATGACTTGATTTCTTAGCAGGACCAAAAAGGAGAGTGGAGCTTCATGTAGACCTGGTTTGGGCAGAGGGTCCCATCGGACTAGCAGGTTCAATTCTGGTTGGCTCTCCTGCTTCAACTTGTTCTCTCTTCCTTCTAGCTTCTCTCACAGCTTCGACAGATATACCCATGCTCTCTGCAAAGATTTCTACTTCTTTTCTTACTCTCTGACTATCATAGGTTTCCTTAGTTCATTGTGCACTTGTATATCTTTTTCTGTAAAGGTACCAAATATTTCTTCTGATGGATCCCAAGGTTTTCTCAACAAATGTTCAACATACATTTCCAAAATATGTTCCTCAATCTCATATCCCATTGGCATAATCCAGTCTATTCTAGGATCTACAGCTTCCATCAGGCATTGATCAATGCCAACCATAAAACTGATAGTGTCTTTGTACTTCTCCATAATAGATGTGGGAATCCTTTCTCTAGCATGCATCATACTCTGATTTTTTTGAAATAACCCCAGATTGCAGTATTCTTTGCCTTATTGTTAGCAAATCTATGCAAGATATCTCTAATTTGAGCAACCACAGGTCTATCTCCTCTCCATTGTACTTTTCCAAGTCTCGGAACTTCATTCATGAAGTAAAAGAATAAACACAACAACAGATTACCATACTTAAAGGAATTCTTCTTATCCTTTTTTATTTTACCAAGATTTTCCATCATCTGGCTTCTGAGTAATTCACATGGATCATAATCTGCATTCTCCTTTACCATCTGATATGTTGAATAGATAGTTGTGTCGTATACAGAATTATCTCGGCTAGAATGATAGATTTTGTAACCAATGACTATCAGTGCAAATCTAACATCCACTTCAACAATATCATTAATTGTCATAGCTCTTCTATCATACACTGAACCGGTTGCATTAGTAACCGTCTGATTCTTCACAGACTTTAAGATAGGTAACCCACCAGAGGAATTTAAACCAATAACAATGCTTATAGCTTCTTTTGTAATTTTAAAAGGCTGATTCAACCACATAAATTCTGCATGAACTCTGCTCAAAATATACCAAACCCATTCACTTTCTTCAAACATGGGAAATTTTACTATATGTGTGAATTTCTTCTCTTCTAGGGTTTTGAATTTAGGTTTAACACAAAAATCCTTTCCTATAATGTGATTGTTGTACAAATTCAGTAGTTGTGAGCTCCCTAACTCTTCAATGTTTGCATGAATATATGCCCTAATGTCTTCAATATGCAAGACACCGTACATAATAGAAAAAAATGCACCTAAGGGCTCTTTCCTCTTTCTCAACAAATTTGAAAGGATGCCACTTGAATTTTGGATGGGTCTATCCTTGATATCAACTACCAATGGAGTATTGATTTTCACAAATTTTCAAATTCACAAGTTTTTCTGATAAATACCTTTTCGTCGATTAGGGGTTTGATCAGGGAATTGCCTTCACACTTGAATTTTTGCCAAATTTTGCCAAACTTCTCCTTACTTTTTCTTCTCAAGGTGCAAAGTGAAAAATTAACAATACAAATGACCTTTTATCATTCACATACCTAGTCTATTGTCACAATAAATTATTTTTCCCTAACTCATCCGGATACCATGTTTCCATACACTGTGAAAGATAACTCTTATGTGGACCTTCAATTTAGCAAGACTAGTCTCTCCATTTGTTTTAGCAGCATCTATGGATCATAAATGTAATCACTGTAATATTCCAGTACCAACTACCATCAAGGGGTTTGAAGGATTTTCTTGAAAACTCCCCCTAGGCCAAAGGCCATAGTCTAATTCCTAGAGGAATTACCAGATTCAGATTCTGGTGTAGGTGTAGAATCATTTTCTGCAACTGAGGGATTCTTTTTCACCCATGTCTTCTTCATTTGCTTCTTGATCTCACTTGCAGTGACTTTCCATTTTCCCTTTTCATCCTCCTGCATGTTTCTCCTCTGATTTACCAGACCCTTTATGTTTCTATAGAATCTAGCAATGTGATCGGATTTGTTGCAATTGTAGCACACCACATTTCTTTATCCAAACTAGTTGTTCCATTAATTTTCTCTTGATCTACACTGGTTAGCAATATGGCCAAATCTATTGTATGTATAACATCTGACATCATTATAAAAAAATTTCATCATATTTCTGCATTCATTTGACTTATGACCATACTTGTTGTAGTTAAAGCACTAACCAGAAAATGTTGGACCATTTGAATTCATTCTACTTCTACATTGAGAAGCCATATGACCAAATTTATTACAGACAAAATAGTAACCATTAAATCTTTGAGCATTAGGTTGTCTTACCAGATACCTTCCAGATTTGTTCATCTGATTTCCTTGCCTAAATCTCTTTTTGTCTAGATCTAGAACTTTCTCCTTCCTCATATCCAAGCCCTCACTTGTCACCTTTAGTTTTCTGACTTTTAATTAGTTCATCAAGCTTCGTTGAGCTAGTCTTGAACTTCTCCTTGAATTAATTTACAGTAGCAAGTTCATCTTTGAGTGTAACAACCTGTCTTTCAAATTCTTCATTGTTTCTGGATTGCTGCAATTCAAGTGCCAGATTTATGAGTCCATCATTAATTCTATTGCATTCTTTAGATTTCTCTTTCCAGGACTGAGCAAGATTCTCTTCATTCTTCTTTCTGTCTTCAATATCCTTGGTCATCCTCATCATAATAGATTCCATCTCATGCTTTAGGACTGTATTATTTCTGGTAAGCTTTTTACATTCTTCTATCTTTTCCTTCTGGGCTTGACTCAGCTATTCATCTTCAATGATTTTACCATCATTATGCTTAATCTGATCACAAAGTTCCCTTCTCTTTTCTCTGGACTTATTGATTTTATCTTTCAATGACTCAATTCATTTTTCAGCATCCATGAGGTTTGCTTGCATTTTCTGAACTTTAGATTTTGACTGATCAAGATCATCTAGGGCCACCAAGAGTTGTTGTTGAAGGCTACTTGAATCCATTGAATTAATTTCCCAAATCTTCCCCAAGCTATCAGGCTTCTTCTGAGGAACTTGGCTCTAATACCAATTGTTGGAATCAAGGAACACTAAGAGGGGGGGTGAATTAGTGTTCTACAATTTTTAAACTTTATTAATCTAATCCTGAAAGCATTTATAACATTTAGCCAAAAGAAATATGCATGAACATAGAGCAAACAACCATAACACCATAACACAAGGATTTTTATGTGGAAACCCTATTAGGGGAAAAACCGCGGTGGAAGGCCAATCCACAATATTATCTGAGTATACTAAAAAAAAAAATTACAGAATGCGAATGCACTTGCATTCAAGCACACTACCTAGATCTCATTGCTCAAAGGAAGACTCACTATCTTACATAAATGTTCAAATTAAATCCATCTGAGAAATTGAACTGAGTAAATAGCATCTACTAATGCCTGGTTACAGTTCTGGTTAAGAACATTAGTTGAATTCTTGACCTTTTGTCTGATTCTGCTCTTCTACTCTAATTCGCATCATAGATCCTTTCATGCACAAGTGAAACTATGCGTAATCATTTTTCTATTCATGACACACACCAAATATATATATTCAAAATGATATAATCAATCGCTTATATATATATCCGCCACTAAGGATTTAATTGCTACCTATCGGCTCCAATAAAAGTATGAAAATATTTATAAACTGTCAGCTTGATCCATAGCTAATTCTTGATGTGCACCAACCAAAGTTTCCCATATCATAGTAATGATTCAAATCAATATAATCGAACATGAAAATACTTTAAAAAATTCTTCTCAAACATCCACAACGACTATATTCATCAAGTCAGATTTTATGCACTGATAAACAAAAAATTAATGAACCGAATCTTCTAACTTGCACACCAATGAATGCGCACCCTGATGGTTCTTGGATAGGATAGTACATACATCAAAGTATCTTCCATGAGATCCATGACTCAAAATGATAACAAGAAATTGCATGTGAATCAATGAACACAATTCTGTTGGATGCTCTATTCTTGCTTGACAATAAATTATAGAACTTTGATCTGACTTCCTGTATGAGAAAATTTTGATGTGTGGATCGAATCACTAACTAGGGTTGCCATCAATGAAAACAAAAATTAAAATTTGCAGTGTCTCTTACCAACAATGCAAGGGTTGGAGAATCATGTACTTGCCTCGAAAACTCATCCTCAATCTAAAAACCCTAAGAAAAAAGAATGCCAGAGCCAAAATGAAAACAAAGCTACAATAGAAAAGGGAGGATAGATTCGAAAGGGAGCTAGTAGGAAACTTTCTCAATAAAATTTCACCCAAAGAGAAGGCTCTGGGCCAGCAAACGCTAGTTCAGAAAGATCAACTTGCAAAAATCTCAAAGGAGATGCAATGCCTAGCGCATAATGGCAGATAAGCAAATACAAAATCTGTGGTAGCAATAACGTTTTTTGATGATCTACTCCAAAATCAAATATCAGATCTTTGCCATCGAGCCCTAATCTATAATCTTTGTGATTGAATTCTTGATATTGACTTATTAAAAGATTTTATTTTTGAACAATGGGATGGGGTTTCCAAATTTTTTATTTAGATAAAATGGAGGGAGTTTTTGTTGTGTTATTTCAAACAAAAGATCAGAGGGATTCAATTTACAAGGTTAAATCTTGGATCTATGAAGGCTCAGGCTTATGTATGAATATGTGGATGCCAAAATTTAAGCCTAACCTTTTTTTTGCTTAGTTTATGTTTGCTTGGATGCAGTTGCAATCTCTACCTCTTGAATACAGAGAGTTAAAGTTAATAGAGTTCATGGCAAACCAAATAGAGATTTTCCTCAAACACGATAAGAATTTTTTTGCTAATCCATCCCTACTGGTTAGAGTTTGTGTTTTACTGGATACCACAAAACCCTTCCCAAATTAGTTAGATATTAAGTCCAAACATGGCATTTGGGAACAAGAGATCACAATTGAAAATAGTCATAATTGTTATTCTCAATGTCATTCTTTAGAGCACATGGTTGAGGTGTACCCTCTATTTGATAAAGTTTCTAAGGAAGGAGAGCCTGGGAAAGCCTCAGGTAATAGTAAGGTGAGTAAGTTGATTGTTCAGGAAAAAAAAGTCAAGATTTATCTCCCTCGACTGCAAATAGTCTCTCAGGAAGTCTGAATCGAGCTTTTGGGAAAAGGAAGAATGAGGGCCAGTCAAACAAGGAGACACCAATTCAGTCAGTAAGTTTGGAGGATAAGATCAATCCTTCACAACCCATAGACTCTCCTTTTACTCTTTCGAGCAAAAATAAAAGACTGGGTATCTTGTCTCCTTCATCATCCGGTCTCTCCTTCACACTAGATCAACTTCAGTGTCTCATTCGACTACTGTTTTTTCCTGTTCATAATTATAAGGAAACATTTCGCCCATTTACCAATGTGGTTTTTCCTTCCCACATGATTCCAATAAAGAGCATATGTTATGGAATAGAAAAGTCTAATTTAGAATATGGGTTGCCCAACCTTGAGACCCTTTGTGCACCTAAGTGCTAGAAGAAAATAAGGCATATGTCTATTGAGAATACTCAAGATAGGAAAATGGTCTCTCATGATAAGTTAGAGTACATAGCACAAAAAATTCTTGATTCCATAGGCTCAAAGCTCTTTGATGAGATAGCAAATGAAATATTTCATGAGGAGGACATTGTAGGAGCACAATCAGATCAACTAGATTCACATAACAATGACTTATGCATCGAAGAAAAAAAGGAAATGGGGATAGATAAAAGAGTGGAATTTGATTTTTCTCAGGAGTTATCTTTAGCTCAAACACCCATCTCTTAGGTAGTAATAAAAAAAACCCAACCAAAAGAGGAAGGAAATCTAAGGTAGATAAATTAAAAGTGGAGATTGAAGCAAGCATGCAAGCCACTTTAGATGGGGATTCTCAATCATTAAAATATCGAGGAGAGCATGTTGCTCTCCTCATATGCAATGAAGATCATATCATGGAATGTCAGGGGCATGAATGCCTCTGACAAAAGATCCCACATCAAGCGTCAGATTGATGCTAGTGGGGCAAACATTTTCTTAATTCAAGAAGCTAAACTATCGAAGGAATTTTTTGAAGCAACAACCCTTAAATGGAGCAAATGGAAAGCTACAGTAATACCCGCCCAAGGGGCTTTAGGTAGTTTAATCTCCTTATGGAACCCAAGGTCAGTCACAGTGGACATATTAAATTTTGATCATAATTGGCAGCTCATAAATGTTCACAGTTTTGACGTTCAATTCAAGCTTATCAATGTCTATGGGCCAATGAAAACATAGGATAAAAAGAGGTTATGGGATACTCTGACAAATATAATGCAAAACATGGGTAATCAAAAGATTATAGTTGTAGGGGACTTTAGTGATATTGTCTCTTTGAATGAAAAGCAAGGAGGCATCTGCCCTTCGCAAAAAACCATGATGGATTTTGAATGCTTCATTACAGATAATGCATTCTAGGATATTATTCTAGAAAAAAGGAAGATTTACTTGGACAAATAAAAGAAGAGAATTTTTTCAGATTGCAGTAAGACTAGATAGGTTCCTAGTTCTCAAGAATGGGCTTGTGCATCTTTAAACTTGGCTTCTCAGATCCTCCCCTTTATTGGCTCCAATCATTTTTCCATATCACTAAGTATAACAAAACCAATAGGGGTTCCAACTCATAAACCATCCTTCAAGTTTGAGAAGATGTGGCTAAGACATCCTTTATTTCTGCCTTTGTTAAGACAGTGGTGGGTGAGTGCTCCAATTCACAATGGTACAAAAATGTTTCAGTTCTTCAAAAAATTGTAGCATGTTAAAGGGTAGATAAAGGATTGGAACATTAGCACTTTCAAAAATATCTTTGCTCAAAAGGAAGAAGTATCTAAACAGTTGACAGACGTACATGAGCATATTATTCAAAATGGTATGGGCTCTGATACTTATGTCAAACATAAGGGCCTTTAACAGTTGTGGTCAGAATTGGGTAAGTGAGAAGAAGCGTATTGGCAGCAAAAATCATAAGAATTATGGCTGAAAGAGGGAGATCGTAATACAAAATTCTTCCATGCATCAGCTTAGCAAAAAAGAGCTTCAAAAACATTTTTTTCAATACAAGAGATAAGCTCAGGAAACCAAATCAATAAGGAAGAGGAAATTCAAAATGAGGGAGTAAATTTTTTCATGGATCTTCTTGCACCCATTAAACCTGCTGCTCAGGGAGATCAACAAGAACAAGAAGTTCTTTCTGAAATACCAAATCTTATCTCCCAAAGGGATAATGAAGCTCTGATCAAACCATTTACACTTGAAGAATTAAGGAAAGTGGTTTTTTCATTGTCACCAGATAAAGCCCCAGGGCCGGATGGGTTCACGACATTATTTTATTAGAAATTCTGGGATGTGTTGGGGTATGATCTTCTCCTTGCTCCGAGGAATCTCGCAAATTAGTTACAATGTTGAATCACTTCAACGTCACAAACATAGTTGTCCTCCCAAAAGTAAAGGAACCTAAAATATTTGCAGACTTCAGGCCCATTTCACTCTATAATATAGTTTACAAGATCTTCACAAAGGCGATCTATTTAAGGTTGCAATCCCTCATTCCAAAGATTATATCTTAGGAACAAGGAGGCTTCATACCCAGAAGGGAGACTGCAAAAGGTGCACTAGTGGCTCATGAGGTACTCCATTCTATTAAATCAAATCAATTGTCTTCTTTCATTGTAAAATTAGATATGATGAAAGCATACGATAGGGTGGACTAGGATTTTCTTATCAAGGTACTTGATAAGTTTGGTTTCTCCAAGAAATGGTGTAAATGGATATTGTCATGCCTGTCAGGAGCATATTTCTCTATGTTAATCAATGGCTCCCCTTGCGGTTTCTTTAAGGCAACTCAAGGTGACCCATTGTCACCCTTTCTTTTTATAATTATGGCAGAGGCTTTGAGTAAGCATTATAAGGGATTATGGCAAGGAATTCTCATCCCTCATATAGATGTGTTAGTTACACACAACTTATTTGCAGATGACACCCTATTATATGGTAAATCAACTATCCCAGAAGCTAAGCAAATAAAAGAAGTCTTGGATGAATACTCAAAGGTGTTAGGCAAAAGAATCAATGCTCAAAATTCAAAAATCTATGTGTTCAATGCTAAAGGTTCCATAAGAAGGAAAATTATCAAAATTATGGGTTTCCAAGAAGTGGATCTTCCTTGTAAGTATTTAGGTATTCCATTCTTCATGGGGTCCAATAATTCGGCCTATTGGGCTAAGATTATTGAGAGAATAAAGTAGAAAATATGTTCATGGAAAGCCAGGTGGTTGTCTTTTTCAGGTCGAATTCTTTTAATAAATTTCATCCTTTCTACAATACCTAACTACTTCATTTCAGTCTTAAGGGCACCCAACACAGTAGTGGATCAAATTCAAAAAATTATAAGAAAATCTTTGTGGAGTGGGAATATGAATGACTTGAAAAAAAATCCTTTAATATCCTTAGACAACATGGTGTCAGAAAAATTAAAAGGAGGTGTGGTCTTACACAATATCCCAAAACGTAGTCAAGCTTTTGGTGGGAAACTCATTTGAAAAATGTATACCAAACCAGAGTCAAAATGGTGTTCCTTGATGAGGGCTAAATATCTTGACAACCAAAATTCCAAGAGAATTTTCACAGTTGTTGACCCTCCCCAAGGATCAACCATGTGGAGCTTCATGATCTCATGCAGAAAGGTGGTTACATCATATATTTAATGGGAGGTCAATAAGGGAAATGAAGTTAATTTTTGGAGTGATTCTTGGAATGGGCATCCCCCATTACAAACTTGTCAAGAGTTGCAATCAGCAATACTGATGTTTTCTCAGTTATGGGGAACAAAATTAATAGATTATGTTAAGCACGTTGATCCCCCATTAGGGAGGGTGGTTTGGAAAGATTTTTCTTTGGAGAAAATTTCAAAAAATCAAGACTTATTATCACAAATCATGAACAACAGAATAATATTCCTGCAACGAGAAGCAGATCAAGTAATATGGGCACCATATAAAACTGGGTCTTATTCAATAAAGCAGGGGTACAAGGAAATTATTAGTAGGGATAAATTAAATCAATCTCAGAGGGCATTCTCGTTATGTTGGAATAGTGTGTTATTGCCAAAAGCAAGCAATTTTTCTTGGTTAGTGATGAGAAAAAGAGTCTTGACAAGTGAAAGGTTGGTCAAACTAGGCATTAAAGAACCTTTCAATTGTGTTATATGTAACCAATCATTTGAATATCATGATCATTTGTTTCTCCATTATCCATTGTCCATAATCTTGTTGTTGTTTTGTTCTTGATAAAATGAATTACTCTGCTCCATTGCCAAACTCCATTTGGGATCTATTTTCTGCCTAGCTTGTTCTTTACAAAACCTCCTTTTTTGCATGCATATGGCAAGCTATCCCAACTTTGGTAATATGGAACGTATGGTGGGAAAGGAATAAACACATTTTCAGAAAAACCTCGGAAAATTCCCAAACTGTACATGCATTGATTGAAAAGTCAATTTCAGAAGTATTAAATATTTGGACACAACATCATAAGAATGTGGGGGCGGTGTTCTCATCATGGGATAATTTCATTTTAAAGA
This sequence comes from Sequoiadendron giganteum, assembly GCA_007115665.2. Taxonomy (NCBI): domain Eukaryota; kingdom Viridiplantae; phylum Streptophyta; class Pinopsida; order Cupressales; family Cupressaceae; genus Sequoiadendron; species Sequoiadendron giganteum. The sequence continues at coordinate 674,750,900 of CM021103.1, read as the reverse complement.
ACTGGAAACAGATAAAACTTCCTTTTAAAGGAAGCCTAATGCAACACCATAGTGTGAAGGTAGAAAAAAGTACAATAAGATGGCTCCCTCCATCGAAAGGCTATTACAAATTGAATTTTGACGGGGCTTTTAGAGGAAACCTAGGTATTTCAGGACCAGGTATTTGCATCAAGGATACAGGAGGTAGTGTCAAAGCAACTAGATCAATAAGTTTACCACTGGGTACAAACAATATGGCATAATCAATGGCTTTACTTCATGGTTTTCTCCTTACAAAACAACTCCACATCAAAGCACTTCACATTGAAGGAGATTCTTGGGAAGTGATTAATGCTTGCAAGGAGAAATCTTTCTTTAATTGGTCCATGAAGTATGTGTTGCAGATTGTCTAGAAATTGCTGGAAGAATTTAAAGATATTCAAATCTCCCATATCTACTAAGAAGGAAATGTTTTTGTTGATCGATTGGCTAACATGGGGTGTGATAAGAAAATAAAATTATTTCAAGAAAATATCAATGATATGCAGGAACTAGCAGACTTAAGAGAAGTAATAAAAAAAGATTGTATTGCTTTATAAGTGTATTGACCTGAACCTCATGAAAGAGAAAAAACAATGAGACACTTGGGTTGTCTTTTTGACAGGAAACTTATCTCTATAGGCTCGAAGTTATCAGATCGGTGAGACTTGTGAACCTCTGAGAGAGCGATTGCGGTGTGACCGTCGAGATGTTTGGCCGATCTACATAGTGATCCTGAACTGTCTATGAGATCGGTGTGACTCAACTCGATTTGAGTTCTCCTTGTGAAGTAAATTCTTGAACATATCAGTGTGACCTTTTGTGTGTCCTGGTGATGAAGGTGGTTGGCATGACATGAGCTATCGAAATGAGGTTTTGAACTCACATTAATAGTAGAATTTTTGCTGAAAAGTTATATCTATGTGAGTTTGGCCGATGGGACTTTGTTGGGCTGACACTAGACTTCGGTATGTATCATATTAGTAGTGTCAGTCTGACCAATTGGTTGTGATCGGGGAGACTCTGGCCGATGAACAAATCATCGGGGTAACATTGGTCCTTGGTTAGTCCTGAGAATGTTGAACCGACATTGTTGGTTTGGTCAACGGGTCTGTTCGGTGTAAGTATTGCCGATGAACAGATGGTCAGCGTGACATGAGCTAATGGAATGAGGTTTTGAACTCGCATCGACAATAGAAGTCTGGCTGAAAAGCTATATTGGTGTGAGTTTGGCTGATGGGAATTTGTCGAGCTGGCACTGGACTTCAGTATGTATCATATTAGCAGTGCTAGTCTAACAGATTGGTTGTGATCGGGGAGACTTTGGCCAATGAATAGATCATCGAGGTAATATTGATCCTCGGTTAGACTTGAGAATGTTGAACTGATAGTGTTGGTATGGCCGATAGGTCTGTTCGGTGTAAGTATTGTCGATGAACAGATGGTCAGGCTGACACGAGACTTCAAAATGCATCTTACCGACAGTGGATCTCTGGTCGAAGGTGCTTGGTCAATGTGACATGGTCCATCGGGATGAGTTCTCAGGATTGGTCCGATGGTGTTGGTCATGTCAATGTACTTCATCAATGTGACTCTTTCCAATCCAAGGAAAGGTCATCCAGCTTGGGTCATCGAGGAGACATGGAACTTCGATGTGATATTTTGAACTTCTTCCGAAGCACTTTGTTTCACCAATGAGTCTATTCTAGTTGAACTAGTGTGAATCATTTCGATGAGGTGTTTCCGGCTACAGTTGAACTGTTGGGACTTCAGGGAGACTTAGGCTATCATTGTGACATCCAGGTGTTCGCCGATAGTGTTGTTCTTGCCGATAGACCTGATCAGTGTGACTCTTGGCAATGTTGTGGTCTTGATGTTCTTAAGGGACATTAGGTGTACTTCAGAGTGACTCTCGATGACGTTTGGTCTTGATGTTATTTTTGGGACATTGGAGAGACCTCATCTATCTAGGTGACATCTTAGATGTTCAGCAATAGTGTTGGTCATGCCAATAGACCTGTTCATGTTGTTCATCTGTGTGACTCAGGCTGACAAGTTAGATTGAAAGGTGTTTGAGCTTAATGACATCGGGGTGACTTAAGGTTTTGATGTGACACTATGAACTCTTGTCGATGGATATTGTCTTGCTGATAGGTCTGGTTGAGACTTCAGCACGTTGCACCAAAAGCCGTTGGTGGTGACCGTTCTATGACTAGTGAGATCAACGGTTGGTCTACAGAGGGAACTGAACCAAACTGTTTGTACAATGATCGAACCAACCATGTTGTTTTATATACATTACAGAGTGCACAGAGAGAAGGATGTATGTTCGTATGATTGAATGATGGTTGTATAGTGAGTCATAACGAACTGTGAAGGGTTCGATTTGTAAAATTTTGTGGGATAATTTTGTAGTCTTTTGGAAACACTTGGGTCATATATTTTGTAACGATTTGGGCTATAACCGGAGGTTTTCTTCCTAGTTCTTTCCTTCCGGTATGCCCTCTAAACCAGGACTTTGTATACTTTATTTTATATATTAATATATTACAGTGGCTTGCCACTTTTGCAAAAAAAAAATGTTTTTAATTTATTTGGTGGGAAACCCCAAACAAATGAGTTAATTATGTAAGTTAATTTGATTATTTATTTTATTTTAATTATTTCATTAGTGGGATAAAGATAGGTGCTTTAATTTAATATTTTAATATTTTATTTTATGAGAGGATTTTATTTCCTTGTTTTATTTCGGAAAAAGAAGTCTTTTGGAGAAAAATAAAGAGAGTTACTTTCTTTTTTGTTTTTCTTTCCTTTTGAATTTAATTAGTTTTATTTATGGGAAAAATTGGGAAATGGGGCTTTCACTTTTGTTGTGCATGAAATTTAGAGGATTTTGGAAGAGATTTTTGGGGGGTTTGAGAATGGAGAGAAAATGGAGAGATTTTACATGGTTTTGAAGTAATTTTTCAAAGATTTTTGGGAAATTTTGAGTGGTTTTGAATTGGAATTTGAAGGAGAGTGAATTGGAATTCAATTATATTTTGAGGGGAATGTAATTTATGCTAGATTATGTGGAATTCTGATTTCTGATTGTGCTTTGGATTAGAGATTCAGGTTTGGAAAGCTTCTTCAATTTCAACATTCAAAATTTTCATGTTTTGAGGTAGGTTTTGTACTTAATTTATAATTTGTGTTTTAAATTCATACATATCAATATGGATTCTATAGAATATGTTATTTGAATGTTTTGAGTGTTTCTTTCAAGTGATGAAATGCTGCTATATGATGGGTTTTCTCATTTTGATGTTTGACTATAATCAGGTATGTCGAAAAGAGGGTTTTTAAGGGAGTCATTTGTTGTTTCACATTTTGTGAATTTTTGGGGCATTTTTGGTCAATTTCGCTCATGTTTTTAATTAGTCGAGGGTCAAATATGAAATGGGTTTTTTTATGGATTTGAATTTTGAGTTGATTTGAGTGTTTTATGGTTGGCAGACTTGACCACTTTCAAGAGGGATTTATCTCCATTTTGGGGTAGGGTTTCTGTACTTATTGTCCTTTCTTTAGAATTCTATTGAATTGGAATCTTTGTGGAGTGTTTTCATTCTGGTTTTTGTGTATTTTTAATTCTAAAAATGATAGTGTTTCTATGTTTTTAATAGAATATGATTGTTTCTTTCGCCCTCCTCTGTTTTTAAACTTTTAAGGGCAATTTTTGGGAATATGTTTGCAAAACTCATTAAATGAATTTATTTCTTTTTTTTTGGGTCTTTATTTCTTATTTATGGAAGATTTTTGGTGTATTATTTGGTCGTATTTGGTTATGTGGTGTTCTCCTTTTAGTTTCATGGAGTTGTGTTAAGTTTCGTGAGGATTTGTTGCTTTTAGAGCTCATTGGGATAGCTAGTTTGTGAGACTTGATGGATCAATTTTTGATGCTATTATGAGCATGTCTATGGACCTTAATTTATTGTTTTTTAGAGGTTCGTAATACCTTGGGTAATCCTCCATGGCCTCTTGGTGCTTTTTTGTGTTGCTTTGATGGTTTTGAGGTGATATGTGCATCTATGGTAGACTAGTCAAATTATTGTATATGCATAGATGTTATTGTTCATGAATATATGTGAATGGTTGGGAATCAGATTTTGATGTATGTTGATTTTGTATCCATGTGTTATTTGTGTAGAACCTTGGGTTAGATAGGCTCATACCTTACCCATGTGAGTATGGCTTGTAAGTTCTGAAATGATCCTTGTCTGAATTTTATCCCTTGCATTCTTTCTTTGATAACCCTTGGTTTTAGGTAGTTTCCCTTCCTTGGTTTCTTGTGTGTTTGAGGGCCTTATTTCTACCTCCTAGCATGAGGGGCGGTCCTTCGGGTTCCACAAGGTTGGTTGGTTGCTTATCTCCATTAGGTATTCGTATCCTTGTTCAAGTGCATGGATGGATTTGAGTGTCTTTATGTGATGATTCTTTTGGTGCTTATTTCTCATGCTTTGGATCCTATTTTTCAAGAGAAAATTATGTATTGGATTATCATAATTGCATATAAGTTTTGGATTTCTCCTAGTTGGAGAACAATGCATTAATATGTAATGTAATAGGAGGTTGATGATGATAGTTGGTTATCTAGGATTATTTGATTATGTTCCTTTCATGTGCTCTTGTGGTATCTATGTCTTCTCATCTGAATGAATGTTATTCTTAGGCACTTGAGTTGGTTAAGGAATGAACTTTAGATCCTAAATCTTAAATGGGATGTATGCTTTATAAGATATGCTTCTTAAAGGATGTTTCATTCTTATGTATTAGGATAATTATTTATGGGAAAAGTTATAATTGGAATGAGTAGATGGTTAATTGCTATAGGAATATTCTTTGTGAGGAATGTCTTAGCCATAAATCTTATTGGTGCATGTTATAAAGGAATGATGATATATTATGTCGAGTAATAGAAAACTATGTTAAGGCAATATGTAGTGATGCATATCATATTGATCTTCACTTTGGTATTATTATTCTTACATTCTTCATGACTATGTGGGTATCATCATTATCCCTTATAGTAAATGTAGTAAGGCAGCGTGATGTGATTAATTGGTGGTGGTATGCTGTTACTAATTCATGTGTGGACAATGTCATTTATGTATCTTTTTTCTATGTCACACTACATAATGGTGTTAACGAACTTACCTTAGAGTGAATGTAACATTGTACTCTGATGTAATGAAAAAGGGTATTTGGTTAGTGATGTATGGAGTAGGAGTTAGTATAGGATGACAAATGAACAAATGTTATCTTATTCTTTATTAAGATAATCTAGGAGTGTATCATGATGTACCTAAGTCTTGGAAAAGTAACTATAAGATGTTCATTTCATTTAGTAATTATGTAAATATTTTGCTATTTTAATTAAATGTTAAATGTTTATCTATCCTTGTCTAGTAGGCTGAAAGGGAAAATAAATGTAACCCTTTCTTGTGGTAGATGTTGTTAGTAACAACGTTGGGGACCCTAGGAGGATTTAGGACTAGAATGTAAATGATAAGTTCTATTATCTTCCACTACTGCTTTATGAGTTATCAATGGTTTACTTCATTGTGAATGATATTAGTAACTTTAGATTGTATGTTCATTGGAAAGCTGATCATTATGTTGAGTAATTTTAGTTAATGATAATCACGGTTCTTGGAAATGTTAATGTTTCTAAAAAAAAAATTCATGTCTTTAGCATTCCTCTTTCTTTGTTGTCCTCTAGGTTTCTTGGTGGGACGTTACAAATTGCCTTAACTAGTACCCTTGTGGGTGTGCAAATATGGGTCCACATAAAACATGAACAAGAAAAAATGATTAAATTAAAAAAAAAATCATGAAACCCTAGTTGGATACAAAGAAAAAATAAAAAGGATGAGTGACCACACAAAGGTTATGCCAAATCTCCAAATGGTTGAAAAAGTGAACTCAAAGGCTCAAAAATAATTCTTCAACAAGATTCTCCAATACTTCAAAGCTCCAAAGTTGCTTCAAGATAACCCCAAAAAGCGATGATAGAGAAATTTTGAATTCATGTTGAAATAAGAGAGAAGAGGGTTCTTTTTATAGGTTTTTTTAAAGGATGATTTGATAAAGAGAGCATTAAATATTTGGAATAAGAGATAATAATATTATTAAATATTTGGAGCAAATGAGAAAAAAAAATTTAAATATTTAAAGTAAGGAGTAGACAAACATTGAAAGGGAAAAAATATTTTAAGAAAAAAGAGAATTTAACACATTAAATATGTAGAACAAAGAAAAAAACTATATTTATTTAGAGCAAAGGATAATAAAATAAAAATAAAAGTTAAAATATGTAAAATCACATAAGAAGGAATAATTAAAAGAATAATGATAAATGAAGGAAACTAAATAATACAAATTTAAATAATAGTTTAATAATGGTAAAATCATATTAAAAAAGAAGATTAAAGGTATGAGAATAAATAAAAGGAAAAAATAAAAATAAAAATAAAATAAATGATCAAAGGGACTAAAAAGAAGAAAATATTAAGAGGATTAAAATGAATGCAAATCATAATAAGAGGAATCATATAATATACAATTTCTATTATTACACATGTGTGTGGAATTGATCCCCATGCTCATAGATTTGAAATTTGTGTTTGGACTTGATTTTTAATGTGAAATTATTCTATGTTGTTCTAGCCACTTGTGATTTTTCTTCTTCGTCTCTTGGAGCCTCAATTTATAAAACAAGTGGTATTGGCAAAGACCTTTGAGAAGTTTTCTAGTCAAGAATATTCTCCCTTGGTCAAAATTATAGGATTTGATTTGATGGTTCTAAAATAATGATTGAAGACACAAAATAATTATGTAATATGACTTGTTATGTGTAGCTACTAATACAATGTAATAAAATTATTTTCCTTAATACGTTGTAGATGTGTGTTTGATGATGTCTCAATGATGCAATAATGGATTAGGGTTAATCCTTTTGTACAACATCCTAGTGCATACATTACCAGATTTTATTTTCAAATCAACAAGTGGGAAAGGATTAGCTTAGGCCCAAAACTTATTTTTTTAATAAAATTTTGGGGACATTTATGAATTGTAGATTCAACTTAAGTAAACTAATGGATACATTAAAAGTGGAATCCAAAACCTTAAGACACATAACGATAAGATTAAAATTCTTTACATTACATCAAGGAAAATCTAACCAAAATAAACTTAAAACAACCCAAAAAGTGTAGAATATACAATTTTGACCATTAAAACATCATATTATTTGTGTTGTCTATTCTTAAAAATATATACCAATAATATTATTATTATAAACTTTAATTTTTTTTACATTACATCAAAGAAAATCTAACCAAAAAACTTAAAGAAACCCCAAAAATGTAGAATAAATAATTTGACCATTACAACATCACATTATTTGTGTTGTCTATTCTTAAAAGTATATACTAATAATATTATTAATATATACTTTTAAGAATAGGCAATCTAATATAATATGAAACATTGATTTCAAAATAAACATCTATATTGTTATATAGTGTCAAGTCTTTGATATCCTTAAATCTATACTTTATTTATTATCTTTTAAAACAAGTTAAAAAATGAAAGAGTAGTTGAATATCAAATTTATTTAATGACTTCTCATCAAGTAGAATGAGAAAAACTAATATTATTAGTATATACTTTTAAGAACACAAAATCTAATATAATATGAAATAGTAATTTCAAAACAAACACCTATGTTGTTATATAATGTTAAACCTTTGATATACATAATCCTATACTTAATTTATTGTCTTTTAAACAAGTAAAAATATGAAAGAGCAATTGAATATAAAAAAGTATCTTAATGACTTTTCATCAAGTAAAATGAGAAAATCTAATATTATTAGTATATACTTTTAAGAACAAAGAATCTAATATAATATGAAACAATAATTTCAAAACAAACACCTATGTTGTTTTTGATAGATAAAGCAGGATTGGGTGACTAAGTCTTCCGACTGCACAAGTTGGCAATTTCTTAGTTGGTCTCAGTCGAATTGGCTATTTCACAACGTGTCTCACTCTGGCTCTCGTGCCTCGAGCAATGCGAAGAAAAAAGAATAAAAAAACACCTATGTTGTTATATAATGTTAAACCTTTGATATTTGTAACTCTCTACTTCATTTATTGTCCTTTAAAACAAGTAAAAAACTAAAAGAGCAACTGAATATCAAAATTGTTTTAATAACTTCTCATCAAGTAGAATTAGAAAATCTAATATTATCAATATATACTTATAACAACAAAGAATCTAATATAATATCAAACATTGATTTCAAAACAAACACCTATACTATTATATACGTTAAACCTTCAACATCCTTAACTCTATACTCCATATATCATCTTTTAAAACAAGTTTAACAAATAAAAAATAGTCAAATATCAAATTTGTTTTCAACAACTTCTCATCAAATACAACAAAAAAAATGGAAAAACTTATTAAAATAACTTATTTTGAACCCAATTTGAATCCATCCATAAAGAAAGTCAAAAAAAGAGAAAAAGGGAATGAAAAAGATTTTCTTGGTCGGGGCAGCCACCCCTAGTAGCCCCCCATTCTCTTGTCATGTTCCTCCACTAATGTCCAATCCCTTACATCATGTTTGTGCATTCGAAATGACATTGAAATCCTAGTTGAGGATAGTATGTATGGGGGGCTCCTCTTTCCTCTTTCCTTTACCAACAGACAAGTCCCATCTCCTCTAACCCAAAATTCAGAATTTTGTCCTTTCATTCACAAATCCAAATGATGAAATATTATAAAATTAAACACACGCCCCCTCTTTTCCAAACTAGTGCAGTCCCACCTTAATGAGGAAAATATTTAGTTTCATGACTATGGCCTTTCTTGGCTTTATGTGGTGACCCAAACCATTATTTGCCACACGTGTGACTGCAACATATCTCCTAAACCTGCCTTCCCCCCACGTGAAAGCAAACATTTTCTTGTACTTAAAAAGTGGTTTTGGAAAGATGATATATTATTATGATTCTTGTGATGTGATTGCTTTGGTTAACACACAAATATTTAGGGTTAATAAACACACCCACATAACCTCACGTTCATATGACCTTTGATGGAGTTTTCATGACCCCACTAAGGAGACATAATGTGCACTGAGTGGTAGGGTGGGCACTCAGTGGTTGACTAGTCTTGTATGGTGGTTAGGGTTAAATTTGATGGTTTTATGATCGTATTTTTGTTGTAAAATGTAGTCGAATTTTAAAAAAAATATATTATATATATGAGAAAAATAAAAGTTTTTTATTATAAATTATCTAAACTAATTTGTTAATCAATAAATAATGATATATAATTTTAAATAAAGAATATATTTAGAAATAAGTACGAAAATTTATACGGAGAATTAGGATACTTGACTATAGGGTTTGATGAATGATTTTTTTTGATAGATAGTGTTTTTTGATTTTGTAATTGTGACCAACAATTAGGTTTGTACTAAATAGTTTTTGCAAGACTTTAAAATTGTCTATGTTATTTTCTAGGGCAATCTTGCAACTATGAAATTGATCCTTGCATATGTGGGATTGAAACTTTTCTACAAATTTGACCTTCTACTACATAAATAAATTTGTGACCTAATTTTCTTAGTTTTTTTTTTTTAATTTTTTACTTTGATTATCTAAATGTGATGGTGCTAATATTCATTGATGGAGTCAAACCCTTGAATTGGTTCAAGATTTTTGACAAGTTTGAAGATAATTCAAACAACCATGCAAATGCCTAATCTTCATATTGATGTAGATGTTGATTATGCTCTTATAATGATGATGCAATGTGTAGTTGAGCTCTATATGATCCCTCTTAAATAAATAATTCAAATGAATAAGGGATTGTCCTTTTATACAATACTTTTACATATAAAATTTAAATATTTCACACTCAAGTTGGCAAGTATTTAGTAGTTAGAAGAGGTTTAAATTAGGCCTGTGTTTAAATTTAATTTTAAAAATTTGGGGGTCAAATATGTAATTACAGTTTGAACCAAGTTCAAATTTTGTAGCAATGGATCTAAACCAAGTTCAAATTTGAAATTGTAAATCTAAATCAATTTTAAACCTAAACATGTGGAATTGACCTAAGATGGGGAATATAAAAGATAATTATTGGATCTAGATCCTTGGGATGTGTGGAGTAAGGTTTAGTCAAGGCTCTAGTTAATTGCCAACTTTTACCTAGAATTATCACTTATACACTAGTCATCACATTTGAGGCAAAAGGGACCAAAGTGAGACCAAGATAAATAGGAAAAAGGGCTAGGTAGATGACCTACTTTAAAGGTGTGCATATTTTGGTTCTCTTCACAAGGCATGTGTGTTAAAGTTTTAAGTCAACAAGTTATGTGGTACATGGTTCATGCAATTAGGCCGACCTAATTGATGTTTCTGTTGGTTGTGGTATATATGCAAGGTTGATCCATTGTTTGAATGAAGAGATACGTTTTTTCTAGAGTGTGTCTGAAATCTAATATAGTATGAAGTGAAAAAGGTGTAGTGGTGAAGTATGAAGTGTGTTAATTCAGTTTTCAGAGCTTAATTGGAACCATGTCTTCAACATGTTGTAGATGTATTATTAGCAATTCATTTTGAAAGTGAGCCACCCTTTCCTCTATCTTTTTATATTTTGGGTAGTGAGCCCTTGGCAATGAGCCACTGACAGTGAGTCATTCTTTCTTTTAGGATAGTGAGTCCTTGGACAGTGATTCCACCATTTTGCAATCTCCATTGTAATCGATTATAATATATTGTGAGTTAATCCTCATCGTCGTTTTCCCTTTCAAGGATTTTCCATGTAAATCTGGTGTTCTTGTGTTCCTTGATGTGATGCATGCTTTATATGCTCCTTTCTATTGCCGCAGGTTTGATGTGATGCTTTGGATGGGTGTTTAAATTCACGAAGTTAATGAATTTTAATGAATACTACTTCACCCCCCTTCTCAATATTCTAGGTGTTCAACAATTGGCATCAGATCTTGGTTCCTTCTATTGGCATGATTGTTGAGGTAGATCTTGGGGGTTGAACACATGGCTACAAGGAAGTATCCTATCCCTCTAGAAGAGATTATTTATGAAGGGTTATTGAAGAAGATTGTGAAGTTGATATGGAAGGAGAACTCAAATAATCTCTTGATGATTTGGATAAAGCAGAATGTGAGAATAGAGAATTGAAAGAGAATATTAAGGATGCATATGAGTGTATAAAAAAGTTGAGGTAACAAATCAAGAAAGCTAAATAAAGATTCAAGGAAATAAATGAGTAGCTCAAGCAATCAAATGAGACAATACTAGTCTAAAAGTGCAAGTTGAAGAATGAAAAAGAGTTGAAGACTGCTTGAATGTCAAATTAAAAGATAAATTTGAAGAATGTTCAAAGCTTGAACAAGATATTGTGACTTTGAGATCATATCTGGAGAAAGCAAAGATTCAAGAAGACAAATTCAAGAAGAGCTCCACCTTGCTTGATGAAATGATTGCAAATAAAAATGATTCTAAGGATAAAGAAGGATTAGGTTCTGAAAAAGGAGAAAGTTCAAAAGAGAATAAAAATTCAAACAATGTTGAAAAGAAGAATGATAAGAAGAGCAATATCAAACAGGTTTGAAACTAGAACAAATATTTCAAAATACCTCCTACTAGAGGCAAACCCTTGGATTAGTTCAAGAGTTTTGACAAGTTTAAAGACAATTCAAACAACCATGCAAATGCCTAATCTTCGTATTGATGTAGATGTTGATTATGCTCTTATAATGATGATGCAATGTGTAGTTGAGCTCTGTATGATCCCCCTTAAATAAATAATTCAAATGAATATGGGATTCTCCTTTTATAAAATACTTTTACACATAAAATTTAAATATTTCACACTCAAGTTGGCAAGTATTGAGTAGTTAGAAGAGGTTTAAATTAGGCCCATGTTTAAATTTAATTTTAAAATTTTTTGGGGTCAAACATGTAATTACAATTTGAACCAGGTTCAAATTTTGTAGCTATGGATCTAAACCAAGTTCAAATTTGAAATTGTAAATCTAAATCAATTTTAAACCTAAACATGTGGAATTGACCTAAGATAGGGAATATAAAAGATAATTGTTGGATCTAGATCCTTGGGATGTGTGGAGTAAGGTTTAGTCAAGGCTCTAGTTAATTACCAACTTTTACATAGAATTATCTCTTATACACTAGCCATCACATTTGAGGCAAAAGGGGCCAAAGTGAGACCAATATAAATAGGAAAAAGGGCTAGGATACTCTTTTCTTGTCCCAAATTTGACCTACATATGAAGTACTATAAATCATGCAAGAAAAAGAAAACAAATAGCTAGCATGAAAGTAAAAGATAAGCACACATAAAAAGGATATGAATATAGTTGAAGACAAAGTGTTCTCTATGTAATGAATGTTGCATCTTAGTGCTTGCAAGAACAATATTATGTGAGTAAAATATACCAAAATTTTGAAATAGCCATTAATAAAAATTGATTAACAATGTCAACATAGAAAAGATAAAGTAAAAAAGAGAGCTATGGTTGTGAACAAGCATATAAAAAAAAGATAACAAATATGGCTATGAAGGAGCCTACACAAGAAACTAATAACTGTGATAGAGGAGAAGTTTGCACAAGAAATTGATAAAAGTGATTCTAAAGGAGCCTACATAAAGTATGGTCATGTGATGTATGATTATTTGGCTCACTAAACCATATTTTAGTATTCAAGTGTTGCTTGATAACCCTTGTAGTGATGTCATAGGTTCATCATAATATTTGACACCCATGTGCTAAACCACAAGTCTTGACTAGTCTTCAGTAGTTATAAAGTGCTTATGAAGAAGATATGAAATGGTTTGATTTAATTGATTCTTCATATCACTTATATTGTAAGACCCCTCCATTTTGCTCTTTTGATTGGACAATGTTCTGTTTTGGTTAGGCCTTATTTCTGTTAGTGCTTTGACCTTGGTACTTGGTATTTTATCCTGATGTTATTATTATTTCATGCTTTGGATTAGCATAGTGGATAATTGAATTAATGATGTTTATGCTTTTGATCATATTAATGATGTTAGATTTGTCAGTTGGTAATATTGTATTGGTGAAGGGGACGGATCGCATCACTCACTTGTGAGCACCTTGCGATCCTGAGATTTCCTCTTCACGATGTGTATTTTATGTTGTTCATATTATATGTTGTGGTTTACTTGATTTTCAGGTTGACAGGTACAGGACATTGACTCCACCTGGTTTCACAGGTTTGAGCGTGTTCAATGCCCAACGGTATTCGATTGGGAGATAGTAGCTAGGCTTCCATGCTAGGTCGTCACCCTAGTCCTTGTATGTCATCATTTGTTTGTCCGGTTGTGTTGCTTCAAATTTCATTCCCTCTCTTCGTTATTTAATTGCAAGTTGGAAAAGGGAATTAAATGGGTTTTAACATTTAAGTTGTTTAATCCAGTGATAACTAAAAACAATACTTAGAAGATTAGGACTAAATTTTCACTAATCAGGTTAAGTTGGCCTCACTCATAGGCGCAAGGGCTTGATTAGAATTGGGATGAGTGAGAAGACCATGGGATGGCAAGGTCATCTATCTTGTCTGTACGAAAGGTATTTGATTCCGCATTAGTAAGTATGAGGTCCAATGATCAGTTAGGGCCACCATCTTGACGATTAGTGTGGGTAACTCATGACGAGCTGTGCGATGACACTCTGTCTAGGACAACAATTGGTTTTTGATTTTGCTTTAGTAGGTATGAGGGCCAAGGATCGGTTTGGGTCACCATCCTGACGATCCACAGTGTGTAAATCATGATGAGCTATGTGATGACACTTTCTGTGACCACAGTTGGTATTTGATTATTATGTGTATGGTTCTCATAACATGCTTGTTCTGCTTTATTTTTGGAAGCAATGTGACCATGTTGAGTTGTACTTGTGTTGTACTTGCATGGTATTTGAGTTGTACCTTGGGATGTAATTGTGAGGTTCATGTGACTGGTTATTTCAATTTGGTTCAGTTATGTTATCCTGTGTCTAGAGGTAGATTGTCTTGACTAGGATTCTTGGTTACTATCTCCTAGCACAGGGGGTGGGCCTTTGGGTTCCACTTGGTTGTGTGGCGTGCACCTAAATCCATTGGGATCATTCTTCATGTTCTTGTGGATGAGACTTCCAGTTGGAGAGCTCGTTGGATTCAGTTTCAGTTCTTGCATTATTCCATTTCAGTTATTCTTGTATTTTACCCCTCATTTATTATCGAGGTGGAAAGATGTAATTTGTAATTATGTTTATTGGACTTGCCTCATTCGGAGAATGAGAGTTGTAATTGTAATATTTAATTATGGATAAATGGATTGGATAGTTATCTTTATGCTTGATGTAAATTATCTTAATTGGAATGTATGTGTTTAATTATTGTCTATATAATTGACATGGTTTATATTCATGTTGTCGTTGTGGGTTGTTATGTATTTTCAGTCTTGTAACCTTAGGGGATGGTTGCATTGGTAGGCGAAATTATGTATTAATTTTACTTAAAGAAAAAAAATAGCCTGTTTAAGTAGTTGTTTGCAACATACTTTAGGGTTGTGTGGCGGGGCGTTACATATATGTTAATGTACATTCCATTCTTCATAGTTAGATAAGAGTTAATTTAGGAGGTACATAAATATCACACATTTGATCTCTTAGATCTTACACAAATTTAGCATAATACAAAATTTCTAGTATAATTCTATACTTATTGTCAATTATCCTCTTTGATTTCCTTATTCATTTTCACTTTGCATATCTTTAACCTTTATCATTCATAAATCACTTCCACATATAACCTCCTTAAACCTATTTAAGGTTTTCTATTAGGTGTCATCTTGGGCCCAAAATCAATGGTATGAGAGCATACACACTTCATATAATTTTTGAGTGGTATTGTGGTATATTTGAACTTCATCTCTATTTTTATGCCCACTCATACAAGGATTGAATACATGACATTAGGGATTAAGACACTTGATCCTTTATCACACCTTCCTATATATCCTCAAATAGGAGATAAATTCTCATTGACATCTAGATAACTATTCTAGAAAATGATAGAGGATGCATTACATAGAAAACATAAAGAATTAGAAAAATGGCATGCATGTGAATGATAGAGTATTTCTCTCGATTTATCACTACTTCTCAAGTAGTTTCAAAATCCTTCCAATTCACATAAACCATTTGGTGGTCAAACACTATACACAATATAAGTTAATTTAGACATCCTTATGTTTTAAGTAAAAATAGGTGCATATACCCTAGATAACTAAGTTAACCTAATATATTCATACTACATATTGAATAATTTCTCTAACCAAGAAAATATTATATTCACTCTTTTGAAATTTTCCTTTTCAGTAAATAAATGGTGGAATAACTATTATATGACACATGAAAATTGTGAAGATAACTCAGACACAAATTTATAGATATATGTAATGGTTTTGAAGAATCTCTCAAAGAAATTTATTATCTTGTTATGTCATATATTTTTATCCCTGTAAAATACTCATTAGGACTATCTTCTTATGCCAATAACATAGAATTCTCTAAGGGTCTTCAAGAATTGAGATTAATTTTGTAATAAAGTAAAAATCCAAAGATACCTATACAAGTTGATACTAATACTAGGATGCAGATTAACATATGTGTAATGGAGCGAATTTGCACCCCTAGGCAAATTCCCCATTTCATCATTCCTACCTTAGAAAATGTAAACCCAATGATGCAATTTCATTGTCGCTAGCTTGCTCTTTCCACCTAGTCGTTTCATTTTGCATCAGTGGAGGAATCTCCATCGAGGATGAGCATGCGCCATGCGAACGTTTGTGTGTCACGCTATCGTCCTAATAAGATTCTTGCCCTTGGATTCTGTAGAAATGTTACATTTCCTATTGGGTGTGAAGTGTAACGTATCCTACCTCTTTGACCGATGAGTTTCAACCCTTCTACCACCATTTTTCCAATTAAAATGTTCTCTCTCATTCCTTCACTCTCTCTAGACTCTCTCTTCACTCACTCTTGCATTCTAACTCATTCTAGCTCTTCCATTCTCGCTTCTACACCATATCTTCTTGGCTGCAAGCTCCTCACTTGGCTCTAGCATTACATTCTCGTTGCAACATCATCGCCATTGGAGAATCGTCAAGCTTTATCTTCTCTAGATGGTGGAGACACTTCCTTCCTTTTACTATTGGCCTTGAGAGCTCATAGTTGAGGAGGTGATATTGTACTTTGTCGTTCACTTTGAATCATTTTGTTTACCAGATAGCATTGTAGTTGTCTTTGCTTTCTAGCTAGTGATACTATTTCCTTTATTGATTTCTATACTTTGTGGCTATTTGAATATCTATGGAGGTAGGAACACTGAAACGGGAGACTGACTGAGGTAGTCCTCTAAAATAGCCCTAACATTTTTCCTGTTCCCATGTGTGTTGGTGTTTTCGAGTGGAGCTACTTGAAGAATCAACTTGTGGGTGAAAAGGTATGTTCTCTCACTCTTGTCATTTCTAGCATAGTTCCTTTTAGTGTCTTTTTTGTTATATTTGTTGTTTCTATACCTTTTTATTCTCTGTCAAACATAAAACATCACATAGTCAGGTTGTTAGTAGGTTTCCTTGCATTTTTTCTTTTTTTCTAGACCCCTATCCATATGAATGCTAGCGCATTGCGTTGGAGTCCAAGATCTACATTGTCTTTCGCAGATAGTGAGTTGTCTAGGAAGTAGGTCGAACCTTCGAAACTGGCACTTCTGACCTTGTGAGAATCCGGTTTTAGTAGAAGGAAAGTGGTAAGCTATTCGCCCTTCCTTTTCAGCCTCAGTACCTTGTCCTTTTCAATTTGTTTAGAAAATTTGAGGTATTTTAGGGCATCCCATTCCTTGGGGCTCTCTCATGACTTGGAGTCCCAAGGGTGACGGGTCCCCCTTCTCTACATTTTGGTGAGCTTGACATGAACTATCTCTCTTTCATTTCTTGGTATTGAAGAGCCTTCTCTTGTATCTTAGGTGTTTTGTAGATTTGTGTGTTGCATGGTGTACAACCTTGCGACCCAATCTATGACCCCTAGCTACGTAGTTAGAAGGGCTCCTAGATATTTAGGAGTGGAATTTAGATAGGTCACTATCCAATCTCTATATCTTTTATGTCTACTAAGTTTGTTTCACCTATGTATGTTAATATGGTCTCGTTCACATGTATTCCCTCCACCCAACCTGCGAGTGGATCACCGGACATAACTTTTTCCTTGCAAGACTTACCTATGAACAAAGAGCCTTCTCCCTTGTATATTCTCGCTCGTGTCAATGGGAACATTGTGATCAGTGTCCTAGTTGACCTTGTGAGCCGAGTGAATGTTATAACAAAAGAAACTCTGTTGATAAACTTTTTGCATAGTGAGGAATACGAAGAATCAAAGGCCACTATATACACACATGATGGACTCTCGGTCTCCCCTCTTGGTTCTATTACTCTGTCGTTCTTGGTAGGACCCATGTCCATGGACACCTCTTTTGTCATAATTTTAGAGTCAAACCTCTTCAAGCTGAAATTGGGCATCATGTGGTTGGTTTCCATGAATGGTGTCACTTCGGTGATTCATAAATGTCTCAAGTTCTCTCATGAGGGATTTGTGCACATTGTGCATGACATCAATTACAAACCATTAGTGTCATGTGGGGGCTTCTCGTTAGACCACTTTTGGCCCACTCCTGTCAGATTGCTCCCTCCAAGGATGGAATTTCTATATCATACCTATGTCAAGTATAATGCTAGGGACATGATGCCAAAAGTGACCTATCCAATATCCCCCTACTCCATTTCAGTAAAAGGTTCTATGATTGCGCAACAGCAAGCTGCCTCCTCTTCCTAGCAAAAGGATCTAGCTGCTAAACAAGTTGCCTTGCAGAAGATAGAAGGGGTCCAATAGCTCCTATTTTGACACCTCCTCATGTGCCTCCTCCTTTTGTTCCATCTGCTTCAATTCCACTTGCCTCAATTTTGCTTATGGCTCCCCCGATGAGTGTTGATGACCCTCATCCCAAAATGGTGTAGGTATTAATCATTACTGTCATGGAGCCTCCACTTTTGATGCCCCTTATGTAAATCCCTCCATTTTATCAGCCCATAGACATTCTAAATCATAGTAGAAAAAGCATAGAAAACTCGCGAGTAATCGCGAGGTTGTGATGGAGGTGAGTAAATCACTTGATTACTTGCCTCTGATTTAAACCTAAAATGCGCAACAATTAAAACCTGAAAAATCGTAAAAAATAGCGTTTAATAAGAGGAAAATGCGGTGAAAATAAAGTACAGAGTTTATTTATTTTTTGCCCCATGTTTTTAATATTCACAAGCTCGAAAAAATGTTTCATGCTGACGCTGCGCGACTGGGAACAGAAGAAAAATGACATTTCATTTTGAAGCCACCGTGACTGGGAGTAGGGAAAAATCGACAAGGTTTGGAGAAGGAAAAAAACCCCCAGGTCTGGAGCAGCCGAGTAGGAAAAAAATCGACGATGGGGGTGCACGATTTAGGAATTTTTACTCTATTCTTTCTTATCATTTTTTCTCTGTGTTTTTTGTTATTTTTTCTTTGCGTTTTTTTGTCAGTTTTTCTTGCATTTTTCAGGGTTTGTTAAAAAAATCATTTTTTTAAAATTCTTTTTTACTATGAGTTTTGAAAAACTTACAAAAACAATTAAATTTTTCAAATAATTAACTTTTTATTTTAGTAAGTTGTTTTTGTAAGTTTATTACTTATATCATAAATTTATAATTTATCAGATAAAAACTTTTAAATTTATTTATTAATTTCTAATAAATGGTTTAATAAACATTTTAAAAAGCTTAATTTTTTATATAAGTAATAAACTTACAATAAATTTAAACTTAAAGAATAATAAATTTATTTACTAATTTATATAAATATAAAAATCTTTTAAATATTTACTAATTTATATAAATGTAAAAAGCTTTTAAATATTTAATAATATTATAATATAAAAAGCTTTTTAATATATATTATACTTATAAATTTATAATATTATGCTTATAAATTTATTTATTAATTTAAAGGCTATAATATAATATTATTAAATTTTTAATATTATAATAAATATAATATGAGATAAATAATAATATTTTTAAAAGTCTTAAATTTAAATATATTTAATTATTTATTATTTAAGCCTTTAAATTTATAATATTATACTTAAGCCTTTTTAATATGATACATTGATGATTGACATACATATTTTAGGAGTTGAGAAAACCAACTTCAGACTCCAAGATCACTTGCATGCAAATAGATACCTGTCACAAGGAAGAGAATAGATGGAGAAAACAAACAAGGGTTTGATGCTCTGAAAAATGGAGAAATTATATTATCAGAACAAAAGGGAATTCAATGTTATGTTGAAATATACAATGAGATCAATCCTTATAAAAGGAGATCATGCAAACCCTAATAGGAAAACCCTAAAAGAAGCCCTAAAAGGAAAACATTTAATAATTAATATAATTATTAAATGTCACTTTATGCAAACTAAAGTGAAATCTTAAGAAGGGAATAAAGGTGACTTAATCAACATAACTAAGTTAAAACCTTTACTCTAACACATATTAAATTCTAATTTTGATTTATATATGATGAAATCAGTAATATGTTCTAAAAATTCATTTTATATGTGTATTTTTTTAAGAATATTTTTAAAAAATGTGTATTTTCAATTGTTCGATAAATTTTCTGAGTTATTGCTGAGTCCTGAGTTTTAAAAAAAAATTGAATTTGTCGAGTTATTGCCGAGTCCGAGTTTTTCAACTATGTTCTAAACACAACGATCGTGTATGTCGTGACTCTGTCTTCTCCTTCCTCTTCCTCCACTTCTTCCGTGGGGATCCAATTGTAGACACCTAAAAATGTCTTGATGGATCACACTGACTAACTAACATTGTTTTGTCCCAAAACCCATCCTCTTTTTACTTAATTGGTTAAATTAGCCTAGCTATTTAATTAATTATGTAATTTTCATCTATTAATCTAATTAATTTAATTAGGTTAATCTATCCCTTTTCATGCTAATATTTTGTCTTATTAAATTAAATATATCAAGTTATTTAATTTAAATCCCTAAGTCCTCTTATTTAATTAAATAACCCTAAGTTGTTTAAATTAAATATCATATCACTTTCCCCCTTTTCATTAAATCATTTATTTGATGAATATCATGAAATTCCCCTAATTTACAGGATTAAAAACTTTGTTTTAATTATCAATTACTAATAAATTTAATTCCCCCCCACTTGCAAGGGAACATTCCTCCTTTACACATTCCTCCAAAAAGGAAATATTCCCATGGAATATTCTTTCCCCTTTTTTGCAGATTAAAACTTTGTTTTAAATTTCTAATTACTATTTTCCTCACCCATGAGAGTATTCTCTTTCTTCACTCATTTGAAAAAGGGAATATTCTTTTTTGAAACAAACTTACAAGACTTCATGTGCAAGTTAACTTACAAGACTTGTTGTGCAAGTCTTGAAAGTGTGTTTGTTTGGATTAATGTGAGCACTTGATTAAAATATCATCTTGCATTTTCAACCCTTGATGGGAATCCATGATCCATGCCTCCATCTTCCTTCCTTTTTGACCATTGATTAACCTTTTTTACCTTAACCCTTCATTTCTCATTTGCTCTCCTATAAATAGGTCACTATTTGGAGACAAATGGATCCATCTTTTAACATCAAACTTATGTTGTTATAATCACTTGCATTTGCACTCACATTTTACATCATTTTAGCTTAATTCACTTGCATATTAGCTTAGCTTCCATTAATGGCTTCCATGATAACATAGATGCATACATTTAGTATTGTGTAATTAGGGTTTGAATCCTTTTTAGCTTAAACTTCATTTATATTAGCTTTTCATATACCCATATCAATCATCTTAGCATACATCATGTTAAAATAGCTTGCATCATGCCCATTTATCTTTAAATCATGTTTTATCATACATCTTTCATCGGTTTCGTTGATTCTTTTCAATAGAATCGATAAAAACAAGCTAATTATCCAAGGGATTGGGAAAGGGTCGCCATTCCACATCAATGCGATACCACTCCCCCAATAGGATAAGTTTTAATGTCTTAGATAAAGGTTTTTCAAGCTTTCATGATTTATAATGTTAGTTTTAATGGCTTCTTTCTCTTTGTTTAGAGTGAATGATCTTATTGGGATTGATGTTGAGTGGATTAAATATGCCTCAAATTTGTATGGATCAGGTGTAGTTAACCTATACTAATGTCATTAGTCACACTTTGGCACTAGAAGGAGGGAAAACTTTAATGTTTTGAGTGTTTTGAAGGAATTTGGTAGATTACACCCAAAATTTTGCTTGAAATCTGTCACTTTTTTTAATCATATAAAATTGGGCGAATTAAATCTTGTAAAATGGCTATCTGGGTTTTTTAGATCTCGGTCTTACCTTTCCATAGCTTTTTAGGACACTCAATTTCATCAAGAATTGAAAAAATTTTGCTATTTTTTAAAAAAATTTTGGGTTTAATCTCTTAAATGCATGATTTTCTTTCATTTTTAATAAATTCTATATGATTAATCTTGCAGAAAGGTTGTTGGGTGTTGAAGATCTCATGTTTAGCTTTCCAAAACACTTTACGATTTTAAAATTGATCAAGATTTGAGAAATTTGTCGTTATCTCAAGTTGTTATTATAATCTAATTTTCTAAAAGTGTTTCTCAACACTTAGTGAAAGGATAAAATGAATTAGCTATCAAAGTTGGATAAAATTGAACCAAACAACCTTACATTTCCTTTAAATTTTGACATGTGCTTTAAATTTCTGATTTCTAACATGTCACTGACTTCAAGTTTTTGTTTTTGAGGCTAACTAGTTTTGTAGGTTTGGGCAATACAAATTGAAGTGAAGAAGCATACTACTATCATTTGAATTATGATTGTAACAAGTGTTGCGACACTTATGGGGCAATTATAACCCATTTATGATGCTTTTTATTTCAATTTTTAGGACCAAACTAGATTTATTTTGGGCTTTAAAATGAACGTTCAAATTGGTTAATATTGAACCCTCACATCATTTTGCTTGGATTAAAATTGAGCAAGGAAAAATCACACTTAGTTTGGTGCTTAAAATGAACTTACCTTTGCTTTGAGGGTTAAAATTAACAAGTGTTTTCCATGTCTTATGGTTTGCGTTTTCGTCATTGAATGTGTATGCTTTTCTCTTGCACCACTTGGTGATCTTGAGAATCAAAAGCATTCCTTTGACATTTTGTATAACCACCGACATATTTTGATTTGGATTTAAAATGGACCCCATGCTGGTGTGAGGAAAAGGCATTGTGTATGCTTTCTCCTTGTGCTTTGTGCAATCTAGGAGATATAAAAAAAATGTACTTCCTTGCTTTTATATACCTTTAAAGGGCATGCCACCCTGCTTTGAAAGGTGGGAATGACCCAAGCGGTAATGAGCTAAAGTCAAGCTCTTTTGAACCGCTATATAAAAAATGTGTTTGTGATGAAAGTCATAAGCAACAAGTGCGGATGTGTCATACCAACAAGTGCCAGCCCTAGTGTTTGTGTGACACATAAAAATCATTTCTTAGGAAGGGACTGGGATGCCTCTTGATTGAAATAATCTTGAGTTAATCTTGTCGCGTGTATGGCCACCTTGAACGAAATTCCTTACTAAGAAACAATTATTTAGAAGCCAAAAAACCTTTATGCTTGTTGGTGCAGGAATGGTCGTTCCGAAGCCGCCACACATTTTACTATTCGTTGTTGAAACAGGAAAATCCTTAGGATCTTCAAATCTTCAAGATTTGAGATTTCACTAGTACAAAAACAACAATAAATGACTTTAAAAAGTACTAAAAATTGGTCACATGACGATTAGTAGTTTATTTCCAATCATTCATAACGCAACCAAATTCATGACTAAACCATTTTTAGTCATTTATTGGTTGTTTTGATTGATCAATTTGGTGGTATATTTAGTCATTAATTTATTCATTGATTATTGTTAATTGGTCATTTATTTAGTCATGGTAGTCATTTATTTAGTCATGGTAGTTGTTTATTTATTCATGGTAGTTATTTCTTTAGCCATGGTAATCATTTATTTTTTTCATGGTAGTCATTTATTTAGTCATGGCAGTCATTTATTTTAGTCATTGTAGTCATTTATTTAGTCATTGTAGTCATTTATTTTAGTCATGGTAGTCATTTATTTAGTCATGATAGTCATTTATTTAGTCATGATTTAGTCATTTATTTGGGTGAATCAGTGATTTAGGTTACTAATCAAATAGATAACTTAATTAATCCTCACAAATTTATGCATATAAACTTCAAGTATCATAGATATTCAAATGTTGGGAGAACCATGAAATGAAGACTAAAATGCTTGAACAAATATGATTGATCAGACACAAACATATCACAAATCAAGAGGATCCACAACACAGTATTTATGAGTGGAGAAAAAACCACTCAAAAAATTTACTTCATTAAGCCTCATTGGAAAATTTTAACCTTACTAGTTACATTCAATGTCTCAGTGACAACTGCCTCACTAGCAAAGCCAAACCTCACTGAGTGTTTTACATCATTTATTGAAAAATTGAAGAATTCAAATAGGCATAAAAACAAAGAATCATTTTGTATCAATGAATTTCTTTTCTTGAAAGTTTCATTTGGATTTGAAACTCAAGAACCTTTACTTCTGTACCTACAACACAATGAATACTATAAAATGTGTTTCTCCTTATTCAAAAAAATATCCATCTCAGCTCATGCACTTTTAAATAGTGAATTTGTATCAGATTGCCCTTTCTTGTTACCACTATTAATGTCAATGTCAATGTAAAAACAAATCCAAGTGTGGAGTCTGACACCCTCAATGTCAAAAAAGAGAAGATTATCAATAATAATAACAATACTAACAATACTGTTGTTTTGTTGAGCACAGCAAAAGAGGAAGGCAACAAGCTCACAACATCCACTGATCGTATCCAGACTAGCGGAGCTTACTAAATTTCATTTTGATCTAATAAAAAATAAAACAAAATTGTGAGAGATACATTTAAAATAGTGGTTGACATATATAACTGAAGCATACTCCTAAATATAGCAAAACTTTAAAGCAAATACAAATATATAACTGGTAAAGCACTATTGTTAAATATTATGCATCAAGTTTTTGCTCTCTTAATCTATATATTAGCCATTCATTGTTAAAGATTAAACTTAACAAAGATATATTTTACCCAGAGAAACTCTTTTGCTTTCAAGTTTCAAATGGCTCTATGATACACAAACGAAGCTTCCTATGAACTGGGAGATCTATCCTCGTGATCTTTATAGATTAAAACAAGAAATGAAAGGAATTTTAGAAATGAAACTGTAATCCTAGATATACAATATCAGAAATAGATACACTGTGAAACCAATATATATATAAAATACAAAAAATGGCCTTTTTACTCTAACTCATGGACTGCTTTGCAAACCCTAATTATTGGCAATGATTAGATTAGAAGTACTTGGCTCCTTTGAACTCTTCCTCACTGGTATTGACCTTTCACTTCTCCAATTTGGCAAGCTACAACCTAAAAATAAGGTTTCAAGGAGGGTTTTAGAGTATGTTTATTAAAATGAAATTACCAGACCAATCCCCCCAATAAACAATGAAATTGCCAGACCAAGCCCCCCAATTTTTGACTTTTCACCCAAGCCGTGGGAATTCAAAATTTGGTCTTGTCCAAGCCACCCAACTGCTAGATGAGGGCGAGCTCCTGAGCTGTCCATTACCAACAGATTTTGGGAGTGGCTACCAGTGTCAATCCCTATTTCCCAGCTACATATGATACCGAGACTATTCGGAGAAGGCGAGAGAGAGCCCCCGCCATTATTAGTTTCATCTCCTCCAAACTCTTCCTCACTGGTATTGACCTTTCACTTCTCCAATTTGGCGAGTTGTAGCCTAAAAATAAGTTTTCGGTTAGGGTTTTAGAGTATGTTCATTAAAATGAAAATTACGGTTAAGATTTTGTCGCGTTTATTGGATTTCAAAATGGAATCCAAAATAAATAAACTATAATACATAATCTCTCGCTTCTGCACACTAAATATTATTAATTATATTATAATATTATATTATTATATAATATTATATTATTTATAATATTATATAATATAATATCATATCATATTATAAATATTATAATATTATATAATATAATATCATATCATATTATAAATATTATAATATTATATAATATAATATCATATCATATTATATAATATAATATCATATTATATTATAATAATATTATAAAATTATATTATAGTATTATATTATAATATTATTATAATATTTTTTTATTTTTTTTAATTTATAGATAAGTGTTACCAAAGGGGGTAATGCCCATGTACAATTAGTTTCAACTTTTACATGCCAAGGATGAGGAAACATACCCTACTCATTCAATGAGCAGGAAAATGGCTGCGAGGATGTCCCCAATCCTCAACAATCGTTGCAAATGGGCCACGTTGAGCCGCGCATGAAGTTGGAGAAGGCATCCATATTGGAATTTTTGACTCCTACCCTAAATACTTCCCATGCATCAATTCAGAAATTATCAGCAGCAGCCAGGCGGTCCTGTGCAACCTCTTCGTCCACATCTTCTTCACCAGAGTCTGCATCCTCCTCGTCATTTTTTGTATCATCGATTGCCATATTCAATATTACTGGGTCAAAATAGTACTTGAGGAAGCTGACCCAACCCTCGTCGCTTAGGTTCAGAGTGGCATTGGCAACGGCCTCGACGTTACCAATCTTGATGAATCCGTCCAACCACTCCACCACGACTTCCTTGGCCTCTGTTATGTCAACTAGTGCACATAAAATGAGCTCGTAGACTTTGCCACCGCACCAGTGTTGTCCAAGAGACAAAACCGAAGATACCAGGTCAACAACTGCATTCCTTATTGCTAGGTATGGAATGTTAAAAATCCTTCTGCACTGGGCCATTAAGGGCTCCTTAGTGCAATGGTACTCGACACCAAACATGAATACCATCCTACTTTTTGCAAACTTGGATCTTCTGTGTAGAGATGGAAATGGAGATCATACTATCCGCCTTTTAATAGCCTAAATCCTGTACTGGTATGATTTGATGAGAACCGAGCCCGTCAATTCGGGCCATACCGAATCTAATCTCAATCAGTCCTTATTATAACGCCCATGTGAATCCAACCCTGATTTGAGGTTCACCAGGTTTTGGGTAAAGAGATCAGGCATTTTGATTGCCTCCATTTCAGCCAAGTATTTGTGGTGGGTACACATGACCAGTGCTATGGATCTTGTCCATTGTCATTTTCGTAAGCTATCACTAAGAGAGCAATGATTATGATCTGGCCCAAAATAGGCCCTATGCGCAAGTACGTTGCCTAAACCAGATTCTGCCTCCAAGACCAGTGAATATTTTGTACATTCTTGTAACCTGATGGAATTATATAATGTTTTTTACTAACTCTTGATCAACGATGTACTTTAGCCGATCCCATCTCTCCATATTGGATTCTACAATCAATTTGTTTGTTTTCCCAACACCGGCATTTGCTAACCAGTCCGCCACCTTATTCACTTCTCTATAGGCGTGCCCAATCTTGTAATTGTCTAGATTTCCCAACAATGATTTTATTTGTCCCGCCCAACAATTAATTTTCCAGCTTGGAGATCAGTCGTTGATAATTGCTTCAATGAAAATTTTTGTCTCCTTCAATTTCCACTGATCTTATTCCTTTACTGATGCATGTCTGTAGACCCAAAGTGAGTGCCTCCAATTCTGCCAAATTGTTAGTGCATACTCCTATATTTTTAGATGCGGCCCAAACACACTGCCCAACATGATCCCTAATGATGCATCCAGCCCCGACCTTGCCTGGATTGCCTTTGGCAGCTCCATCAAAGTTCAGCTTCCATGGTAGTTCAGTCGGGCCCTTCCAATGAACCAACTTTCTATCAACTTTCATTTTTCTGGAAGACTGCTCCTTAGGGATTTTTAGTTTGCACCATTCTTTTTGGATGTCTGCATCCCACTTTGAGAATTTTGATTTTGCACTAATAGTGGTCCTATTGTTAGCTACTTCAATTAACACTTCCTCAATTTTTTCAATCAGATGATCGCTGTACAGGGCTTCCCCTTTGAAAATTCTCCTATTTCGTTCTTTCCAAATGTGCCATACTACCATCGAGGGTGCTGAGACCCACAAGCCATGCCAATAACCATTCATGTTTCCTAGTTGCCATGAGTTCAAGAACTCCCGAAGTTTTTCTTTCCTTGGGCCCTGGATTTGGAATGATTTTTGAAGCTAATCCCAGCATTTGACTGCTATTGGGCATCGTAGAAATAGGTGATTTGTATCCTCCTCCACCTGCTCACACATTACACATCGAGATGGGACGGAAATACCTATCTGCTTCAATCTTTCCATGGTAAGGCAACGTTGATTACTAGCCACCCAGAGAAATGCACTTGCTTTCATAAGTACCGCAT
This sequence comes from Sequoiadendron giganteum, assembly GCA_007115665.2. Taxonomy (NCBI): domain Eukaryota; kingdom Viridiplantae; phylum Streptophyta; class Pinopsida; order Cupressales; family Cupressaceae; genus Sequoiadendron; species Sequoiadendron giganteum. Next base: position 674,723,148 of record CM021103.1, on the reverse strand, counting down.
GATTCCAGCAAAGGGATGCCAACCATTCAACTCTATCTCTGATTTCCACTTGCATCTGGTATCCAAGTCTGGAAAAATACTCCCTTGATTTCACCCTACACCATATAATGGTGTCATCCTCCCTGGATATGCATACCATGCATTTGTTTAGTTCTTCCATTATTGCTACCGCTACTCCATGAGTTAAGGGAAAATGGGTCATATTCTTCCAAGTCACCCTACCCCCACCTTCCATTGCCTGCCCGTCCACGTAATTGATTAACTCGATGCCATACTCTGCTTCCAATCTCTCAATATCCTGGCCCAAATCAAATTGGTTAGAGAGGCTTCTGTACCCATTCCACGATTCATTCCAAAACCTTGCATTCTTACCATTTCCTATCTTCCAAGAGACATGATTTGTGATCAGTGGACAACATTTCTTGATGAACCTCCATATGGTCAAACCCCCTAAAGATTGTCGTTTGTCAAGATCCTTGTAGGAGAGGGACTGTCTAGATATTTTTTTTGGAGAATACGACACCATAACTTCCCTGGTTGTCTGTACATTTTCCATACCAACTTGGTCCCTAATGCAGTATTTTGGAGGTCAATTTTCCTTAATCCTGTGCCGCCTTCACTTTTTGGTTTACTTGCCATTTCCCAACCAATTAGAGATATCTTCTTTTTTTTCCTTTGGAGCCCTCCCATAAGAATATTTTCAGGATCCTTTTGAGCTCTTCCCCGGTCTTCTTACGGGCCTCATAGCATGCAAGTGTGAAGATTGGAATGGCTGATAATACGGGTTTGGCCATGGTAATCCTACCTGCCAATGTCAACCAATTATTTTTCTAGGACATGGCTTTGTTTTTACAACTGGCCACCACCACTTCCCAGTGCTTGGCTTTGCATGCTCCAGCTGAAACCTAAACCCCTAGAAATCTGGCCGGAAGGTTTTCCACTTGGTACCCCAATAATGAGGATATGACTTTTTAAACCGACAACTTGGTATTGAAGAAGTATATTCTTGATTTCTCTTTGTTCATTTTTTGTCCTGACTGTTCTTCGTACTCTTCTAGTGTTGTCTTTATACATCTTGCCTCTCTAATGCTTGCTTTGCCGAACAATGTGATGTCATCTGTGAATTGAGAGTGGGTAATCCTTTCCACATTTGGAGCCACAGTTACACCGATCCAATCTCCTTGTTGCTTTCTTCATCTAATAACACAACCTAAAGCTTCTGCCATGATCATGAATAATGAAGGTGACAGTGGGTCCCCTTGCCGGAGACCATTGGTAGCAGTGAAAAAGCCATGTAAAGACCCATTTACTAGTATCGAGGATCTTACAGTTGATATGCAGTATTTGATCAAAGAGCACCAACGACTATTGAATCCCATGCATTCCATTACTTTGAGCAAGAAGTCCCAATTTACCTTGTCGTATGCTTTACTTACGTCCAATTTGATTACCATCCCTACCAAGTGATAAGCTTTTAAAGAGTGTACTACTTCACTATTGAGCAGGATGCAATCTGATATTTCTCTCCTTGGTACAAATCCGTTTTGCTCCGGTGATATTATTTTCCCTAGGATGAGTTTGAGCCTATTTGCAAGAACTTTGGCAATTATTTTATAAACAATATTGCAAAGGGATATGGGCCTATAATCGCTAAACGATTTGCATTCCACATTCTTAGGTATCAGGGCAATGACCATATTGTTTAAATCTTTGACAAATCTTTTTGACTTTCTGAAATCCTCCACCACTTGCCATAGGTCCCTGCCAAGGAAGCTCCAACAATTTTGAAAAACCTTGCTGGGAAGCCATCTGGCCCCGGAGCCTTGTCAGGATGCATCTGAAATAGAGTCGACTTGACTTCTTCCAGCGAAATAGGTTGACACAATAAGGCATTTTCCTCGCTTCCTACTCTTCTTTCAATTGTTTCTAAGATACCTCCTTCAGCACAACCTCTATCCTATGTTCCTAAAAGGTTTTTTAAGAATTCAACTGCAACTTGGCTTACATCTGTACTACCCTGCTTACAAGAACCATCTTTGGCCTAGATACTTTCAATTTTGTTTGCAGCCCTATGTGCCAGGACTGAAGGATGCATTTTTTTTGAGTTGGAATCCCCATCTCAAAGCCAAACCTCTCTTGATTTGTCCCTCTAGTAAATTTCCTCCCATTTCAACACTTCTGCAAGATCAATTTTTAACTCCTTCTCCCTTCTGAATTCCTCATTCCTCATACTATCCCTTCTTACTTTCTCATTCAGTGCTTCGAATTCACATTCTAGTCTAGCCTTTTCAGTGAAGATATTCATGAATTTTCCTTTGTTCCAGTCTTTCAACTTGAGTTTTAGATGCTGGAGTTTTTTAGCAAATCTAAAACTGTTTGATCCCCCCACCCTTACCTCAAACCACCAATCTTTCAGCAGGCTCAACAACTCTTCATCCCTCCACCACATATTCAAAAATTTGAATGTTGATTTTGTTTGCTCCATACCTTGGCCAATGGAGAGTTCAATAGGGAAATGGTCTGAGATAGAGACTGGAAATATTTGTGCTTCTATTATGGAGCAATATTTGTGCCAATCCGGAGATAGTAGAAACCTATCCAACCTTTCCGATATTGCCGTAAAGTCCTTACACCTATTGGTCTAGGTGAAGACCCCATTTGAAGTCTTGCAGTCTTCCAATCCTGAGTTCGCCACAAAGCTCCTGAAGTCAATTAGTGCTTGTGATTCATACCTGATCCCACCGTTCTTTTCTGAGAGATCCAGGATTGCATTGAAGTCACCCCCGATGATAAAAATTGACCCCTCATGGCTCCTTATGAAATTCAAAACCTTGGCCCAGAGCCCAGAGCCCAGCTTTCGCTTTTGTTCGAATCGGGTCGTAGATGTTGATGAGTAAAAATTTGATATTAAGATTCATGCTAAACATTTCTGCCACCAACCAGTTTGTGTATGAAAATTTTATTTTCACCGATACTTCTACCTCTTTCCATAGCAACCCGATTCCCCCTACTGCCCCCACTGAATCTTGGAAATGACCACTCCATGAACGAATATATTGTAAAAATGCACTTGATTTTGTTTGTGGTAACTTAGTTTCTTGTAGGATAATTATGTCACTTTTACATGATTGTAGATGATGTTGAACCAGATGTCGCTTGTCAGGGGCCTTCAGGCCCCTAACATTCCAGGAGGTAAGCTTCATTGCTTCCCAAGGGAGGCCTTTCCTCCCTTGGTACTTAAGAAGTTTTTGATGCTAGGATAGTTTCCGGCGACTGCTTCTTCCTCTCTCAGTTTCTTGAAAGACTTCCTACCTCCAGCCTTCTCTTTTTTGTCGAGTTTGCCCATACCTAAATGCTTTGCTGCAAATTGGGTGATATACCGCTCCTCCCTTATATTGAGCTCATCCCCCAAATCCATTTATGAATCTGGTCTGTCAGAATCAAAGATGATCTCTTTCGTCCTTGGCTCCATTGGGTTTGTCAAACTGGTGTCATTTAGGTATGGGAGGGCTACCTCCTGTGGCCCAACCTCATCTTGTTTTGCTTGCCAACCTTCCTAGTTTTTAGAATTTGAGATTTTTGAATCTACTGATTGAGGTTTTACGCCATAAGGAACTATCTGTAGTTTAGGAACCACTTCCTTACTTGCCTTCTTTCAATACTTTGATCTTTGCTCGCTTTTACATTCTGCCTCAAAATGATTCCTTGAGCTGCAATTGAGGCATAATTTCTTATCCTCTTCCACCTCAATCATCTCAATTGAATTTTTGCCTTCCACCATTAATATGATCGATCGAGGGATCGAGTTGATTGCTGCTATCTTAAGCCTGGCATATTTATATAGGTCCCCGTCTATTATCTCCATATCAATATCTACCAAGTGCCTAGAGAGCATCCAATCTTTTCTAAGCAGGCACCGTTCCAGTATTCGAATGGAAGATTGTATAGTCAGATCCAAATTGAATGGTCATAGGGCTTTATTTTGGTGGGGTCAAAATTCTAGCACCAGGGTTGCATGAAAAGGGGTAAATTATTCATATGCCAAATCCCACAGGTTCCGCAATTCGCTTTCTTGATTCCTCATATGAAAAAACCACTACAAAGACATTCTCTGGGAGGAATTTGAGTAATACTTTTGTCTGCCATTTCTCCGTAATCCAATTTCTGATTGAATCCCTATCTGGGGTGCCACCGATGAAGCGACACAAAAAATTGAATTCCTTTAGGATTTCTACGTCATTATTGATTTCCTATGTCATATCAATTTTCATTATTTCTTCTATCTCCACTTCCTTAGGGTTACATTTTTTATTTTTGTCGCGATTCAGCCTTTGCTGCTCCGTCCCGCTTTCTGAGTTTCTTTCAACCCCAACTTTTTTGCTAATATGGGGCTTTCGCTTCCAATTAGGTCTTCTCCTTGGGGGCTGCTCTCTCCTTGGCCTAGTGTTCTGGTAATTTCCTCTTGAATCCGGTGAGGGTGCGTCATGACGCTTGCGAGGTGGATCCTGATACTCTGGTTGCCCTGTGGGTTGTTCCCTTTGTAGAGGATGGCATCGATCTACCCACCTTCCCTTTGAAAAAACCCATTGGGGGTGTGTGTTTGTTTGCCTAGCCTTGGAACACATCGGGTGTCATTCTGATCCCCTCATTTGCCCAGCTTTCCTTAGCCACACCCTTTTGCCCTAGATTCCGCTCGCTTGCCTACGCCACGATGGTTTTCTCTGATCCTTCTGAGCGAATTTATTTCACACTGCTTTGCTCCATCTTTTTCTTATTAACAAATATTTATTTTATTCTATATGTGTGGTGTTTTATATATAATATTATATTATAAATAGTATAATATTATATAATATAATATGATATTATATTATAAATATTATAATATTATAATTATAATATAATATAATATAATATGATATTATATAATACAATATGATATTATATAATATAATATCATATTATATTATAAATATTATAATATTATATAATATAATATAATATAATATAATATAATATAGTATAATATCATATTATATTATAATTATAATATAATATATCTATTATATTATAATATATTTATTATATTATAATATTCTATTATATAATATATATTATAATATCATATTAAATATATATTATTATATTATATGTATTATATATTATATTATATAATATCATATAAAATATATATTCTAATATATATTATATATTATATATTATATTTTATAATATCATATTATATTATAGTATCATATTATATTGTATTGTAATATAATATATTATATTATAATACAATCCACTCCCTCAATTTGAAATATATTTTTTAATTATCCACTTTAATATCATATTGTCTAATTTTTATTTTTGTGACCAATTATTTAGTCATTTTTATTTGTGTGACTAATTATTTACTTGTGTTTTTTACCCCACAATCAAATTAGTCACTTATGATGATCAAGTTAGTCATTTATTTAGTCATTTATAGTTGTGTTACAAAAAATGAGTAGAATTTAGTCATATTTAGTTGTTGTGACTAAAATTTTTAGTCACATATTCATTTATTTGCCAAATTCTACTAGTGTTTGGTGGTCCCAAGAAGTGTGTGTCATGTAAGAGGGAGCCGGTGTCACCAAATCTCTAGTTGTTCGCATTGTCTTAGTGTTTGGAGAAATCCAAGTGGGGATTCAACAAGTAGTATCTTTTGAACCTAGGGTGGTAAATGCTTGTGAGTTAGTTTAATACTTTGCTTGGTTCCAAAATATTGCAAACAAACATTCACAATCTTCTTCAAAATTTCAAACCTTTTGGTCTAAGGATGGATACCCTTTGAAATAGCCTTGATATTGATGCTTTTCCTAAGGATTTCTATCCTTAGAGATTTATAAATATCTTGACTTATATCTCAATCCATACTTCCCAAAGTTAACATAGGCAACTATGGCTTCAACCTCATGATTTTCACAAAATAGACCTTTTGGAATTAATGATGTTTTTGACATAGACATCTAGTTTGAACTTAAGAAAGACAAGTTTTTTTTGGTAAAAAGAAACTCATTTAAGCAAGATAAATTAACAAATTGAACCCCACATGACCATTTGGCATCTAATCGCTCTGATGGAACAACCAAACCTTACACCCGATAGCATACAAGGAAAAAATTGCAAAACATTGAGTCCAAATTCTATTGTCAAAATCATTGGGTACTATTTCCAAAAACATTTGAGTTCTATTTTACAAAAATCATTGAGCCCTTAGGGTTTGATCACTTTAGAGGTATAGCATGTTTCTCACTACCTTGGTCTTGCAAATCAAAGGTTCGCTCTAGGTCAACATTGGGTCAAACATTTCATCCATCCTTCATCATATTTCATCCTTCACTTCACCAAAATTTACAAACTTTTGAACACACCAACACTTTGGACTTAGACATCAATCAACCAAAACCCTAACTTAGCTATTTTGTATGTGAAATGAATCCTTTTCCATGCACTTAGTTAAGTTAGTTATCATCTTTGGACTAGTTTATCTTGAAGGTCATGAGTCCACCCTAAAGATTCTCAAGTTCATAAACATCCTTTATCCAAACATAAAAACATCAAACTTAAGTCAAAAGTGTTGTCCCAAAATATTTGCAAAGATCACTTCCCCCATATCATTCACCTTTTCATCTCTCATTATCACCATTTCTCCAAAATGACTTAGAACATCCCTTCTACCTAAATTTGAGTCAACTAGAGAGTTCAAACATTATAAATCTCAACACAACTCTCCCATAGGTGACCCACAATTTATGGTAACAACAAGATCACAACATAAGAGAATCATGGAGAAAACTAAAGTCTCATCTACCATCAACAATCCCAATCCTCAAAAATTTGATCCAAGAAGTCAAGTTACCCCATCACAACAACCCTCATCTCCATAGGGCCATATGAGGTAGAAGATGTCACAAACAATCCACTTTAACTTACTAAAGATGAAATCCTTGAGTATGAACAAAATCATCTAGCTTTTCTCACACAAAATTTGACACAAGGGGTAACCCAATATACAAATCAACCAACTCCATCCTTTGTGCCAATTCAACCCTTAACATCTAGTCTTGCAACAAGGCTAGGAACAAACACAATTGTGGGTATTCACAAAATGACCATTTCATTAAACACAAAGCTTCCCCAAAACACAAGTTGGACCCCAACATTTGGTAAACCACTTACATTCCATGACGCCACAATGACCTCAAAATTTCAAGCGCAACCATCTTCATCCATCACCACAAATACCCCAAGTATGCCTGATGTTATGCAAGGTAATGTTAACCAAGTTCCTCAAGTAGGAAAACAAGGGAAAGTTAACATTCTCATGCAAATTCAACCCTTAACAAGTGGTTCTAGCAACCCCATCGACACATCAAAACAAGTGGCTACCCAAGCTACTCAAGTCAATCCACCATCCACATCAAACCCATCCATAATAAACCCAAATCAAAACAACCCCTTGGTCATGAACCCCATCGACCAAGGTAATACCTTGATTCAACCTCAAATACAACAAGGGAACCCCCTACCCATTGGTCAAGGGAACCCTTTCAATCAGTTACAAGGTCTGAATGTGCCATTACCATCGCAATACCAAATGGCACCAACATCATCTTTCCCTTTGGTCCCCCACGTCATGCAAAATCAAATGGTACCTCAATCTTATATTCCTCCACCTCAATCCACTATCCTACAAGGAATGTTAAACCAAGGGAAACCCCAACCTCTCATCAACAACCCACAACCCACGCAAAACATATACACCCAAAACCCATCACATGTCCCGATAATCAAACGATCCTACATTCAAAACACATGCCTTAGCTTTATAGCAAGCACAAGATGCCTATCAACAAGCAGTGCAACAACACTAAGCCCAACAACAAGCCCATAAAGAAGTCTCGGTCACACAACAACAATAGCAAGCCCAACAACAAGCCTTAGCATCACAACAACATCAAGCCCATCAAGCAGCCTTAGTCGCACAACAACAACATCAATCCCAACAACAAGTCTTAGCAGCCCAACAACAAGCCTTAGCATCACAACAACATCAAGCCCATCAAACAGCCTTAGTCACACAACAACAACAACAATCCCAACAACAAGTCTTAGCAACACAACAACAACAACATCAATCCCATCAAGTAGACTTAGCAACACAACAACATCAATCCCATCAAGCAACCTTAGTAGTATAGCAACAACAACAAGCCCAACAAGAAGCCCTCATGGCCCAACAATAGCAACAAGCTCAACAGTATTCCCAACAACAACAATTGCTCGCACAACAAACAACAACATGGTTTATACTATAACCCTCAACCAAACATCACCAATACAAACACGTTAGGAACATATACTCCTCTAGCACTATCACTTTCACAATATCCATACACACCATACAACACCCCATCATATCAAAATCTCACATACAATCCATCCACCATCCCATAATACACAACATGTGTTCCTTCACCAAACCCACAAAATGATGTAGCATAAAAAATTAAGGCTTTAACAAAAGAAATGTAGGATATCTAAATGGGAAAAATGAAGAAACCTCATACACAAAAAAACCTATGTCCATATCCATTCAATCAAAACATTGCAATGATACCTTTCCCTCTCGATTTTGAGGTTCCCAAATTTGAAAAATACAAAGGGAGAGGAAATCATGTGGACCATATCAAAGAATTCAACGTCATGTTTATGGAGGTCACTTATAGTGAATCCTATTTGATGCGCCTCTTCCCATGAAGTTTAACAGGTCCTGCCATGGATTGGTTTTCATAGTTACCTCCAGGAATCAAAACCTTCCAAGAAATCATTGATAGATTCATAGATTACTTCTCCTTCAATCTTGAAATGGATGTGAGCTTAGAAGAGTTATACACACTCAAGAAGAACAAAGGAGAATCCTCCGCTAACTTCTTACAAAGGTGGAGGAAAAAAGCTAGTAAGAGCAAGTGGACCATTCCTAACGAACAACAAGTGGGAATTATCATAAAAAATGTTGATCCAGATCTATCCTTCCACTTGAAAATGCAGTACATTACCTCTTATGATGAGCTTGTCCCTAGAGCCCTTAACATCGAGCGAGCTCTAAACTCATAGGGAAACACACAAGTATATAAAGACAACCGCCCATCCACTAGTTCTAATGACAAGCCCCGCTATTGGTCCAAGAACAAAAATTTTACTAATGATGGTGTTGTTGATGCAAAGGTGGTCTTAACTTCTCCTAGACAAGAAAACACCCAAACCATGAACACACAACAACTATGCGTGGAACCACCAAAAAATCAACCAATGATCAATGCTACAAACACTCAACGTGGACAACAAAGAACTAATTGTGCTCCTAAGTGACAATTCACTCCCTTAGGGGAACCTATGAAGGATGTGTTGAAGCAGTTGATACAGTCCAACCTTATCACACTCTCATATTTTTCAAACTATCAAGAGCCACAAGTCAAACCTTGTAGCTATAAAGATCATTTTTGTGAATTTCACCAATACAAAGGTCATAACACATTATATTTGTTTTAGACTCTAACATCTAATAGAAGATCTTATTGAACGAGGAGACATTGATGTCGATCAAAAGTTTGGGAATGAAAATCTAAAAATTTACACAAACCCTATGCCGGATCATACAAAAGAAAAATATTCAAGAAAGGTATCAACCTAAAAAAATGTAAACCATACACATGATACCATGGTGGGACATATTTATTCATCACAACATGAGGAATCAAACACACATCAAGATATTGTTTTAAAAAAATGTCCAAACCCTTCAACAGTGTTTAGCAATATTTTATAGTGTAATGACATCAAGTGGATATCAAATTGTGATATCTCTCCCACATATGACTCAATGATTGGGCATGTTGAAGAAGTTTTGAACAAGTAATATATATCCCTTATTACACCCATACCCACAAATTGTTGTGAAGAGTCTTTTACAGATGATCTATCATCCACCCAAGGATCATGTCAAGAGGAGGCTCTTAAGGATAACGAAAGTTACTCTGAATCAATTCAAGATCAAGAACCCCTATCCCCAAAGCTTCACCAAGAGCTAAGAGACATCTTTCAAAAAATTCTAAACTCCAAATATGTCCCTGATATCACCCCTGAGATGTTTATTTCTGACGGACCTATAGATGTTCTTCATCCAGAACAAGAATCTCCCATTCTTGATATTCCCACACAAGGGCAAGCAACAGTCGAGATTCCTGATTCTTACAATGATTGTGTATCATCAACATCTTTTCAGCCAACATCAACATCTTTTGAAGCAGTATCAACAGATAATGATGTCATATAATCATAGCAAATAGTTCATATTCTTGAATAGTAGGAAGACATAGCAATATCATGTGTTCATGACAAGTCATATTCAGTGGCTATGGATCATAGGATACATTATCAGGGAAAAGTATTAGGTATTGATAATACCTTCACAACATTGGGGGCAATCTTGTCTACAACAAACATCAACATATGGGGCACAAAGGATCCTTATGATGAAAATACTGTCAATGCTACAACTAGTCGTATATTGAGTTGGTATTCACCTATCATCTCATTCACAAATTGGGACCAACATAAAAAGAAGAATTCGTATCAAAGAAAGGCGAAGATCATCAAATAAAATTTAGTAAAGAAAAATAGACAAAGCAAGTACAAATGGATACCGAATAAAAATAAAGAAAATCATCCCTCCAAAACTCCACTAGTCAAAGAAACTATGGGGCAAAATAAAAAGGGAAATATATCAATCAAAAGTGTCCTCAAATACAAAAGTAGGATTCTTAAGCAAGGAACAAAGTATATCCAGAGGTTGGTCCTAATTCCATGAAAACCTTTGTTCCCACCCATCATTACTCATCTTCCCAAGTTTGGAGAGTCAAAGGTTCCAAACCATCTACCAATCCATCTCATATTCCTTCATGCATGACATCATACACTCTATTCACGATATCCAATTCTCAAATTGATCATGTGTTGGTAGCTACCCCTTCATCATAAGGATTCTGAAGGTACTTTATCATGATGTGCACACATAGACAAGCTTAATTCTGATACTAGCTAGGCAAATCAGAGTTCTTCAAGGTTGCACCCAAGTGCTCATATCTTAGCAAAGTGGCTTCTTCAAGTAGGATATTGCTAGCATGTTATGATATTTTCCTCTACATCAGTACCACCAAGTGGTTCAACATGAGGGTAAAACTTTCAAAAAACCAAAAAATAAAAATAAATAAAGAAAATAGTAAAAATAAAAATCGTCCTCCAGTGAAAACCACTACAGTGGTGCTTTGGGCAAGTAATATGATGAAAACCTTGAAAATACCTACGTCATGAGTAAAATCAAGTGTCTATATGATCCTTCTCAGACATAATAATCTCATCCTTGTCATGATAAATCCAATGTTCCCTCCATCCATCCAATCCAAATTCATCCAGACATTCCACTTTATCTTGATCTTGACAAAGATTTGGTGTATACTTCAACTCTTCTCATGGAAATTTTTTGGTAGGCTCTTTAACATTTTATCTCATGAAGTCCTATAGCCCATGTCTATCGTGATAAAAATCTATCAAACTCTTCGCATATACATTACCTATCTTGGTAATCCATTACATTATGAAGAATTTCTAGACACTGGGGGGAGGTTCTTGCACTCTTGTTTTCGAATAACTCTTGATCCATGTCTTATATCTCACAACGTGACATAAACATCATGATCTAGGTATCGTTTACCTCAAAATATCATCAAAAATACCAAAAACATTCATAAAACCTAATCAAAATCCAAGAACACTTGCAAAATCATCAAAAAATCCAAAACATTCAAAATCTTGTACAACTAAAATCCAAAACAATTGAAAATTGTAAATTCAAAATCCAAAACATCCAAAACACATCAAAATCCCTAAAAAGGTCGAACATAAAAAATCCAAAAATAGTACCTTGTCAAACTATGGGTCTCTGAGCTTGAACGTAGGCAAGGCCATCATTGATATACCTCTAAGACACCCTAGGCCAATCTTTAGGAGTCTATCATAATAAATTGTCAATCCATCAACTATTCATTTTTCATCGTCAATAAGTCAAGTCAGTCAAACTACATGGTCTCTATGTGTATAACATAGGCAAGGCTAATCTTTGATCAGCCCCCGAGGCCCTTACAATAGTCTTTTAGGTTAGGTTCTTGGTCAAAATCTCGGAAAACCCCTAAACATTCGAAAAACTTAGAAAATCCCATAAACATTTCAAAATCTTGGAAAACCCCTAAACATTCAGAAAACTTAGAAAATACCAAAAACATTGGTAAACCTTGGAAAATCCTAAACAACCTCAAATAAATAAATAAAATAAAAACATTCACATAAACTTTCAAAAAGACTAAAAACAACCTCAAAACATTTTCAAAATACCAAAAACATTGAAATATTCCAAAAAAGCCAAAACCATCCATCGTTTTTCACTTTCACCCACAATAAACCTTCATCCATAATAAATTGATCATCCCCTTCAACCTTTGGAAAAACAAGTAGAAAACAATTATCACAAGTCATAAAGTGAAAACCTAAGTGTCAAAATCTAAAGTCTAGATCATAGGTAAACGAGTCAGTGGAGTTTGTATCAACAGCTTATCACACACCTCATCCTAATGAAAACACCTGATCAACATGTCCTAGGATGTATCCCTCTTGCGATGGACATCAGTATCATACATCACCTTAGCTATGTTTAAACTGGCAAGAGATATAGATAACACTGACTATTTGTCTTTGATCTTTTCTTATGATTTATCTTATTGACCCATTCTGAGGACCTTTTGATGATGTCTCAATGATTTAGAGAGAAAATAATAGGGCATCGATCATTATCTTTCATTTGTTGTGCTTGTGGGGTATTCTTGTAAAATAATCTTTCTGCATACTTAGTTGTGTGTAGGGAGGTTGTTTGGAGTAGATTGTTGACTATTGTGTATGCTTTGGTATGATATATTCTAAACTTCTAAACTACATTCCGACGAGGTTTCCATATGTCAAGGTGTGAATAAGAACTATCTTATCTGTTTGCAGATTCAAAGTCCATTACACTAGATACAACACCATCTTGGTTATCAATGCCTTGATGCATCATGTCTATTGTTATATCAAAAATAAGGAATGACGAAAAGTCCCAATCCCATATATGAGAAAAATCATCATCTCCATCTCATCACCATATCTAATAAAGTCTCGAAGACTCATTGACTTGTTGGACTTCTGAATCAATCTCAAATCAATGGTTAATCAATATCCATTTCATTATTCCATCCATATTATTCTTCTTATTCTTCTATCTTTACTAACATTTATGTCCAAGCATCAAATCTATGCGATCCACATCAAAATATACATGAGGCTACCCATATCAGATGACTATCTATACATCATAAAATCCGTCTACATCAATATCTGAGCTAGCACAACAACAACCCATCTTCCATTGGGGCATAGTGAGGCATCTATATCATCTTCAGCTTAACAATCTGAAAAAGTTGCAGCTCCTTGATCCAAAAGCAACCTGAAATCTCAGAATCTCAAGCATAAGTCTGATCCTCACCTATTGTGAGCTTGATCAAAACACATTTCATTTTTTTGATTGATCTCTCAAGGGGGCAACCAACCATCTTTATGTTGATATTAAATAATCTAAGGAATTTCGTTCCTAGCCTTGCTAGCAAATCTTGATCAAATCTATTAAATCAACCATCATTGGTATATATCAGTCCCTATCAATCCTCATGTTATTCAACACAATCCTTGCATTTTTGTGAATCCTCAACAACGTCATCAATCAATCAATCAAATCAATCAACTTTAGCTTGGCTATAAACATCTCAAAGAGATCATCGATATTTGTTTCCGCATCATCATCAACATCAAAATCAGCATCAATCTTTGAACCAATGCAATGAGTACATTGCTTCAAAGAGGGGGAAAATGTAGACACCTAAAATGTCTCGAAGGATCACATTGGATAACTAACATTACCATCCTCTTTTTGCTTAATTGGTTAAATTAGCCTAGCTATTTAATTAATTATGTCATTTTTATTTATTAATTTAATTAATTTAATTAGGTTAATTCATCCCCTTTCATGTTAACATTTCATCTTATTAACTTAAATACATCAAGTTATTTAATTTATTCCCTAAGTACTCTTATTTAATTAAATAACCCTAAGTTATTTAAATTAAATATCATTTCACTTTCCCCTTTTCATTAAATCATTTATTTAATGAATATCATGAAATTCCCCTAATTGACATAATTAAAAATTTGTTTTAATTATCAATTACTAATAAATTTAATTCCCCCCCACTTGCAAGGGAATATTCCTCCTTTGCACATTCCTCAAAAAAGGAATATTCTCATGGAATACTCCTTCCCCTTTTTTGCACATTAAAACTTTGTTTTAATTTGCTAAATATCTATTTTCCTCACCCATGAGAATATTCTCTTTCTTCACTCATTTGAAAAAGGGAATATTCCTTTTTGAAACAAACTTACACGACTTCATGTCCAAGTTAACTTACAAGACTTCTTGTGCAAGTCTTGAAAGTGTGTTTGTTTGGATTAATGTGAGCCCTTGATTAAATATCATCTCGCATTTTCAAACCTTGATGGTAATCCATGATCCATTTCTCCATCTTCCTTCATTTTTGACCATCAATTAACCTTTTTGATCTTAACCCTTCATTTCTCATTTTCTCTCTTATAAATAGGTCACTATTTTGAGACAAAGGGATCCATCTTTTAACATCAAAGTAATGTTAAAATCACTTGCATTTGCACTCAAATTTTATGTCATTTTAGCTTAATTCACTTGCATATTAGCTTAGCTTCCATTAATGACTTCCATGATAACATAGATGCATACATTTAGTATTGTGTAATTAGGGTTTAAATCTTGTTTAGCTTAAACTTCATTTAGATTAGCTTTACATATACCCATATCAATCATCTTAGCATACATCATGTTAAAATAGCTTAGATCATGTCCATTTAGCTTTAAATCATGTTTCATCACACATCTTTCATTGGTTTCGTCGGTTCTCTTCAATAGAATCGATCGAAACAAGCTCATTATCCAAGGGATTGGGAAAGGGTCATCATTCCACATCAATACGACACCACTCCCCCAATAGGATAAGTTTCAATGTCTTAGATTAAAGGTTTGTCAAGATTTCATGATTTAGAATGTTAGTTTTAATGGATTCTTTGTCTTTGTTTACAGTGAATGATCTTATTGAGATTGATGCTTAGTGGGTTAAATATGCCTCAAATTCATATGGATCGGGTGTATTCAACCTATACTAATTTCATTGGTCACACCAACATCCTCCGCTAAAGCACAAGTCGGAGGATGACCTCACTTCGAGTGGTGGTTGGAAGAATGGGTCACCTTCTTTGGGAGATAGATCTGCTTTGGCTTGTGTCGTCCTTGTGATGGAGGCAGCCTCGATGTCCCCTTAGTTTGTCATTTCCCCTCTCGATGAGGTCAATAGTGTATCTCGAGTGCCTCCTTCTCCCTCCCAGTTAAGTGCATGTTTGACTTAGTGGATGATGTCTCGGCCTTGTCAGTGATCTTTGCAAGATTGATGAATTTCACATCACAAGAGCTCAGTGAAGAATACCTCGATGGGCCTTCTTCCTTGGCCCTTGTTTTAGGAGAGTCAAAGGGTGCTCCCCTCACTATCCTACCCTTGGAGGCCCATCCTCCCTCCCTATATAATGATCTAGATTGGGATTAGGATGACTTTTTCATTGATGAGGAGTAGGGGGTACCTCTTCTTTATCTATAGATTAGATTTGTGTGTGTTGTGTTCCCCCACACTTGTATTTGTGTGTTTGTGATCCTTCCTAGAGGACCCTTGCTACCCTTGTAGGTGCTTGGATACAATCCTAGAAAAAAAATTGTGAAATTACTCTATATGTTTCATCATTCTTCTATATGTTGTGACTTTTACTTTCAATAATTGGGGATGATGCAAAGTGTTGGGGACATTTAGGCCTCTCTTCCATGTTGAACCAATTTTTTATTTTTTATTTTTTCTTCATGTGCTCTTCTTCACAATCTGGGAACTTTGGGGATTGATGATCTTTCATTTATATACTAAGTGCTGCCTATTTATATATATGAATTGATCTGACCCCAAACTCCCAGATCCCCCTATCTCTTGATTTCTTTGTATTTGTTTGTCTCTCTCTATCTACTTAGTGATGTTGTGGTTCTTATGTGTTGTCCCTTGTGTGCATGAAAAAATTTCCACGTTTACTTCTCACAATTTATCATGGGCCACAACATCCTCAATTCTTCTTTCTCTCCTTAGGATGTCATGTGCTCCTCTACTTTGCACACACCATCCTAAGGGGGGGCTACTACACTTATTTGATTTTTGATAAAGGCGAATTCGATGGCCAACAAATCCCTTACTTAAAATTTTTCATTTTAAAAAAATGCATTCTTCAACCAAGGATCCCCTTAGTGAAATTCTTCTTTTGAAAACGTATTCGAAAAGAAGTACCTTTTTTTTATGAAGAAATCTAAAAAAATTCCTTTGAGAAGGAGTATTCTTTTTATCGGATTCCTTGATGAAAGAGATCTTTCAATAGGATTCCTTGATAATAGAATCATTTGTGAAAAATGTCGTGCTTTTCAAACGGTGTCCCTTTACATGGACCCCTTGTTGTCTTGAAGGTTTCCCAAAGGGACTCCTTTAAAAATTTCTCCTTCAATTCCTTGCTCTGTGATATGTCTATTGGTCTTGTCTTTTCTATCCAACATGTTTTGTTTGTAGCTTAACATGTTGCTTTGCAAGACCGAGCAACTATAAATTTGTTTTTATCATCAAGCTTGCACGACCGAGCACCTCATCAATATTTCCTTGCAAGACCAAGCACCTATAAGGCCCTTTCACATCAAAATATTCAATACCAAGCACCTATAGATTCCTTTCATATCAAGCCCCACAGGACTGAGAACTTGTGGTGCTCCCTTTGCAGGACCGAGAACTTGTGAAGCTCCTTCTTTGTGCAAGAATGAGAACCTATAAAACCTTTTTTCAACTTCAGTGGGACCAAGAACCTATGGAGCCAATTTTGCAAGATCAAGTACTTGTGGAGTCATCTCTCTCTCTCTTTCACATCAAGGTTTCCCTATGGGATCGAGAACCTGTAGAGCTACCTCCCGCACGTTTGGGTTTGCTAGATCAAAGATATGCTTCCTCGATGATTAAGGTATATTATCTTCAACCTCTTTATACTTTACCTCTCATTCTCACTAACACACATGCTCGCTAAAGTGGGGGGAAAATGTAATGGATAAAATTTGCACCCCTAGGAAAATTCTCCATTTCATCACCCCTACCTTAGTAAATGTAAACCCAATGATGAAATTTCATCGTTGGCACCTCGCTCCTTCCACCTGGTCACGTCATTTTGTGTTGGTGGAGGAATCTCTATCGAGGACATGCATGTGTACCGCGTGAATTTTTGCACGTCGTTCTTCCGTCCTGACATGATTCTTGCCCCTGGATTCCACATAAATGTTATGTTTCCTACTGGGTGCAAAGTGTAACCTCTCCTGCCTCCTTGACCGACAAATGTCAACCCTTATACCACCATTTTTCCAATTAAAATGTTCTCACCCATTCCTTCACTCTCTCTGGACTCTCTCTTCACTCACTCTTGCATTCTAACTCATTCTAGCTCTTCCATTCTTGTTTATATGTCATTTCTTCTTGGCTGAAAGCTCCTCACTTGGCTCTTGCATCATGTTATCATTGCAACATCATCGCCATTGGAGAATTTTCAAGCTTCATCTTCTCTACATGGTGGAGAAACTTCCTTCCTTCTACTATTGGCCTTGAGAGCTCATAGTTGAAGAGGTGATATTGTACTTTGTTGTTCACTTTGCATCACTTTTTTTACTAGATATCATTGCAGTTGTCTTTGCTTTCTATCTAGTGATACTATTTCCTTTATCGATTTCTATAATTTTTGGCTATCTGGTTGTCCATGGATGTGGGAACCCCAAAATGGGGGACTGACTAAAGCAATCCTAAAATAGCCCCAACATTTTTCCCATTCCCGTGTGTGTAAGTTTTTTTGTGTGGAGCTACTTTAAGAGTCAACTCGTGGGTGAAAAGGTATATTCTCTCACTCTCCTTGTCATTTCTACCATAGTTTCTTTTAGTGTATTTTTTGTTATATTTATTATTTTGTACCTTTTTATTCTCTATCAAAACATAACATAGTCAAGTAATTAATAGTTTTCCTTATGCTTTTGCTTGTTTTTTGGACCCTTATCCATATGGACGCCAATGTGTCCCTGAGACACCAGTGCACCACACTGGAGTTCAAGATCAACATTATCATCCTCAAACAATGAGTTATCTGAGTAGTAGGTCGAACCTTTGACACCGACTCTTCTAACCTTGTGAGCATCCAGTTTTAGCATAAGGAAAGCAATAAGCTATTTTCCCTTCCTTTTCAGCCTCAATACCTTGTCCTTTTCAATTTGTTTAGAAAACCTGAGGTAGTTTAGTGCAGCCTGTTCCTTGGGGATCTCCAGTGACCTGGAGTCTCGGGGATGATGGGCCCCCTTTTCTACAATATGGATCTAAGAATTATGTACTAATAGGTTGAGAAAGATAAGGGAAGCCCATATCACATTCAAATCTCTCTAGGCTAGTCATCTTAATAGTAGACATGAATCATAGCACCAAAGGTGCCATCACTCACAAGTGTATCAAGCATCATCACCTAGGATATTATTTCTAAAAATTTATTACATCATTTAAATAAAAAATATATACATAACATACAATATATCTACACTATTTTGTATGTTCATTCCATAAGAGTATGAAACCAGGTTCTCTAATAATATTTCTATCACATACCTAAAAATGAGAAAAATGATACAAAATACCACATGTGTTTCTACACCAACAAAAAAATGTATAAAAATTAAAGATAAAGCTCTTTCCACTTATATGGGTGAAACATAGAAAAGGTGAAATCCTAAGAATTCACCTAGGATTTCAGGGTGCTTTTCCTAAACATTTCATTTAAGATTTGAGGTAGCGGGGGTTTGATGGATTCAAAAAAGGTATAGGTTTGAATTGCTACTTGAAGGTGAGTCAACCTACCCAAGTGAAAAAACATGGAATGGATTTAGGATTAAAATGCAATGATTTTACTAGCCTAATGATGCAAATGACTATTTTGATGCAAAAACAACAGATCTAGAAAGTCATGGAGGAAATCAGACTACAATAATGGACTGAGCAGGACACTGTACACCTATGATATAAATTTGAGGCCAAAAATGGAGGACTAAGTTTCCCTAGGTGCCTCTATCCTTGATGACCAATTTTAGATCTATTTTCACAGTCCTCAAGATCTAGATCAGATCTTTCATTCCCCACTTGTTGCACTTTTGGATCTTTATCGATTGTTGAGATAAGTGAGTTTCCATGAGTTGTCAAGATGTAGGGTTTGATTGCAACAATGGATAATTGAACTCCAAACTTCCTCCAATATTCTTTAGACCTGAAACTTTCATATTCAAAGAGAGAGGAAGGGTTGTTTCATATAGGGGCATGCCTTATTCAAATCCCATCTAAGTTTTTCCACTTCGATAATGGAAATATCAATGATAAAAATCCTATCCTTTTGAGGGATAAATCCAAGTGATAAAATGAATGATGAATAAAAAATGTACTACAAGTCACCACCCTCTAATGGCTTCCTTGAAGGATTGAAGTCATAGAAATCTCCTCAAGTCCTTGAATGTTTCTTACTTGATTTTCTCAAGGAGACCTACAAGGGTTAGTCTTCACAAATAATATGGTAACATAAACATGAACAAACTCACACAGACTTTGACATGATGCTTGGATCTTGAATTACTGCAATAAATCTCTAAAATGCTACTCTTGACTTGATTGATAATGCTCTTGATCGTAAATTCTCCAATAATTTCTACTTAGTTTCCAAATGATGCTATGACTAGGTATTTATATGTAATTATTCTAATTTCTTGCAAATTAGATCTTGATAGCCGACATTGCATATTTGAAATTTAAATAATAAAATGCCCCCTCTGACATATTTGAATTTGGGTCCAAATTAAGAGGAAAAGGGTGCCCTTGTCTAGACCCACTTTTTGAGGATCTAAAAAACCAGGGGCAACATATTGAATGTATGCATTGGTTTTCTACTTGAAATTTGTCGATAAATGTTAAAATGGGCCACAAAATGCATAATTTGGGACATTAGGTGTTCAATTAGGTCTAATAACTTAAGGGGTAGAAAAACATAGTGTGAAATTGTCAAGGGTGGTAATTTATGATGCTACATGTAGCCCCCACTTTAGTGAGAGTATTAACTTACTCTCAGACTTGCACTAAAGTAGAAAATATGTCAAGAGGGGTTTGATTGTCCAAATGTTGAAGAGATAGAATGAAAAAGGATTTAGGTGGTGTGCAAGCCCCGAGGGTCCAAGATCTCATGGAAAACCAACATAATCATAGAGGAACACACATGTATGAAATGCAGCAAGACAACATGCACAAACACACATGTATGAAATGCAGCAAGACAACATGCACAAACACACATGTCAAAAACATGAAGCAAACACGAAGAAAAAACATGATATAAAATAACATATAGATGAAAACAAAATGAAAACAAACATGATGCAAACACAATGAAAACATGAAGACACACAAAAGATAGACAAAAAAATATAAGATTAGTACTAAAGGGATTCAAGTTGGTAAGGAAAAGAGACCTCAATCTTAAATTATCTCAAATGCCAAACATCATCCATCAAATGAATGTTAGAAAAAAGAAAATACTCTCATGAGGAATCAGTTTGCATTATGCCACATCACTTATGACCTACATGGATCTATTGACTAGCTAGTTGTGTTATGTTAGGTATCCATGCAATATGATGGGTTCCACAAGGCTAGAAAGTTGTATTATGCTAAAAACTCATGAAACACATAGTTCCATTATCGAGCAAGGTGTGTTATACTCAGTGGCCATGCTAAAAAGGGGTGTCCATAAACCAACAAGTTGTGTTATGCTAAATCCATGAACCAATGTGCCAAAGCCTCACCTAATAATGTGCATAAATGAAAAAATCACCTAAAAAAGTATTAAAACTCACCTAAGAAGGCGCATAAACTCACCTAAGAAGGCACATAAACTTGCCTAAGAAGGCGCATAAACTCATCTAAAAGGTGCATAAATGACAAAGCCAAACCTCCAAGGGTGTTATAAATAACACCACCACCAAATGTGTTTTCCAAATGGCGAAGGAAAATTTATCTATACATGAAGGGTCACACCTTAGGGAGTATCACACATGAACTCACCACCAAGAAAGGACTAGTCATGGAATAAAAGACTCACACCTTAGGAAATACTAGCCATAGAATTACCACCAAGGGGAACATAATATGCCATTAAATTCATACTTATTAGGGGATATCAAGACTAATACCATCACAAAGGAGACACTAACATAAATTGAGAAGGTCACACTTCTATTGGCAAGGTCACACTTTCTAGGAGATGTATAGGAGATGTATACTATCATCACTAAAAATGGACCATTTCTTATGCAAACAATGAGCGGGGGACCATATAACCCCACCTTAAAATGTTAGTGTACTTGATACAATAATGTTTTAAGGAGATACCAAGGGATCCCTTGCAAGAAGGATACACCTAACATGAGGCTATCTAACCCCTTTCCCCCAAAGTGAAGGGACCAAGATGAGCCAAAAATGAATGATGATATGTTGCTCCTTGCAAAATGAAATATGATTACATAAAGCTTAACTTATAAACCAATGCATGGTAGTGAGTATTGTGTGATACTACAACTACTGCATGGCAAGGAGCAACAACTGATGGTATTTGTCTTGCGATAATCTTGTGTGACTAAGTGAAGGTATTTTTGATGTAATTATTTATGAAGGGAAATAACCAATACTTCTTGTTTTTTCTTGCATGTTGAGATCTATGAGGACACAAATACCTTGTTCTTTTATAGCACATCCTTTTCCATTATAGCCAAATTGTTTCAAAAGTTGATAACCTCTTCCATAAATGGCATCCATTTATTTCTAAGAAGATATTTTTTCATAATCACTTTCATCATATGCAGATGTGTAATCTACGTCTTCCTAATTGTTAGAAGTTGTGGATTATGTTATTTTTGATGATTCAATGATAGGTTGTGTCGATACTACTACGACTTCTTTCTCTTTTTTCTAATTTTGATGTGAAATATTATGTTCCCCCATGAATGTAGGTGTGAAATATAATGATCTCCAATCATCATCCAACAAATTTTTCATATATGAAAGGCACTCATCTTTTTCTTCAATTTGTAAAGGTTCCACTTTTGAAGTTGGTATCAACGTGCTAAAAGGACTCTTCATTCCTGTTTCAATTTAAAATATAAAATATTTTTAGACTTTGGATGAGATTTTATCATGTAAACCTTATTATTGTATGTGTATTTCATTAAATAATGAAGCATTGAAGGAATTCTTTTCATCTCATGAATCCATGGTCTACCCAAGAGAAGATTATATGAAATATCATGGGGCATGACATGGATGGGAGTTTGCAACACATGACCAAATTTAACTGGTAATGTTATTACACCAAGTGGTTGTCTTCCCACATTATCAAAACCTTTGATTGAAAAAGCGTCAATTTGGATTAAGGTTTTTTCCACTCCAATTTTGTCCAAAAGATGAACACTACAAACATTAAGCCCTAAACCGTTTTCAATAAGGGTACACCTAATCTCAACCTTAGTAATAGCTTCCATTATCATCAAGGCATCATTTTTATTTTATATTTACAAAGGGGTAATTCATTTTAATGAAAGAAAATGACTAAGTTAGTGTCATTCATAGCTTCAAGAAAATTTGCTACATCATTTGTTTGAGCACTAGGAGGGACAAATTTTTGCAAATCATTCTGAAGCATGTCATGATAAACAGGTGATGTTTGAATCAAATCCACAAGGAGATCTTAGCAAGAGTGTTACGAAGTGGCTCGACAAGATCATATTCTTTACCACTCCATTGAGGAATGTTAGGTGCAGGTGGGAGGTATGATTGAGGTAATAGGATGGATGTTGGTGGTTTTTTATTGCTTATTATTCCTAGTACTATATGTGTGATCCACTGCATGATAACTTGGTTGCTGCAATACATGATTACTACTGAGTTGTTTTGAAAATTTTAGGATTTTTCCATGAGGTTTAGGAGGCCCTATAATGAGAGGTGATTTAGGGGGTCCCATAATTAGAGGAATTTTAGGAGGTCCAATAATTAAAGGAGTTTTAGTAGGTCCAATAATTGAAGGAGATCTAATAGTCAACTGTGCATTCATAACCTCAATGAACTTAACTAATTTTTGATGATCTTCTATTTAGGGGGAATCTAATGTCACCTCAGTATATTCATCTATTCAATACCTCCTACTATATTTTAAAATAAATATATCAATGATGTCATACTCTTGCACCACAATATCTTCCCAATTAGGAGAGGTATTAGGAGAGAAACAAACAAGATTCTCAAGACACTGAATGATTGGATCTTCTAACACCAAGATACCTTCTTCAAAAATAGGAGAGATATCAAGAGAAGAACAAACATGATTGTATTGATTGTCAATGATTTTATTCTCTTGCACCAAGCTAACCTCACTATTGGAAATATGTGCCTCAATCTTGCTGACCTGAACCTCATGTAAGAGAAAATCGGTGAGACACCTAAGATATCCTACCGACGATTAACTTGTTTAGTCTTGAAGGCTTGAAATTTTCAGATCAAAGTGACATGTGATCATTCTTGCCAAAGAGAACTATCAGAGTGACTTGAACTGTCAGTGTGAGTTTCAAGTTTCATATCGACAGTAGTTATCTGGCCGATAAGGTTCATTGGTGAGACTCTTGCTGATTTGAGGAATGTATGCGAAGTAGCCTGGATGAGTTTCGGTATGACTTTGGTCAATGTTTGGATCGAGGTGACATTGGTCATCGGGATGAATTATGAATGACACTTTGGTTCTTGTGGTCTGGCTGAAGAGTTCTTTCGGGAAGACTCCCATCGAAGTGAACTGTAGCAGGATGACATATGTCTTCGGGTAGACCTGTGAATATTGAACCGACTCTGTTAGTCTAGCCAATAGGTCTAATCGGTGTATGTCTTGCCGATGAATAGATGGTCAGGCTGACATGGGACTTTGGAATGCATCTTACCAACATTGGATCTCTAGCCAATGTGATCTTTTCGGTTTGTGTCTAGCTGATGGTGCTTGGTTGGTATGACTTGGTCCATCAAGATGAGTTCTCAAGATTGGTCTGATGGTGTTGGTCATGCCAATGTACTTCATCGGTATGAGTCTTGTCGATGCATAGGTGGTCGGGCTAACTTTGGTCTTTGGTTAGACCTAGGAAGTTTGGACTGACAGTAGAAGTTCAACCGATGGGATATGGTCAGCGTAAGTCTTGCCGATGATTATTCATCGATATGAAGTATGAATTTGGCCCAGCTTTGAGATCCTCTTCCGATGGTTAAAGTCTGACCGATGGATTGGGATCGGTGTGAGTCCTGTCGATGAAAGGTTTTGAAATGCAGTGAGTTGAAGACCATCAGGGTGACTTGTGAACTCAATGAGACTTGTTGATCTCACCTCGATAGTGTTGTTCTTATTGATGGTTTGTTCCAGTTGGTCTTTGGTGTAACTCTTGGCGAAGTTCGTGATCATGATGGTTCTCTTGGGAGATCAAGGAAATTTGATCTATCAATTGGAATTTCTAATCTGTCATTGATAGTGTCTGTCATACCGATGGACATGATAATGAATGAAGGTTGACCATTGTAGACTATTGAGTTGTACGATGAAGCATGACTTGCTCACTTCACATCGTTGTTGTGAAGCGAATGGAGCAGTTGCCTCTTCGATATAGAAACTGTTGTTAGACGATTGGATTGTAGGGAAACTGAACAAACCATGTGTATAGGAAATGAAAAGATCGATGGCTTGGGGAAAGAAAAGGGGTTCAACATGGAAGTTTCTAAGAGAGTGTTCAAACTATATGTTGTACATAGCATTGTAATAGGGAGAATGTTGGAGTGAGACAAAATGAAGAAGAATATAATTTTGAGAGGTCGTGAGGTTGTCCTAGTCGAGAGGCTAGCTAAGTGAGTGGGCTGGTGAGATGAAATGAATCTGCATTGTGTGTTGTGTGATGGTACTATAACAATCTGAGGATTTTGATCAATGGTATTTCCTGTATTCTCTAGATGAAACAAGATTTAACTCCTATAAAGGCTATGAGCCTGAAATTGTATTGTAACTTTGTTTGTTGTTGAATAATACAATGGCTCGATCTTTTGGAGTGTGGGGTTTTTTACCCAAAAGGGTTTTCCCTATATAAATTTGTGTGTTCATTTATGTTTGTCTTTCATGTTGGTTAAATCTGTAATTTGAATTTGTGCATAGTGTTGAATTTGGTAAAATTTTCTTGTGCTTTTCTTAGAAGAATCAATGTGGGAAATCAACTGAGTCAGTTTCCGCTTTATGGCATAGTAGTCATATCTTTGAGGCAATTTGAAGAAATTAAAATCATCGGAGGCACTGTTGTTCTTAGATATTTCTTTTTGAGATGACCCAATTTTCCCTAACACTCACACA
The DNA here is from genome assembly GCA_007115665.2 of Sequoiadendron giganteum. Taxonomy (NCBI): domain Eukaryota; kingdom Viridiplantae; phylum Streptophyta; class Pinopsida; order Cupressales; family Cupressaceae; genus Sequoiadendron; species Sequoiadendron giganteum. The sequence continues at coordinate 674,697,285 of CM021103.1, read as the reverse complement.
TAAGAGAGATAGTGGGAGAGGGATCAATCAAAATAACAAAAGAGGGGAAATAAACTCATTTTCACATGCTTGTATCAAAAATTCCTTGAATTGCTTAACAATATATGAAATAGAACATGAATTATGAGAATACAAGATTTTTGAAATGAGAACATTGTGTTATGTCCTATGGATCAAGATATCAATGTTTTGAGAAAAACTGACAGTTATAGGAATGATCCTCAAAGATTGATGCTAAATTTGGGTAGAGACCAAAGACAAGGTTCTACATAGTAAATTTGGGTTCAATTTGGTTGTACAAGGGCGCCCAAGGTGCCTATGTCCTACATAGGATTTTGTAAAATTCAAAATTTGATTGTGGTTAACACTGTTACGAGTGCTTTCTTATGTGTGCATATAGGTGTGACAATGAATAGTTTTTCCAGAATTTATCCAATTTATGCATGTTGGGTGCTTTGACTTGGGATTGAAGACATTTTTCTCTGTTACCCTAATTGCATAAAGGCTATGAAGTTGATCTCTAGGTGGTCTGAAAACTTCTGAATAGCCTAGCTCTCTCGAATGCATGTGCATATTGGTGGTTTTGGATTTGTCTTGAAATAGGCCTGGGGTTCCTGAACTGTTGTTTCCTTTTTTTTAAAGGATGTATTATACTTGCATGTTTTTATAGTTTTGCAGGTTTTACATGGTCAAGAAAACTTGTTGTTTTGCGGAGCTGCTGGTAAAAACTATTTTCTAGACCCTGGTTGTTTGGGGTGTTATTGGATGAGATAGTTGTAGTTCTAAATTTAAGTGTTTCTTGTTGGTTTCCTAGACTATGGTGCTCTAGTTGTGGAAATGATTGGCAAGTCGGATTTGGTTGTGATTTGGTGTTTTAGTCAAATTGTCTACATTGTTGTTCTCTTTGAGATCTCAATTTTGCAGTTTCTATTGCAATGATGGGTTTGCACTTTTGTTGTGGTTGATCTTCAAGTTATGCGATTGGTGGATTAGCTACCCATTGGCTATAGTGAGATAACTCATAAGTGGATTGTCTATATCCATGAGGTTGATTCAGTGTTGGTGCAGATCTATTAGTTGGACTTGTCTGTGGTCACTTGTACATTGGCGTGGTTGCTTTTGGATGAGAGGAAGGATAGTGTTGAAATACCTAAATATTCAATTATGGGGACCTATAGCGTATATATCACGATGTCATGGAGAGCTTGATACACATTATAGTGTAATATTTTGACAATGATGGTGTGGTCTGTGTGGTTTGGAGATCTTGGTGTTGCTTGGAATTGTTGTCAGATGGACATGTTGTCGATTGTACCTAGAGGTTTTTCAGATCAGTAGATGTTTGATCATGATGCTTGGAAAGCTTAGATGTCATGGTTTAGTGTGATCTTCAGCAGTGACTGTGGGTTCATCACTTGGTGGTGAATGATCTTCTTTAGTGTTGCAGATGTTACTAGGAGGGACTCTTAGATCCTATTGATGCAGAAGGATTCTTTCACATTTGCATGGACACTATTTGAGGATGTGCAACATCTTGGAATCATGGAGGAAATTTGGAGTCTTTTGCTGAGGTGTTGGTGGTTCTTGACAAGTGATGTTGGTTTGGAGTTTGTTTGCTTGATTTCATGTTATACTCTTGCTTATGCATTAGACTTTTGGCATGAGACATTTCTCTTGAGACCATGGTGAAGTCACTTGGAGCGTGGTATATCCTAAGGGGGGTGAGTATATCATGGTGTCATGATAAGTTCATGTTTTATATTTTTGGAGCTTTGATAGTGGTATGGAGTTTCTTTGTGTTTTGGGTACATTGGTCATATGCTTGAGAACTTCATGTTAAGTGCAGTAATGAAGATTGGAGTTTAGCATGAGATGATCGGTTGTTGGTGTTCATGGATACATGGAGAATAAGGTGAGGTTGTAATTCTCTCGAGATGAGAAAGGTGTTTATTTCAGCAGAAAGTTTGAGTAGTCTACACCTTGGTTGAATGTGAGGTCAATAGAGACCAATGAGGAGATTTCTCTTGGATGAGTCATGGTGGCTTGTATATCTTGGAGGAGCATTATCTTTTCCACTCTTGGTCTTCTCGGCAGAGAAGTCTATTTGAGAGGTATTTTCCCATTGTATCTTTTAGATGTGTTTGATGTTTTCTTTCATGTTATGGATCTTGAATAGTTGTTTAATGGTTCTGGAGGATTCATAGTGGAAGACAGACATCATGGTTTATCTCCTTGAGCTTTTGTGTTATATCATTTTTTGATGAGAACTGGTAGGAGATTCTTTATGGGATAATTTCCTGAGATGGGAAATGAGGTAGTTTGATCTTCTTTGAGAGGCTTACATCCATGATTGATTACATGTAACATATGTTAAGTTTGATCTTGGTGATTGAATGGTTGGGTGTTGTTATGGCTTTTCCTTTGGGATGTGAAGGAGATCATACTTGACACAATTGTCTTTTAGAGGTGTATGTAGGAGGATTTTCTACAGGTTGTGCATATCTTTGTGGATGTTCCCTTGGTACTACATGGTTAAAATTTCTATGTATTGTCATTGGTAGACTTGCTATGCCTTTGATCTTTCAGATTTGGCATTACCCATGCAGTGAGAGTACCTGGATGTGTTTGGTCTTCTTCGACTGGTTTGTACATGGTGCTTGTATCTATGGTTGATGGGTTGGTTGTGTTGTTGGCATGAGTTTAATAATGTTGATACCTTGAAGGTATGTGAGATTAGATGGAATGGAACGAGTTGTGGGTGCTATTTTCGGTCACGTGGGTTTATTAGTTGGAAGGAAGGCATCATGTTTTTGGTTTCTGTTCTAGCTGATGTTCTATCTTGTTTTTGGAGAATGTTTTCATAGTGGTGATTTGGTCTGGGCCTTAGAAGTTGATAGTTTGTGCTTTTGTATGCTTTATTGTTGGTGCTATGGAGTGTTCAATAAGATCTTTGTCAAGTGGGAGATTGTTGGAAATATGTACCTCAAGCTTGTTGACCTGGACCCCCTGTAAGAGAAAATCGGCGAGACACCTGAGATATCTTGTTGATGACCTATTTAGTCATGAAGGCTTGAAGTGTTCAGATTGGTGTGACATGTGATTAGTCTTGCTAAAGAGAACTATTAGAGTGACTTGAACTGTTAGCATGAGTTCCTAGTTTTAGATCAACAGTAGTTATCTAGCCGATGAGGTTCATCGGTGAGACTCTTGTCGATCTAAGGAATGTATGTGAACTAGCCTGGATGAGTTTTAGTATAAATTTGGTCAATGTTTGGATCGGGTGAAATTTATCGTCGAGATGACTTATGAATATCAATTTGGTGCTTGTGGTATGGCCGAAGAGTTCTTTTGGGAAGACTCTTGCCAAAGTGAACTGTGTTGGGATGACATTGGTCTTCGGGTAGACCTGCGAATGTTGAAATGACTGTGTTAGTCTGGCTGATAGGTCTGATCGCTGTACATATTGTCGATGAACATATGGTCGGGCTTACATGGGACTTCATAATGCATCTTATCGACAATGGATCTCTGGCTGATGTGATCTTTTCAATGTGTGTCTGGCCGATGGTGCTTGGTCGGTATGACTTGGTCTATCGGGATGAGTTCTCAAGATTGGTCTGATGGTGTTGGTCATGCTGATGTACTTCATTGGTATGAACCTTGTTGATCCACAAGTCACCAGGCTAACTTTAGTCTTCGGTTAGACCTAGGAAGTTTGGACCGACAGTAGAAGTTTGATTGATGGGATATGGTCGACGTAAGTCTTGTCGATGGTTCTTCATCGGTATGAAGTATGAATTCGGCCCAGCTTTGAGATCCTCGTCTAATGGTTAAAGTCCGATTGATGGATTGGGATCGGTGTGAGTCCTATCGGCAAAAGGTTCTAAACTGCAGTGAGCTGAAGACCATCGAGGTGACTTGTGAACTCGATGAGACTTGTTGATCTCACCCCGATAGTGTTGTTCTTTCTGATGCTTTGTTCCAGTTGGTCTTCGGTGTAACTCTTGGTGAAGTTTGTGATCGTGATGGTTCTCTTGGGACATCGGGGAAACTTGATCTTTTGGCTGGACTTTCTAGTCTATCGTCGATAATGTATGTCATGTCGATGGACGTGATAATGAATGAAGGTTGACCATTGTGGATTGTTGAGTTGTACAATGGACCGGTGACTTGCTCCCTTCACATCATTGTTTTGAAGTGAATGGAGCAGTTTCCTCTTCAATATGGAAACTGTTGTTTGACGGTTGGATTGTAGGGAAACTGAACAAACTGTGTGTACAGGAAATGAACAAATCGATGGCTTGGGGAAAGAAAAGGGGTTTGACATGGAATTTTCTAAGAGAGTGTTCAAACTGTATGTTGTACATAGCATTGTAATAGGGAGAATGCTAGAGTGAGACAAAATGAAGAAAAATGTAAACTTGAGAGGTCATGAGGTTGTGTTGGTTGAAAGGCTAACTAAGTGAGTGGGCTGGTGAGATGAAATGAATCTGCATTGTGTGTTCTGTGATGGTACTATAACAATCTGAGGATTCTGATCAATGGTATTGCCTGTATTCTCCAGATGAAACAAGATGTAACTCCTATAAAGGCTATGAGCCTGAAATTGTATTGTAACTTTGTTTGTTGTTGAATAATACGATGGCTCGATCTTTTGGAGTGTGGGGTTTTTTACTCAAAGGGTTTTCCTTGCATAAATCTGTGTGTTCATTTATATTTGTCTTTCATGTTGGTTGATTCTGTAATTTGAATCTGTGCATAGTGTTGAATCTGGTAAATTTTTCTTGTGCTTTTCTCAAAAGAATCAATGTGGGAAAACAACTGTGTCATTTTTTGCTTTATGGCATAGTAGTCATGTCTTTGAGGCAATTTGAAGAAATTAAAATCATTGGAGGCACTATTGTTCTTAGATATTTCTTTTTGAGATGACCCAATTTTCCCTAACACTCACACATAGGAGAGATAGTGGGAGAGGGATCAATCAAAATAACAAAAGAGGGGAAATAAACTCATTTTCACATGCTTGTATCAAAAATTCCTTGAAATTCTTAACAAGATATGATAATAGAACATGAATTATGAGAATACAAGATTTTTGAAATGAGAACATTGTGTTATGTCCTATGGATCAAGATAGCAATGTTTTGAGAAAAACTGACAGTTATAGGAATGATCCTCAAAGATTGATGCTAAATTTGGGCAGAGACCAAAGACAAGGTTCTACATAGTAAATTTGGGTTCAATTTGGTTGGACAAGGGCGCCCAAGGTGCCTATGTCCTACATAGGCTTTTGTAAAATTTAAAATTTTACTGTGGTTAACACTGTTATGAGTTCTTTCTTATGTGTGCATATAGGTGTGACAATTAATAGTTTTTCCAGAATTTATCCGATTTATGCATGTAACTCACATTGCAAGTGTGCAAAAATTCGCAAAAATTTCAAGCAATAAAAGATAATTGTAAATGCAATTTCTAGATCTAAATGCAAAAATTAACTGATTCTAAGATGCCAAAATCTGAAAATGATGATGTCAATGCCTTTTTGAAATAAAACAATGAGCTTTTTTCACTTTTTAAGCTATATGCAAGATACCTAAATGAATGCAATTAAAAAATTTAGATTTGTTTTCAATTTTAAATGACCTAATGCAGATTTTTGAATGCAATTGGAATGTAGATCTAACATATAATGACTAAAATTAACTCTATTGAAACCTATGATGTAATATGATATGCAAATTGGAAGGTATAGGGATGAATTGCTACCTGAAAGGTGATTCAACCTACCCTTGACCAACCTTGGAATGAATTTAGGATTGAAATGTAATGATTTGACTAGCCTAATGATGCAAATGACTATTCTGATGCAAAAACAATAGATCTAGAAAGTCGCAAAGGAAATCAGACTACAAAAATGGATTGAGTAGGACACTATGCATATGTGATATAAATTTGAGGCTAAAAATGGAGGACTAAGTCACCTAGGGTGCCACTGTCCTTGTTGACCAATTTTAGATCTATTTTCGTAGTTCTCAGGAGCCAAATAAGAGCTTTTATTTCCCACTTTTCATACTGTCAGATCTTTGTTGATTGTCGAGATAAGTGAGTTTTCGTGAGTTTTCAAGATGTAGGGTTTAATTGCAAAAATGAATAATTGAACCCCAAACTTTCTCTAATATTATTTAGACTTGAAACCTACATATTCAAATAGAGATGAAGGGTTGTGCCATTTAGGGGCTTGACTTAGTCAAACCCCGTGTTAGTGTTTTCACTTCCACAATGGAAATGTTAATGATAGAAATGTTGAGAAACGATGCCTCAATTATCAGCTTGAACCCCTTTGAAATAAAGGTCTTGGCAAAAAATGTTCATTTCTGCCCTTTACCGCCATACCGCATATAGTCTCTTTCCTCACTGCGGTGGCTGCGGTATTTCTATCTCTACGGTTGTTCTGGCTCAGGCGGTTACCGCCCTACTGCGGTAAGTCAATTGACTGATTGCGGTGGCCGCGGTAAGACCACCAACGTCTGGCTGGCGGTTACCACCTTACCACAGTCATCCCTTTGGTTGATCACGGTGGCCGCGGTAAAGTCGCCTGTGGCTGGCCTAGTGGTTATTGCCTTACCACAGCCAGCCAAAGGGCTGACCGTGGTGGCCATGGTAAGATCGCCAGTGACTGGCTGGCGGTTATCGCGGTACCGCGACTAGCCAAAGGGCTGACCATGGTAAAGCTGCCAGCAGTCAAGCTGACGGTTACCGCTCTATCGCGGGGTGGCCTCTCGGCCCCCATGATAGCGCGGTAAGACCGTCAACGGTCCCTTTGACCGGACACCACTATATCGCAGGGTGAACTCAGGAGGGCCGCGGTAGCATGGTAAGAGCTCAGACGAGCTCAGTAGTCTTATCATCCTACCGCGAGCTGGTCGGATGGGCTCGGCGATAGCGTGGTAAAGGTGGTGACGAGCTCGATGAGCTCAGCGACCGGTTTGACCGAGTTGGACTCGTGTTAGAAGTGGACATCGAATAAGATGGGAAAACATGGCTCAATGTCTTGCAATTATTGGCTAGAGGCCAATGTAGTAAATGCAATAGGTGTAGGTCAACTCAAGGTGGCGAAACAAAACCTGATTTGGGTAATGATAGTTATGGCTTGGGTGGCTCGATGCAGGAAGATCGACATGGGCAGATCATTGGTGCAATTTGATCAGAGATGATTGTACTTTGTGATCAGTGGTTGTCTGATAGAATTGAATGCAATGTATGACTTCTGTAAGTCGAGTATGTGATTGCATGAAGAAATAGAGTTCGAACTGTATATTGTGAGAAAGAACATTATAACAGTGAGAATTCGATTGTGCTGTTGTGAGCTGAACAGAGAAGTTTGTGATTTGTATGTAACTGTTTTTGTTACTATAATACAAAATAGTCTTGACTTTGTGTGGTGGGTTTTTACCTGAAAAGGTTTTCCCACGTATATCTTGTGTCAACTGTGGATGCTCATCTTTGTGTAATATTTATTTTACTTGCATGTATTCATCTTAAGAAGTTTTAGAAGCTATTGAAACCTGTATATGCTCTTCTCCTCTGTTGTATTAGTGTTAAGGGAATGTATTCCGCATTGTTGGATCTGTAGATCCATGCCTATTTTTCCCTTTAAGTGGTATCAGAGCTTGGCCAGTTGTGTTATCCTTGTAGGAAAGATTAAATTTTTATACTAATACTGTTTCAGTGGGAGTCTTGCATTATTAGAACTTGTTTCTATTTGAGATGGCGAGTACATCTGGTAGAATAGACATTGAAAAATTTAATGGCAGTAACTTTGAGTTATGGAAGCTCAAGATAAAAGACTTGCTTGTGGATAGAGACCTCTGGATTACTGTCTTTGGAACTAAGCCGCAAAGTACAACGCAAGAAGCTTGGGATCTTGCTGATAGAAAAACAAGAGGTTTGATAAGACTGAGTCTAGCCGATTCTGTTCTCTTGAACGTTCATGAGGAGCAGTCTGCAGCTTCATTGTGGAAGAAGCTTAGTGATATTTATCAGGGAAAGTCTTTGGTAAATAACTTATTCTTGAGGAAGAAGTTGTACTCCTTGAAGATGGATGAAGGTGCATCTATTGCAGACCATCTCAACTCGTTTAATATGAGTGTTACTCAGCTGGCCTCTATAGGTGTAAAGATTGAGGAGGAGGATCGTTGCATGCTCCTGTTGTGTTCATTACCTGATAGTTGGGATCATCTTGTGATGGCCATTGGAAGCACTACTGCTGCTTTCAAGATGGAAGACGTTTTTGCCTCATTGTTATCTGAAGAGATGCGGAGGAAGTCTTTAGAGATGGCTAAAGAGGCTCTTGTTGTTCATGGTAGACCAAAGGAGAAAGGAAAGAAGAAAGACAAGAAGTCAAAATCCAAATATGTAGGGAGATCAAAGTCTCCTAGTAAAAATTTCAAGGTGAGATGCTGGAACTGTGGGCAACCTGGTCATATCAAGAAGGACTGCAAGGAGAAGAAGAAGAAGAATGCTTCTAACAATGAATCTTCTCAAAGTGATGCAGACACCTTCATTGCAGTAGCCTTGACAACTCAGGCATCAGATGATGTCTGGCTAGTTGACTCAGGTGCTTCTTTTAACATGATGTCCAATAGAGAATGGTTCTCTAAATACGAGAAGTATGATAGTGGAAAGGTATACTTGGCAAGTGATTCAATGTTGGAGATAGTTGGTAGAGGAAGAGTCAGAATTCAATTTCCTGATGGGAGAGTCAAAGGTATTGGTGGCATACTTCACATACCAGGTTTGGCTCGAAATCTTCTTTCTGTTAGTAAGTTAAACGATGCTGGTGTAGAAGTTTCTTTTTCTAGTAAAGGGTGTAAAATGGCTAGAGGTGCAATGGTGTTGGCTAAGGGTGTTCATACTAGCACTCTGTACAAGCTAGATGCATGTCCTATTCTTTGTAATAGTGCCTTTGTAAAGTCATGTAATGTTGCACCTATAGAGAAAGATGAAGACTCTTCTATGGTTGCAAATAATATGGAGGTAAAACTCCCGGCTGAGAAGACTATGTTGTGGAATCACCGCCTTGGTCACATTGGTGAGAAAGGTTTAAAAATCTTGAAGAATAAAAATCTTGTAGAAGGGCTTGATGATTGTAACCTTGAGTTTGATTTCTGCGAACATTGTATCTATGGAAAACAACACCGTGTCTCTTTTTATTCTAGTCCTCACAAATCTTCTAGTACACTAGATTATGTTCATTTTAATGTCTTTAGTCCAGTAAATGTTCCTTCATTATCGAAGTCTAGATATTATGTTTCTTTTATTGATGACTGTTCGAGAAGCGCATTTGTATACTTCATTAAAAGTAAATCAGAAGTGTTGGGTCAGTTTAAAGAATTTAAATCTTTGGTTGAAAATCAGACTGGAAGGAAAATTAAGTGCTTGAGGACAGACAATGGTGGTGAATTTTGTTTTGCAGATTTTGAAAGGTATTGCACTGATCACGGTATTAAAAGGCACAAGACAACGCCTTATACTCCACAACAAAATGGAGTTGCTGAAAGGTTGAACAGGACTTTGATGGAAAAGGAAAAGAGTATGTTGAGTGGTGCTGGTCTAGAAAAGAAGTTCTAGGCTGAGGTTGTGGCTTCAGCATGTTATTTGATAAATAGATCTCCCTGTTCAGCTCTTGTTGACAAGACACCTTTGCAAGCATGGTCTGGTAAGAAGTCCTCTCTGAGGCATGTCCGTGTGTTTGGCTGTGAGGCATATGTTTAATTGCCAAATGAAAAGAGATCTTAATTGGATAACAAGGTTGTCAAGTGTATCCTCATCGGCTATGGAGTTGGTGTGAAGGGATACAAGCTTTGGAACCCTGTTACTGAGAAGGTTTTGTACAGCAGAAGTGTGATATTTTGTGAGCTAAAACCTTCAGTTAGTGATCAACAGCTTGGGATAAATCAGAGTGACAAGAAGAACAAGGATGCAATTGAAATTCCCCAAACTCTAGAAAGGGAAGAGCTGCATGGTGTTCCTGAGATTGAGGAGAGCTCCAACAGCTCTGAAAGTTCTAATGATGAAGATCAACCTCAGCCTGTGAGAAGATCTACTCGAGAAAAAAGGCAACCTGATAAGTATGGTTTCTCTATGTTAGATTCAAATTGTGCTTATGCCTTAATTACTAGCACTGATGAACCTAGGACTATTAAAGAAGCAATCAACATAGTTGATTCAAAGTCTTGGCTAGAAGCCTTGAATGAAGAAATGGATTCTTTGAAAAAGAAAATGATACTTGAAATTGGTACCACTACCTAAAGGGAAAAATCCTGTTGGCTGTAAGTGGATATTCAAAAAGAAGACAAGTCTTGATGGCAGTGTTGAGAAGTACAAGGCTAGATTGGTTGCAAAAGATTTTTCTCAAATTGAGGGAATAGATTATGGAGAGATTTTTTCCCCTGTAGCAAAGCTGACATCCATAAGATTTCTTTTGTCTTTAGCAGCTGTATATGATTTTGAAATTGAGCAGATGGATGTGAAGACAACTTTTCTCCATGGTGAGCTGGAAGAAGAAATCTACATGTCCCAGCCTGAGCATTATGTTGAAAGAGGTAAACAAAATCCGGTTTGCAAATTAAATAAATTTTTCTATGATTTAAAGCAATCTCCTAGAATGTGGTACCAAAAATTTGACACGTTTGTGTTGTCAATTGGATTTGTGAAATCAAAGTCTGATCATTGCATTTACTATAAATCTAAAAATGATCATGTTCTTGTTATCACCCTGTATGTGGATGATTTGTTATTTATTGGAAATAGTAAGACTATGATCTCTGACCTTAAATATCAGTTGTCTGCAAAGTTTGAGATGAAAGATCTTGGTGCAACTAGGTACATTCTTGGAATGGAGATTACCAGGGACAGAACAAGTAGAAAGCTTTGGATCAATCAGAGTAAGTATGTGAAGACATTTCTGGAGAGGTTTAGCATGGATAACTGTATGCAACTTGTTGTTCCTATCATGCATGGAACTAAGCTGTCAGTTGAAGACTGTCCAAAGTCTGCTACTGAGATGGAGAACATGACCAATGTGCCTTATGCAAGTGTTGTTGGTAGTTTGATGTATGCTATGGTCTGCACAAGACCAGACATTTCCCAAGCAGTGGGAGTTCTAAGCCGATTTATGGCAAATCTAGGAAGATCACATTCGGATGCTGTGAAGAGAGTTTTCAGGTATTTGAAGGGGACTTTAGATTATGCCTTGTGTTACCATGGTAGTATGGTTGCGTCACAAAAATCTCTCAACATCCAAGGTTATGTTGATTCAGATTGGGCAGGGGACATAGACAGCAGGCAATCCACCAGTGGATACACTTTCATGCTTAATGGTGGAGCTATCAGTTGGATGAGCAAGCAACAGGCTGTAGTTGCTTTATCTACGATAGAGGCAGAGTACATGGCTGCAACTCATGCCTATAAGGAAGTTGTTTGGCTGAGGTGTTTGTGTTCAGACATTGGTTTTGATGCTGGGCAGATTACAATCTGCTGTGACAGTCAAAGTGCCATTTGTTTGGCAAAGAATCCAACCTTTCATGCCAGGACCAAGCTCATTGATGTGCAATATCATTTCCTAAGGGATATGGTTGAAGATGGAAAGGTCAGTCTGGAAAAGGTGGACACCTTGAAGAATGTTGCAGATGCTTTGACAAAGCCTATGAGTATAGTCAAGTTCAGATGGTGCGCAAAATCGATGGGCCTTGGGGCCTATGATAGACAGTAATTTTTTCATGGTATGGAGGAAGCTGGCAATCTTTGTCAAGTGGGAGCTTGTTGAGAAATGATGCCTCAATTATTAGCTTGAACCCCTTTGAAATAAAGGTCTTGGCAAAAAATGTTCATTTCTACCCTTTACCACCATACCGCGCACAGTCTCTTTCCTCACCGCGGTGGCCGCGGTATTTCTATCTCTGCGGTTGTTCTGGCTCTGGCGGTTATCTCCCTACCGCGGTAAGACTGCCACCATATGGCTGGCAGTTACCGCCTTACCGCGGCTAGCCAAAGGGCTGACCATGGTGGTCGCGATAAAGCCGCCTATGGCAAGCTTGGCGGTTACTGCCTTATTGCGGCCAGCCAAAGGGCTGACTGCGGTGGTCATGGTAAGACCGCCAATGACTGGCTGGTGGTTACCGTGGTACCGCGGCCAGCCAAAGGGTTGACCGTGGTGGCCATGGTAAAGCCGCCAACGGTTAGGCTGATAGTTACCACTCTACTACGGGGTGGCCTCTCGGCCCCCGCGGTAGCGCGGTAAGACCGTCAGCGGTCCCTCTGACCGGACACTGCCATACCGCAGGGTGAACTCGAGAGGGCCACGGTAGTGCGGGAAGAGCTCGGACTAGCTCGTTAGTCTTACCACCATACCACGAGCTGGTCGGATGGGCTCGACGGTAGCGCGGTAAAGGTGGTGAGGAGCTAGGTGACCGGTTTGACCGAGTTGGACTCCGTGTTAGAAGCGGACATCGAATAAGATGAGGACACGTGGCTCAGTGTCTTATGATTATTGGCTAGAGGCCAATGTAGTAAATTGTAGGTGCAGGTCAACTCAGGGTGGTGAAACAAAACCTGATTTGGGTAATAACAGTTATGGCCTGGGTGGCTCGATGCAGGAAGATCGACATGGGCAGATCATTGGTGTGATTTGATCAGAGATGATTGTACTTTGTGATCGGCGGTTATCTGACAGAATTGAATGCAATGTATGACTTATGTAAGTCGAGTATGTGATTGCATGAAGAAATAGAGTTCGAACTATATGTTGTGAGAAAGAACATTGTAACAGTGAGAATTCGATTGTGCTGATGTAAGTTGAACAGAGAAGTCTTATGATATGTATGTAACTATTTTTGTTACTGTAATACAAAATAGTCTTGACTTTGTGTGGTGGGTTTTTTACCTGAAAAGGTTTTCCCATGTATATCTTGTGTCAACTGTGGATGCTCATCTTTGTGTAATATTTATTTTACTTGCATGTATTCATCTTAAGAAGTTTTAGAAGCTATTGAAATTTGTATATGCTCTTCTCCTTTGTTATATTAGTGTTAAGGGAATGTACTCCACACTATTGGGTGTGTAGATCCATGCCTGTTTTTCCCTTCAAGAAAGCTTATATTTTTGAAGGATAAGGCCAAATGATAAAATGAATGATGAATCAACAATGTATTTCAACTCATCACCCTCTAATGCCTTCCTTGAAGGACTTAAAAATATGATCAGATTAGATGTAGAGGATGTGACTCCTCTAATTTTACATTGAGAGCTACCAGGATGGCTCAAATGTGCATGCTATTCCTTTGCATTGATGAATCTATAGATACTGAGCATAAAAAACCCCATAAAATCCATCATAAGATCTAGCCATGAATGATCTATAGTAGAAAGAATATATTTACAATATGTGAGGACTATGGGTGTCACTTTTGTATGCAATGGGGTGTGGAAATATACACAAAAAAGTTTTCTACAAGTCATATTTGGTCACTAGAGTCATTCAACCATGAATGCAAATTATCGCACAAAAATGGCATAGTTAGTCATGAAAGTTTTAAATTCAGACCTTTGATCTGTCAAGAAGAAAAATATTCATGGATGTACATTCTTTGATTGGATTTGAATTTTTCTAGAAATTCTTAGCTAATCAGATAGATCTAAGTCGATCTGCCTTTTACATGTCTTTATCAAGTAGTCCCATCGGGAAAAGTTTCAGCCGAGGTCATTGATGTTAGCAGAGGACATGTGTCACTCATCCACTCTTCCACAAGTTGAAATAAATCCCACCATGAAGGATCTACGAGCTCATTAAATGGAACAAGAATGCCATGTGTCAAGCTTTCATGCTTTCAAGGCCTGAAAAGGAACTTGTGATGAAAGATCTGCAGAATAGTAGGATCGATCATATGTTGCCACATGTCATGATGGAATGCTTCTATAGCTTGAAAATATATTTTCTATGAAGGGTTCACAGATCATCAGAATTCTCCTCGCAAACTACCACATGTCACCATATTGTGGATCCACAAATAGAAACTAGATGCTACACACCGATTTTGTTTTAAAAATTTACTTTTAATTTTTTACAATAAAATGTGTTTTGATATCTGTAAATGCAATGTGTTTTAATTTTTATGGTTATAATTATTATTTAATCAAGATTATGATAATGTTGTGATTAATAACATGATAACTATTTGATTAGATTTCTAAGTGAAATGTAGGGTCAGATTCTTACCCTCTAGAGGGAGAGGGAGAGTATCATCGAAGAGAGGAGTATAGATTTCAGAAATAAACAAGTTTATGCCAAATGAGTTGAAGTACACACTCATGTAGATCTAAGTAATTAGTTTGCATAAGAACCCTAATCCTATCATTGAGTCAATGATTGTGTTTTGTCTAAGTTGGGTCGATTCATAAGGTTAGGTTGAACCTTGTCGAGTCTTTGTCCTATTTTATTTTGATAAAGAAAAATAGAGTGATATATATATATATATATATATATAAGAATCATTTTTCGTTTTGTTGATTTGTCAATTTTGTTAATATTAAGTCAAATCAACTATCATTAAAATGTATTAAATAAAAAATATATTTGTACACATCTAAAAATGGTCACGATTATTCAAACCTGTTAATTAATTAAATATGAATTATTTAACTAATATTCTAAAGTCATCTACATATAAATAAATTTAATTATTTATTTATATTGTTCATTTTTCCAATTCTTCTAGTTAAATTAAATAAATAAGTTTATTTAATTATTGCTACTTTCCTCTTAATTAAACTAAATAAATTTTATAATTTATTTATTTAATTATCATTTCGTTTCTAAAAGTTTGAATGTTTAAATTTGAATTATGGAGTATTCTTCTAATCCATCTAACATCTCACATAATTAAATATTGTAAATATTTAATTACTCATTTTCTTTCACTTCTCACATAATTAAATATTAATTTATTTAATTTTGGAAACTTCCATTTGCACATGTCACATATAATTAAATAAATTTATTTATTTAATTAGCATTTATCCTCAAATTTCAACTAACTTTTCAATTAATGAAAAGACAAATGCCACATTTGTCTCCATTTTTGAATGAGGATGGTTTTGTGAGTTGAAAACATTCTTCCACTTTCCTCTCAACCTTCCACCTTTCTCTCAACTTCTTAATCTCTCACCGTCATCTTGACACGTTTGAATCTCAATCGTTGATCTCCGTCAAATAGATTCTTGTCTTCAAAAAATCTATAAATACGACCTTCTCGTAAGTAGATTTCATCCTAGATTTCATACGTAGTTACTATAGTTGCATTTGAATCAGCATATCAATATTTTAGCAATATCATAGCATTTCAAGTTCATAGTTTAAATCATTAGCAATAAACATGCATTTTCAATCAATCTCAGTCTCCTAAGTTGTAATTTCAACAAGCTATTGCTTACACAACTGAGAGCCAACAACTTTAATCAAATCCTTGGAGATAGAGGACAATGGGATGAATTTGAAGGAGTTGCTATTGTTTAGAATTTGCATTTATGTTCTCTAGATTAATTTCTTTCAATATAATGTCTTATTGGTGTGTTAGTTTACTTTTCTAGTTAATCATGCATATTCTAACCACACATTTGTGGCGCCCACCGTGGGGCATCCCCCCCATTTTAATTTTTTTTTTTATTGCAGAATTTTTCTGATAGGTGATGGACTGGAGTCGTGCTTTAGCGCATACGAGCCTTTTTTTAGCGCATCCCCGGACTGTTTTAACGTATCCCCGGACTGTTCCAGCACATCCCATGGACAATTTTAGCGCATCCATGGACTATTTTAGCGCATAGACGACCTGTTTTCACGCATCCCTTCTTGATCATTTAGCGCATTTGTTAATTGTTTTGGTGCATTGGTGGCCTGTTTTAGCGCATACAGGGGTTGTAAAAGCAAATTCTGATTCCGACGCCATCCACGGACAAGATTTTTTTTAATTCGGTTTTAAAATAAAATGAAACAATCCTAGGATAGAAATTTAAAATCTAGAATTTATCAATCCTAGGATAGTCACCAAACTTTATTCCATGCTAGTTAGAATGAATCCAATGCTTGTTGTGAAACAACATCTTCACTTAGTGAAGAAAATCGTCATTTGGATTTAAAATTGAGCCACTTGTTTTATGTGATTGTTGGGTAATAGGTTTATGCTCTCCCCTTTACTGGGTGATCAGAACACCAAACTTACCTATTTCATTTCATGCAAATTCATTCTTTATTAAAACCTTTAGAAGGCCTGCCATAGTGGGAAAAGTACTCACCCTACGGGAACGACCTAAGTGGGAACAACCAAAGCCATGTTTTCCAACCCACTATAATCAAAAGTGAATTTTGGAGAAACCCATATTCAACAGAAGTGAGCAAGATAACCATCCCCAAAATCTTTGTTCTAAAGATTGGTAGGTCTCCTGAGGGATTTTATCTATTGCCACATTGAACAAAAACCTTTACTACGAACCATAGTGTAGAAAACTAGTTGTGTCAATATCCAAACATCATTTTAATCACGGTGCAAGGGGAGTGAAGAATCTGCCCCCAAGACACTCACCATATAATCGCCACAGATTGTTTGCTCAAGGGATCGAGAAATCTAACCTTGAGTACACACCTGGAAAAGACAAAAACACAAGCACCCTCTAGGGGGTGACACGGTTGTGTGAGTCGACATGATTTTAAGCTGTGGGCTGTGATTCCTATGATGACCTATTTGACAACTAAGAGTGAGTCTGTTTGAATTGCTTATCTCGTGAAAAACCTGTGGAAATCTCAAGAAAATACACTTTTTGTTTAGATTTTAGGATTAATAAAATAACTATCTGTTACTCCATGCTATTTTTTTCACATTTAAATCAGATTAAGATCATCCGAAAATATCAAACTGTCAAAACATGTCTGTCTCAGAGAAATAATTGGTAAGTTTAGCGCATCTGTGCCTTGTTTCAATGCATTTGTGTTCTGTTTCAACACATATGTGTTTTTTTCAACGCATTTGTGCTCTATTTCAATGCATTTGTGCTCTGTTTCAACGCATCTGCGCTCTGTTTCAGCGTATTTGTGCTCTGTTCTAGTGCATTTGTGCTCTGTTTCAGTGCATTTGTGCTCTATTTCAGCGCATCTCTACTCTGTTTCAGCGCATCTCTGCTCTGCTTCGGTGCATCTCTGCTCTATTTCAGTGCATCTGTATTCCGAGCCTAGGTAATTTTTTGACATTCAAAAAATCAGTCATCTTAGTCTAGTCTTTTTCTATGCTCAAGGTTTGGAGGTCTGCAACTCCAAAAAGTCCTTAGAGAGGAAGATTAGGAAGCTAAAGAAATCTCTCAGTTATAAGAAGTTATTGAGAAAGAGGAAATTTTTATACCAAAGTCGAAAGGTCTTGCCTGAACATAGGACCTTTATTCATCGATATCACGACTTTGTTAGAGGTTTCACTGATGATTATGCTATAGAACCTTTATACTCACAAGCCTTCTTTCAAAGAAGAGCCCTTTCTCAAAGGCACAACCACAGTCAACATATTCATTCCTCTTATATTCCCCAACCCGCAATTGTATACTTTACTCATCCTAATCAATTTCTACAATAGAGAACTCAAGCACATTAGGCATTTATCACAAATCCATCTTTTTACAAAGCTACGATCAAACTTCACAAAGTGCAAAATCATCTTTATTTTGATCTTTGGTTTAATTCCCGCAAACAGGATTTTCATCCTTTCAATCAGGGAATCACGAGCTAAAGATTAGAAATCTCTTAAGTCATAGAATCTTCATTCTATCCTGACTTTCATATCCATCAAAATTGCACTATTTCATTCTTTTGATCAAAAGTTAGTAGAAATTGGGCAAAGCTTATGCCTGTTGTCACGAGATCTCGAAAACACATAGAAAAAGATGAAAGAGAAAGTACAATAAGTAAAATGGGTGATAATAATGATATGGAAGAGAATCCTTTTCATAATTCAAATACTGAAGAGATAACGGAAGAAAAGCTTCAAGAAGCGGAGCAGGATCCCCAATTCCATACTCTTATGGAAAGGATTTTAGAATGAAACATGGAAAGATATTTCCTTTCATTAGCTAATCAAGGAGCTAAGTTACCTACTGATTTTGACACAAAAGGGATTAAAGAAAATCCTGAAGCCCCTCTTAATGATTTTAATGATCTTACTGTACAGTTAAAAGCATTACAAATGTAAATGAAATAAATCTAAGGGGGTACAAAAAAGAAGTATGTTTTGGATGATATATGTCCTTATCCATTTGACAAGAGTCTTCAAATGATTCCTTTTGCAAAAAATTGTGAAATCCCTAAATTTGATAGGTATAATGGGAAAACTAACCCCATTGAGCATGTGAGGGATTTCTGGAATATGAGCTGAGAATTCACTCATGAAGATACCTACTTAATGCAATTGTTTCCATGAAGTCTGGGTGGACAATCGATGGAGTGGCTTTCAAAGATCACTCCCCCCATTAGAACATTTGAGGAATTGATAAATAAATTTATATCACAATACTTCTACAACATCCAACACCAAATAACCATGCTTGATCTTTGTAAGGTGAAACAAAAAGTAGGGGAATCTTTCACCACTTTTTTACAAAGATGAAGAAGGGTATTTTCTAGATACTCCCATCCTGTTCCTGAAATAGAAAAGATGGAGATCTTTATCGATAGTTTGAATCAAGAGATGAGTTACAGACTAAACCTTCACTGTCCTCAATCATTTGAAAAATTGATTGAAAATGTGATTACTATTGAAGGTGCCTTGGTTAAGTGTGGAGTTCTGAAAATTTATAAAGAGGGTTAAAATTTGTACAGCAACAACAACAATAGTAACAACAATGACAAGTCATGATTTTGGACTCAAAATAAAAATGTTGTGAATGATGGGGTAGTAGATGCTAACAACGTGAATGTGAAGCCTGCCATTCTTAATGTATCAGGTGTCCAACGTAGCAATAATGCTGGAAATTTTAGTACCCAAGGCAATGTTTCCAATCAAGGGAATGTGACCAATAATCATGGAAATAATTTTGGCAATAATCAAAATTCAAATGTGCCCAGATCTTCATATTTTTCGAATCGACGAAGTTTTACTCCCTTGGGCCAATCTTTGAAATCCATTCTCAAAGAATTATTAAATCAAAATGCTATTACATTACCACCACAAAGAGATTATAAGCCTCAAGTTAAACCACCATTGTGGAATGACTCACACTTTTGTGATTATCATAGGTGTAAAGGTCATAAGACAAATAATTTCCAAGGATTAAAGAATGTTGTTCAGGATTTGATTGACAATCGTATCATTACGGTTGAGGGACATAATGTCAATGATGACCATCAGGCATTCAAGGATCCTTTCCCTAATTATCAAAAAGGGGAATCTTTGGGTGACAGGGGAAAGAATGTTAATTATGTCCATGACACCATTATCAATCATATTTATACTGACGATCAACAAATCAAAGCTATCTGAATCAAAGGTAAGCAAGAATATCGAGAGGTCAATGCTATGACAAGGGGACAAGACACAATAATTTTCAAAGGAAGCTCATCTAAAGCAGCAGTTCCCCCTCCAAATTAATACAATTTGCTTGATCAAATACGGAAAACATCAGCCCAAATTTCTATCTTGAAGCTCTTAAAGTTATCGCTGACGCATAAGGACATTCTAGAAAAGGTACTTGTTGATACAACTATCTCTCCTGATCTAGATATCAATAAATTTCAAGCCATGGTGGGACACTTGTCCTCATCCACATGTTTATCATTTATTGAGAAGGATGACTCATCCGTGACCCATCCACTTAATTCATCACTCTACCTAGAGGTTATGGTTCACGAAGCTCGAATTAGATGTGTCCTAATAGATGGGGGAGCTGGATTAAATATTTGTACTTTGAAATTGGTCCTTGCTTTGGGATATTCTGAAGAATCTATAGATCCACAAAGGAAGATTACAAACAAGGCATATGATGATGAGGAAAGAGCTTCCAAAGGCCTCATCATGCTACCAATCAAAGTGGGACCTATTGTGAAGAATATCTTTTGTTAGGTTCTAGATCGGGATATATTCTATAACATACTCTTGGGTCATCCATGGATCCATGACATGCAAGTTGTTCCATCTACTTATCATCAATTCTTGAAGTTTCCATATGATGGACAAGAAGTAAAAATACCTGTTGATCACATTAGCAGTCAAACTTGCTCTAGCCTAAGATCAACTCAAGACACACTCATCCCACATAATAAAGAGGCTTTGGCCATCTCTACCTCCAAATACAATGAGCAAGCATGAGAAATGATAAGTAATTTTGGTGCCAAGCTAAAATTGAAAGATGATGGGACGGGAGAATATTCCTTATGTCTCTCTAATCTACCCATATCTCCAAGATCCCACAGTCAACCATCAACATCCATATAGTAGACTACAACAACTTTAACCTCAGCTTCAGTTCCCATCACCAAATTTAATGGAGTATTTATCAAAGAAAATGAAATGGAAGATAGGGCTATTCTCAATTACCTCTATAAAGATGAAGAAGAATCTATACAAAATGTCAAGTTACCCACAGAACAATATGGAAAAGGTCATGCGATCATGCAGCAAATGGGTTATGAAGGAAATGGACCTATCGAAAAGAGAAAAGAGGGTATTGTTGAGCCTATCCAACTGAAAATAATGCAACCAAAGGATAAGACTGGGTTAGGATATGGTGAAAATATAAAGGAGGAGGTAGTACAAAGAATGTCTAAAGAGAAGTTAACTGAAACAATCCTGAGAATTCAAGAAAATAATTCTGACACTGACTCCAATGAATATGAATGGGATGACTTCTCTGATGATACATTCTTGACAGAGAAAAGGGTGGATGTCATACACAAATTCACACCCACATTCTTACAAGGGGAAAGTTCAAGGCCTCCGCTTGATTACATTCTACAAAGCGATCATGACTCAAGTGAAACCGATTCGATTCAAAGTGAGACAGATCATCCATAGGAGGATACCATCCTAGACTTCTCCCATAACGATGATAATAATAGTATCAAGACTCTAATGACTAGTAACCTTACTCATCCTAATGATCCATTTCCTTTGGTTCATCCTGAACTCATTGATTGGGAACAAATCGCACCAATTGATATCCCAACTTTTCCCAATGACAAAACCATCATAAAATTTCTTTGTTCATCCCATCCAGAAACAAGTTCCACTAGGGAATCACAAGATCAGAGTTTTCGATAGGAAAGTGCCAAGTTTCTCAGCTATGAAATAAATAACATAAAAGAAAGATCTAATGGTGAAAACCTAACAAAGGTAGTATTAGATCAAGAAAAGAGAAAAATAAAAAGCGTATCCAATAGTGGAAACCTTTGAAAGGCACTAGAGGATGGGAAAATTGACACTCTCCTGGAACATTACTAGGAAAGGTCTTTTATTCTAATCAAACCAACAGAGGCACTCAATATAGGTACTACAGAAAAACCTAAAGTCTTGCAACTTGCTGCATCTCTAAGAGAAGAGGAAATACCAGGATTCACAGAATTTCTCAAGAACAACCAAATCAGTTTTGCATGGTTCTATGTGGATATGCCTGGATTGGATCTAGATCTCATCATGCATCATCTATCTATTATGTCGGGGGCAAAACCTGTGAAGCAGAAACTCAGAAAAATGCATCCACATGTTGCATTGTTGGTTAAAGAAGAGTTAAAGAAGCTTTTAGATGTCGGATTCATTCGGTCTATTGACTATGTAGAATGGATCTCCAATATTGTATGTATTTCAAAGCCAGATGGAAGGATTATAATTTGTACAGATTTTAGGGATTTGAACAAGGCATGTCCTAAAGATGACTTCCCTTTGCCAAACATAGATATGATTGTTGATTTGACTTCTGGACATGCAATGTACTCATTAATGGATGGATTTCAGGATACAGCCAGATAAAGATTGCACCAGAGGATCAGGATAAAACAATGTTCACATGTCCTTGGGGTACCTATTGCTGGAACATAATGCCATTTGGGTTGAAGAATGCAGCAGCTACATACCAATGAGCAATGACAACAATTTTTCATGATATGATGCATACATTCATGGAGGATTATGTTGATGATCTCCTTGCCAAACCTAACACCAGGGAAGGACATGTAGATATCTTATCTAAAATTTTCAAAAGAATGGAGCAATTCAAAGTAAGACTTAATCCAAAGAAATGTGTCTTTGGAGTGAAATCTAGAAAGTTGCTAGGTTACATTGTATTAGAAAAGGGAATTGAAGTGGATCCAGCTAAGGTACAAGCAATTCTTGATATGCCACCACCAAGGAACATTATTCAACTACGCTCTTTGTAGGGATGGTTACAATCCATCCGAAGATTCATTGCCCAACTGGCAGATAAATTTTTACCATTTACTCATCTCTTACACAAGAATATTCCATTTAAATGGGAAGACAAATGTGAAGCAGCGTTTGATCATATAAAGTAGTATCTCATGAATCCACCGGTTTTGATTCCACCAGTGCAAGGTGCACCTCTCATATTGTATGTTTCTGCCACGAAAGTGTCCCTAGGAGCATTATTGGCACAGGAAGACAACTCGAGAAAGGAGCGAGAAATCTATTAAATCAGTCAAACTTTGACAAGTCATGAGCTAAATTACACATTCATTGAGAATTCTTGCTTAGCGGTAGTGTTCACTTCTCAAAAGTTACGACATTATATGCTAGCACATATAATAAAGCTTGTGGTTAAGATTGATCCACTCCAATATCTTCTAAGCAAGGCAACCTTAACTGGCAGGTTGGCTAAATGGGTCATGATCCTGAGCGAATTTGACATTCATTATGTGGATCGCAAAGCTATAAAGGGACAGGTAATTGTAGATCAGTTAGCAGAAGCACCAATGGCAGTAGAACACCCAATACACATTGATTTTCCTGATGCTGATGTATTCACAACGGCTATTAAGCAGTCATGGGCACTCTAATTTGATGGTTCCTACACTCAACATGGTTCAGGAGCAGGAATTATTTTTATTACACCTCAAGGACATACAATTCCAAAATATTATCGGCTAATGTTCCCTTGCACAAACAACATAGCTAAGTATGAGGCACTATTAATTGGCATGAGAATTGTAGTGGACTGAAAAATCACAGAACTTCAAGTTTTTGGTGATTCGCAACTTTTTATAAATCAAATCAATGATGAATATCACACTAAGGATGACAAGTTGATATCTTACAAAGGGATGGTGGATGATTTCAAGAAATAATTTATTGATATCAAGTTCATACAAATTCCACGTATTGATAATAAAGCAGTCGATGCAATGGCTACAATAGCATCTCTACTCCAGTTGTCAGAGAATCAAACATGGTATGATTTACTGGTGGAACAATTGTTTTCTCCTACCTATGACAATCCAAAAAATCAAATCATTTTCCACTTAACCAGTTCTAATTCTCCCTTATATGGCCAAATTTACGCTTACCTAAAGGATACTATTTTACCTTTAGATTTTTCTAGAAATCAGAAAAGGAATTTCATCTATCACTCCTCCTGTTACACCTTAATTGCTGACATCTTATACCAGCGTGGTTTGGATGGTACCCTCCTTAGATGTCTCGAACGCGATGAATCGGAAAAGGCTTTACAAGAGGTACATGGTGGCATTTGTGGGACACACTCGAGTGGACTAACCTTAGCAAAGAAACTTGTGAGATTGGGTTACTATTGGCCGACCATGGAGAAGGAATCATTAATCTTTGTGAAGAAATGTGTAAAATGTCAGATTCATGGGAATCTCATTCATGCTCCTACTTAGGAATTACAACCCTTCACCACAACATGGCCTTTTTCTCAATGGGGATTGGATCTGGTTGGCAAGATACACCTATCATCTTCAAATGGACACAAATTCATCATTACAACCACTAAGTATTTCACTAAATGGATTGAAGTTGTTCCCCTAACAACTATTACTGGCAAACAAATCTCTTCATTCATTTTAAATTATATCATCTGTCGATATGGTATTCCCAACTCCATTATCACAGATAATGGAAGACCCTTTAAAAATTAGGATGTTGATGAGCTATGTGAAAGATTTCGCATCCAACACAGGTTCTCTACACCTTACTATCCGCAAGGGAATGGTCAAGATGAAGCTTCAAACAAAACAATTCTGAATATTTTGAAGAAAACAGTAAATGAAGCAGGTCGTGATTGGCATGTCCAATTAAATCTAGCATTATGGGCATACAGAACAAGTATTCACACACCAATAGGTGCTACTCCCTATGCTTTGGTCTATGGAGCAGAAGCTATTCTACCACTAGAAGTTGAGATTCCTTCACTTTGAGTATCACTAAAGGGGTTAATCAATGATGAAGACTACAAAGTATCAAGGTTGCAAGAGCTGGAACTGCTTGATGAACGACGTCAAACTGTAGTTAATCATTTGAAGGGATATCAACAAGTTATGTCTCGCAGCTACAATCATAGAGTCAAACCATGAACTTTTCAAGTGGGTGACTTGGTTCTCAAAGAAAACCCTCGTAATCAGCAAGATCGGGAAAAGAAAGGCAAGTTCGAACCTAATTGGTTGGGCCCGTTCATTATCATTGTTGCATATGGATCGGGGGCATTTTAGTTGTCAACATCAAAAGGGGACCTGTTTGAAGATCCGACCAACAACATTCATCTGAAGAAGTTTTATGCTTGAAAATATCAAAAACAATATAAAAAGTCTTGAAAAAATACAAAACACTCAAAAAGAGCAAAAATACAAAAAATCAAAAAGAGCAAAAATACAAAAAATCAAAAAGAGCAAAAATACAAAAAAATCAAAAAGAGAGAAAAATAGTTGCCTTGATGAGAACCTAGCAAATAGATGTCTTGGTAACAACAAAAAGTCCATAAAATCGGGAAAAGGTGCAATAAAAACAAATGGTGAAAACTTGGCAAATAGGTATTGTTTGTGATTTTGTTTGGCTCTCTCATCTATTAGGATACATTCTGCATATCCATCTTTCATCGGCATCACATACATGCCTATCCATCACATCCGCATCATGCATCACAACATCTCCTTGAAGCGACAAGGATCTCATCATGGCTTGATGATTAGGGTTATCCTTAGCAGTAGTTGTGTCTAACAAGAGTCAAAGTACAGGGTCACTAGGGGGGGGGCGAATTCGCTTCTTGGAGTTTTCTAGCAGGCAATTGGTAGCATGTGTCAAGAATCAGAATATCAGGAAACAACAAAATTGTCCAATTAAACTGAGTTTACATGACTATTTTGACAGATAACTAAAACAAATTGGATGATCTTAATCTGAATAAAATGACTGACAAAATTAAAGCATAAATTGCAATTTTTGTTTTGATATTTGATGACATCATATCTTTGGAGTGGTTCAATGATGTATTGAACTAGAATCACAAGGAAGGAGTATGATTTTCTTTTCTTGTTGTCTGTAAGCTAATCATTAGTATTGTCCAAATTTTTCATGGCACATGCTCTACAACGTATCATTGATGACATTTCAAAATTTACGTAGGAAAATGGTTAACTTTTGTCTATTTATGCAAAAAATACTCAGGTCATCTTGGTTCAATTATACCTCGATGCTTGTATTAATTTTCTATATCAAAAATCCTGAAAGCGGTACTCAGGTCATCATTGGTGCTAACATACTCTTTTATGCTTGTACTAACTTTCAACATATCAAAAGGCTCAATGATGAAAATCACACGTGGCATGGACTGACAAAAAGGAGAACGGTTCATTATTACATTCTAGGACTGCATAATTCATTTAGGATTGCATTTTGAAGGCTGTCTAAGGTAGATTTTTGAAGGTTGGTAAAAATTTCATATATCTTTTCAAAACAACAATTGAGTAAATTTGGACATTTGTGGCATCTCATTCCATTATCATTCATTATATATCATTTCACCATCACTCATTTAGGTTATCATTATTATTGCATCATCGATTCATTATCATTATCATTTTTTTTCTTCTCATTTAGTTCATCATGATCATTATCCATCTTTACATATCATATGAATGGTCATTATTTTAATCATTCATCTCATTATTATATCATAACATTATCATTCATTTCACATTCATACATATACAATAATAATAAGGTTGCATCCATTTCATTCATTTCCTATCATCATTTAGATTATCATTTTCATATCCATTGCATCATATTATTACATCATTATCATTAGTTCACCAATTCATATCATTATCATTATTATCATCATACTACATCATTATTCATGTCATGTGCATATCATTCATTAAATATTACATCTTCATAATCATCTCATTTATAAATTCATCTCATTTCATCATAACTTTTCATTTAGGTCATCATTTCACTTCATATCCATTTATATCACTTTTTCATCATTGTTTGGTCTCATTCATTTAGTTTACATCATATCATTTTGCACATCATTAAAATCATTCATCATTACATCTTGCATTCATTACATACGTCATAAATAAAAATCATCATGTTAGAAATCATTTCATCATATCATCATTTACATTGCATCATCATCATAAAAATCATACACGACATAGCATATAAAAATAAACATGCACCCATAATCATACATCACAAATCATCCATAACACATGCATAATCAAATCACCATTGCATCTCATAAATCTCATCAAAACAAATGTCCAGGAGTATAAGGATATCAAATGTT
Source organism: Sequoiadendron giganteum (assembly GCA_007115665.2). Taxonomy (NCBI): domain Eukaryota; kingdom Viridiplantae; phylum Streptophyta; class Pinopsida; order Cupressales; family Cupressaceae; genus Sequoiadendron; species Sequoiadendron giganteum. The sequence continues at coordinate 674,670,438 of CM021103.1, read as the reverse complement.
GCAACAAGATATATCAAATATAGTGACTAAATGTGTCAAACCACCCATCACTAAGGGGCATCTGGTCGTGGCGCATGACTGCTACTATCCCCTGAGGTAGTAGGTCTCATTGGATCTTTGCTCCCAGAAGCTCTGAGCTCTCGTCTAATCGGCTGACCCACACTCCTAGTAGAACTCCTGGAATGACTGTGTGAATGGGTCCGAGACCGAGTACCTGACTGTGTGAAGACAATCCTCCTCTTGGGTGGCACTGCCTCAAAGTATCTCATCCTGTAATACTCAGCCTCCCGAACAGTCTCTAATCCCTCTATTACAACCTCTCTAATAGAGGTGCTCTCGACTAATCTCAGGAGTCTCTCAGCTACCCCCTCGGCTTGTATGCATCTCTCCCGGAAGCTATCTCGCTATGTCGTAAGCTAAGCTATCTGTGGGTCAAGAGGTGGTGGTTGTGCAACCTGTGCCTATAGCTGGTTGATCATCACTTGTGCCTATGCTAACTGACTCTAAAGAGTCTGAACCTCTACCTGCAAGGAATCCATCTATCCCTGCGAGGGATCCCTGATAATAATCTGTGGATCCAAAGTACTCGGCTGATCCACCACTCTTGATGTTCGTGGCCTTGTACTAAAGGGTACATCAAAGAAAAACCTCTACCCTCCACCCCCAACACCTCCATCATCCCCATTATTATCATTGCTGTCATCCAGGCTTCTAAAGTCATCCCCCTCATCCCCCTCCTCATCAATATCTTGTACCGCTACCTGAGCCTCTCCTTGTGGTTGCCCTGCTACTGCCTGTGCCTGTGGCTTCCATCGCCCTCGCTATATAGCTGGTCCTCCCAATAATGGGGTAGGATCCTCTGGGATGGTGAACCTCAGAAAGGTATGAGTGTAAAAGAAAGTTGCGTAGTCATCCATCATCCCTACATTTTTCACCTCTGTGGTGCATCGCCCAGTAATTCGGTTGTAAATTTGCATACTCTGTCCTACCAGCCTTTATGGTCACGAATGGACCCCACTCTGCCACATCCTTCTGGTGCCTGGCATAGTGTACCACACCCTATGGCATCATCTGTACTAGTCCAAATTATCTCAGGACCCGTAGAACCAGAAACCGCTCGATGATAAATGAGGTGCGCCCAATCAGGTATCTCGATCTGGTACAAAAAGAAAACTCTATATCATCTACCTCCTAGGGGTCATAGTCAAAATACGGTCTCCAAATGATGGTATCCATGTCATCTAGTACCCTCCGCTAGTACTCTAACTTGCCCAGCCTCGGTTGGACAAGGGGACCTGTGTAGGCATAAACATATGGAAACCCAAGGGGAGGATCTCTCCGAACAATGGGATGAGTGATCGCAATCCGCTCCCATGCACATATTTGTAAAAGAGTAACTCCGCATGAGAGACTCTTCCCATCTGTGTACACGACCTGATGAAGATCGTGGTACAGATGGGAAAGCATGCATGACCCCCATGCATATCTGGTATGATGGAGAAACATGTCCTCCAAGATCTAACCCCACCCAACTAATAGTCCCTTTGACCTGTGATCAGGACAAAGGAAACCATCGATGAAACTTGCTAAAACTGAAGGCAGTGGGGCATATCTCTCCACCATCTCCTTCCAAGGAATCTCATACCCACTAGTATGAGGATCCTGGAAGACTTGTCTCAGTGCATCGATCCCCTCAATCTCCTTGTGATCATAGATCACAAACTCACCAACTACAGGAATACCCAAAATCCTATATACATCCTCTGGAGTCATGGTCATCTCTCCTATGGGTAGATGAAAGGTGTTATGCTCACTATGCCACCTCTCAGCTAACGTAGTCAACAACACTCTGTTGACCCGATATTGCAAGATCCTCAACAATGGAGTCAACTCACACTGGTATATAATCTCTAAGTCATCCTAAGATAGTTGAGGAACGATCTCCCAGGTATAAGGAAATCTCTCTCTGATCTAGAGGAGGTTAAATTCCTCCTTTATAACATCATCAAGCAATCATACAAATCAATCGGCAAGCAATATCTAATCAAATCAGTACATCAAGCAAGTTCATCACTTGTATCAAATAGGCAATCAGCTCAATCAAATCAAATCTTATTTGTTTTTCAATCACGAAAGAAAATCTATCTCTCATTTCTACTATTTGTTTTCCATATCGGATGAAAACAAATTTAATAGTCAATTGACTCAACATCTATCTATTGTCTTTCAATCGGGAAAACAAATCTATCATCTATTTGTCTTTCAAGAAGGAAAGCAAATTTATCTTTACTATTTGTTCTTCAAACACGAAGACAAATTTATCAAATCAAGCTAATCTATTCTTGATGTTATTCAACAACATATAATCAGTTGTCTAATCTAGCAACAATCATCAAGTACATATCAATTTTTATTCAAAAATTGAAATTCAAAAAAAATCCATGGATGCGCTAAAACATGTATGTGCGACTTTAATTTATGGATGCGCTAAAACAAACATTGGATGCGCTAAAGTATTTATGCGCTATTTTATCAAGTGGATGTGTTAAAATAGTCATTCTAAGCGCTAATCTAGCCTATGCGTTAAACTAGCATCCTATGCGGGCAATTTTCCTGGATGCGCTACTTCATTTTTCCTCTACACCATTTTGTCTATGCGTTATTGCCTTGCATCTATGCGCTACTTTGGATGTGCTACTCTATCTAGCCTATGTGCTAAAGTACAAATCACATGCGCTTAACTGCAATCCTATGCGCTAAAGTAGAAAATTCAAAAATCTAAAAATTAAAAAACCGTACAAAAATTCACTACAAATTTGAAAAAGAGGATTAGATCAACTTACCGGAGGTCCATATGCGATTGATCTTTGATGATGAAAGGCTCACTCGAATTGGTGGCAATCATAATGGATCAAGATCTCATTTTTATCTTTTAGAGCTCTGAAAATTCTCACAAGTTACTGTTCAAATGACAATGACTTTTCACCTTTTCCACCTTAAGAGGGTAAAAAGGAAAAAATATTTTCATTTTTACTTTGCAATACACTATTTTGAGAGATAAATCAGCCATTTTCTCTTTAAAAATCAAAGGAATTCTTTGCAAATCATTCAAAACACACGATTTATCTCTCAAGGGGGCATATAGCATCGGTAATTTCTAAATTCTGGGGCAAAATCCTTTGAAGCAATGCGTAAAATACATCACTTCAAAGAGGGGAAAAATGTACACATCTAAAAATGGTCACAGTTATTCAAACCTGTTAATTAATTAAATATGAATTATTTAACTAATATTCTAAAGTCATCTACATATAAATAAATTTAATTATTTATTTATATTGTTCATTTTTCCAATTCTTCTAGTTAAATTAAATAAATAAGTTTATTTAATTATTGCTACTTTCCTCTTAATTAAACTAAATAAATTTTATAAGTTATTTATTTAATTATCATTTCGTTTCTAAAAGTTTGAATGTTTAAATTCGAATTATGGAATATTCTTCTAATCCATCTAACATCTCACATAATTAAATATTGTAAATATTTAATTACTCATTTTCTTTCACTTCTCACATAATTAAATATTAATTTATTTAATTTTGGAAACTTCCATTTGCACATGTCACATATAATTAAATAAATTTATTTATTTAATTAGCATTTATCCTCAAATTTCAACTAACTTTTCAATTAATGAAAAGACAAATGCCATGTTTGTCTCCATTTTTGAATGAGGATGGTTTTGTGGGTTGAAAACATTCTTCCACTTTCCTCTCAACCTTCCACCTTTCTCTCAACTTCTTAATCTCTCACCGTTCATCTTGACAAGTTTGAATCTCAACCGTTGATCTTCGCCAACTAGATTCTTGCCTTCAAAAAATCTATAAATACAGCCTTCTCGTAAGTAGATTTCATCCTAGATTTCATACGTAGTTACTATAGTTGCATTTGAATCAGCATATCAGCATTTTAGCAATATCATAGCATTTCAAGTTCATAGTTTAAATCATTAGCAATACACATGCATTTTCAATCAATCTCATTCTCCTAAGTTGTCATTTCAACAAGCTGTTGCTTGCACAATTGAGAGCCAACAACTTTAATCAAATCCTTGGAGATAGAGGATGATGGGACGAATTTGAAGGAGTTGTTATTGTTTAGAGTTTGCATTTATGTTTTATAGATTAGTTTTTTTCAATATAATGTCTTATTGGTGTGTTAGTTTACTTTTCTAATTAATCACGCATATTCTAACAAAACAATATTATATATAAATATATATAAGAATTAAATAAATATATATGCATCTAAGTACATATATATATATATATATATAAGATATATAATGCATATATAGAGTATAAATAAATCTATTTTAATTTACTTCACTTCATGGGGCATAAAATCCACCATCGAAGGCCTTTTATAAGGAAAATTATATGGCATTAAAGTCATAGTGATGGCCATCTTAGTGGTGCATCAGTTGTAATTGAATTTCAAGCCACTAAGTGGTAGTTAAAACTATCAATGAATTCATTATAAACAGCCATTATTAGAGCCATAATAGAGTGGCATAATAACCATTTGTCAAGCCTTTTAATGAGGCGATAACTTCTATTATTAGCATGTGAAGTAAATGGGAAATTTAAAGAGTTGGTTGGTAATTAATACAATGACTTAGGGGTGAGGCCATGGGCATTGGGAGGGAAAAGATGATTTCATTTGATTCATTATTCATTCACGATTTTGGTGAGAGAGTAGTGACTAGGTGACAAGCAGAGGAGAATTAATTTCTTATCATTTTGTTTGTGTGTTTTTAAACAATATTTTCTTATTATTTCTGGGAGTGATAGATAGGAGAAAGGGGATAGTGTTGGACTATATGCTCTAGAGAGCTTGTGGTAACTCATATGCATCACATTCAAGCAAAGTTATAAGTGTTTAAGATTATTTGTTGAGTTTTTGAATCTTATATACATAGTATATATAAAAAATACTCTTTGTTTTGAGAAAAGATATTTTAGTTTGTTGTTAATTGTGGTATTTTTGAAGGATTTTTGCCAGAAAAGTTTGAGTTTCAACATTATCAAGCTAAGCTTTCTTGGGAAAACTATGTCAATCACTATGATTATGCTATTTGGATTTCAAAAGTACAAAATAGAGAGTAACTGTTAGAAACCAAGATCACCTGCATGCAATCACCTGTCACATGCAAAAGACATGCAGAACCAAAGAAGATGTTCTGTAAACCTCAAAGTAAAAATGTATTATTGAGAATCAATTATTAAAAAGAGATCAATCCTTATGAAGGAGATCAAGAAACCCTATAAGGGAAACCCTAGTGTGCACACTTAATAATTAATCAATTATTAATGTGCCTAAGTTTAGCTTAAGCAACTAAAGGAATAAGTGACTTAATTAATTAACCAGTATGATATAATTAATTAAGTATAATAAGTTATTACTCTAACACCCCCCCTTAAGATGAACTTAGGAAGAAGCTAAAACACTAGAAGAAGATGCATGCAAGCAAGGATGGGTCCCGACAACTAGGCCTGATCAGGTACCCATTTACAAATGCAAGAAAGAGGTAGAGAAGGAAAACCCAATGGGACAAAACCCCCCTACAATGAGATGACATTCTGCGAAGAAGCATTGGAAGAACACTATAGAGTAACACGAGAACCGCAATCCGACAAGCAAGGAAAGATACTTCTGTCTACAAGAAACCATATCGGAATCATAATGATGCAACAACAGAGCCAATGCCACAGAGCACTCAAAAACTCTAAACAGGAACAACCTTGGAATCTATGAAGCAGTAGTCAATTATTGAAAGATGTATTACTGAAAACGAAGTGCAAAGATGCAAGGTGCACTCTCCCAACTGCCAAAACATCCAAGTAATCTCCAAAACACCCATCGGGCCAAATCTGGATTAATGAAAAACTTGGGATAGATACAAAAAAATTTACATGGACAGCAACATAGAGCTCCTCAATACCTTTCCAATGCTGCAAAGATAGCGAAAATCGAAGATCGTGGAAAAATGTTATGAGATCGGAAGCATAAAATAAATATCTGACTTCAAATAGAAATAAATGTAGTAAAACAGAAAAATACTGTAAAATAAACTACATCACAGGAAATTTCTTAGAACCAACTTTTCGGCGATATCTCGTTTGCCCTATTTCGATACTGTATGCCCAAGTTATGCCAAAAACAAAAAATTGCTCCTTGAAGGCAAATCAGGGCTAGGAGGTGGCAAAGAGGCCATACGGCCGTTGACATTAGCACTTCACTGGAAAAAATTTGATGGCTTGGAGGCCATCGCCTCAAAAAAACACTCTCTGCATAAAAACTAGCGGAGCCCCTGGTCGCCATATGATCGTAGGTTGGGCTAGAGTGGGTCGGGGGCTGAGCGTGGAGCTCCCAGTCCCCCATATGACCAGAGCGGGTTTGGTGGAGCCCTCAAGGCCTGGAGTTGGCCGGTGGTGAGTTGGTTGGGCGTCGCCCAGTGGTGGCAAACCGACGGCTGCCTGGTGGCCATCGAGTGGCGCTAGCCATTCCTTCTGGCAACGTGATGTTTGATTTTAAAAAATCAATTTTTTTAATATATTTTCACGATTTTCAAGAAAAATATGTCTCGGGGTGCGTGCTGGGGAGGCCGTATGGCCTCCCTGCCAAATTTGTTTTGCCTTCCGGACCAACTTCACCAAAATCAATGATTTGACAGGCGTTTCTAGGGTTTTGAGTGCTGTGAACGCGATGGCGATGTCCGTTTGAGCCCATAGTGTCCCGAAAAATCGGCTACCCCCAGATCTTGCAAAAAAGATGCTTGTGGAAACCCTTGCACTTGAAACTCACTGAAAGGCCATATCTTTAGATTATGAACAGGCAGTTGTAGGTCTGAAACTCTAATACCATGTTAGAAACCAAGATCACCTGCAGGCAATCACCAGTCACATGCAAAAGACATGCAGAACCAAAGAAGATGTTCTGTAAACCGCAAAGTAAAAATGCATTATTGAGAATCAATTATTACAAAGAGATCAATCCTTATGAAGGAGATCAAATCACCCTAAATGAAACCCTAGTGTGCACACTTAATAATTAATCAATTATTAATGTGCCTAAGTTTAGCTTAAGTAACTAAAGGAATAAGTGACTTAATTAATTAACCAGTATGATATAATTAATTAAGTATAATAACTTATTACTCTAACAGTAACTCAAGCATGTTTACATACTTTATTATTCCTATGTAAATTCATAGTTTCATTCTTTACTTTTCAATTTTAAAAAGATGAAATAATAGTTATTTATTTTGAAGAAAATTATGTGTTAAAACAAAGAAAGATTGGTATGATTTTTATTGTTTGAAACAAGAATTTAATTAATCTTTCTTTCATTCTGAGATGGACAATAGAGTAGAAAGTTATTTCTCGGCTATGTTAAGTTGATTGATTTTTTCCATTTTCTCATAAGAGTATAATTACAGTTTGATACATAAATATTTTTATTTATATATACATTCATAATGAAATATATAAGAATATATATGTATATATATATTTATATTAAGAATATGCAAAGGATATTTTATGTTATAAAAATAAAAGATAATCTTCAATTCTTACACTATTGAGTTAACTAAATGAAATCAACTTGTAATCTGATTTGTTGAAATATTTTCAAACACTTCAACATAGTATTCTTTCGGATAAAAGAAGTTGGTATTTTATACTATATTTTTACCAGTACTATTATTGTATTCTTGTGCATAGAACCATGAGGAAAAACATTGAAAAATATGAACTATTATAAAGGAAGAAGTGATCTTTTAATTAATGATCAATATAAATTTAATTTAATTTTTTTCAACAAGTAGTCAAGAACTTAAGTGAAAGACAAAGTGTCTTGAGTTGATTAAATTGTTTGATAACATTACAAACCATATGCACATGAAAATAGGAGAGTATTTTACTCTTAAGGTTTGAGTGCAAGTTCTTGAACAAGTGGCAGTTGCCAAATCTCAAGATGTTATGAGAACGTAACATGAGTGTTCAAAGTTAGGAAAATATTTTTGTCTTAGTCATTGTTGACTTTAATAAGTTATTATTTTATGATTAAGTATCCTTAATAAAGGTTAATCAAGAAAATCAAATAGTCAATCATGTGTTAAACCTTAGATCAAGTTGGTTTCCAAGTCGAGTTAGAGGTGTGTGAACTTATGAATTCACTTCCTAAGGAAGTGTTTGATATGTTCAAATATTTGGCCAAGTAATGCAAAAGTCTCTACTTACATTAGTCAGTTAACCGTGATTCAACTTGCATATTAGTCAGATTGGTCATACCTAGTTAGAGATGTCTAAAGTTGTATGGTTGATTGGTTATGTAGGACACAACACTAGAACTCAGATGACATAGTTATGGGTTCCTTAGTCTATAATCTTCATGAAGGGTAGATCCACTTCCAATTAGAAGGTGTGTGTGGGACTATTTGTCTATGGTTGGAGGTAAAGTGCTCAGGTGATGCTCTCCCTCTTGTAGGTGACAACACTAAGACTTGTGAAACATAAGCATTTTCTAGATATGAAAGACTTGACCTTGTATCAATATTGTATTATTTAAACTTGTATACTTGAAATTATTTCATGTATGATTTGTAATTGAACAATTTTATCCTATTTCTTAAGTTGAATTTCTTAAGTTGAAAATTAATATAGTTCAATTTTAAAATTTGTATTATACATTCATATTTTGATCATGTGCAATAAATGATGTATGCAAATGATTTGCTTTATTATCCTTTTTTAAGGATATTCTTGTATTTACTTCTATGGTAAAAAGATAAGTAATACTTTATAGTATGAGTGAGTATGTTACCATAATATATGAAAAATGGAACCCTAAGTTTAATATGAAAAACCTAGGGTTAATTAGATTTTGTTTTCAACATCACATTATAAGGGAGATTAACAAGGTGAATATATTGACTATCAACCTCTTAGGTGAGCCAATCAGACCTGGATCTCCTTTCTTAGGGCCTTGATAATAGATTAGAAATGATTTTAAATCATTAAACTAATTGAACTATATGGCCTAATATGATAAATGCAATGTTCCAGAAGAACACAAACTGAAACAGTAAACTGTAGGTAGATCTAAGAAGTATTCAAGACTGTGCACCTATCATGAAAAGTTGGATTTGGCATCCAGAGGAGGGAACAAACACCTAGGGGTGTGTGGGTCCTTGATAGGGGGTCCTAAAACTGATTTTGTAGTCCTCTAATGCTAGATCTGGCCTTCTATTTTTTTGGTTGCAGAGATGTCATAATGTCATCAAGTAATTTTGTAGTAGATTTTTCATGGCTTGATAAATTTCAGGGCTTTGAATGCAATAATTGACAATTTACCTTCAATCCTCTTCTAACCTATAACCTACACATTCAAAGAGAGATAAAATGTTGGGTCATTTAGGGGCTTACCTCAGTCAAACCCCGTGTAAGTGTTTCCACTTCCACAATGGCAATGTCAATGATAGGAATGATAATTGAAAGGAAGGGTTGATGAAATCACAAAGTGCTACAACTCACCACCCTTCAATGGATTCCTTGAAGGAATGAAGTCATGCACATCACCTCAAGGATTTGGATATTTCTTGCTTGAGTGTTTGAATACTTTGGAGACCTATAAAAAGGGTTAGCCTTTACAAAACATGAACATGAACACACATTAACTTTCGACATGATGTTGGATCTTGAATTGCTACAATAATCTCTGAAAAATAATGCTCTTGACTTGCTCTTGAATGCTCTTGATCATAAATTTGACAATATATTTTCTAGATGATTTCAAATGATGAAAATACTAGGTATTTATATGTAATTGTGCTAATTTCTCAAAAATTAGATCCTAAAAGCTGACACTTAAAATTTGAATTTTTTATGTTAAAATGTCGACAATAACATATTAAAAATTGGTCCTCGACAAGATAGGGGAACCCATATTTCCATGGGTGTATAGGTCTTGGCCCTATCTTCTAGGACATTAAGTTTTAGGATCAAATCATTAATTTCTTGCATTTATTCAATGCTTGCAATCCTTCAAAAAAGGATAAAAATGGGCCTTTAGAATGCATAATTTAGGAAATTAGGGGCTTAATTAGGTCCAATAAAATAAGGGGGGCAAAAAATAATGTGAAATCATTAAGGGTGACAATTTTTGACACTAGAGTTACACTAGTCTCTCATTGAATGGTCCACAAACTCGCAAAAAGAACTAGATGTTGCCACGTGTCAACCTTTTGCAGTTTTGCAACTTGAATTTCCTTCAATAAAATACTCCTTGCAAAATTGAGGAATTCAAATGAACAAAGGATGTTGGGAGTAGAGGAAGAAATCAGATTCAAACCTTTGGACGAAAGGTCCAAAAATCTGAAAAAGGTTTAAAACTTTGATGGGTAAGGAAGAAGTCTAAACTAGAGATAAAAAAACGGACTTGGACTTTTGGAACTTATGGTCAAAAGTCCAATTGGGATCCAAAGTTCTAAAAGGAACTAAAGAACAATGAAGGAACAAATTAGGATTGGGGAAAGAAAGGGGATGTGGACATTTAGACCTTAAGTACAAATGTCCAATTGGATCCCGAAATTTTGATGAAACAAGAAGAAGAGGGAATCAAAAACTTGAAAGGAAAATGAACTTTTGGGTTTTGGTCCAAAATTCTATTCAGGACTTGAAAGTCCGAAAGGACAAGATTTGAAGAAAGGAAGAAAAAGAGAATGAAATCAGGGAACCAAAATAGACTTGGAATTGAGTCCAAATGTACAATCGGGACCCGAAGGTTTGAAAGGATCCAAAGAATAAAAGAGGAAGGGAAATTAGGGCGGAAATGGACTTAGGACTTAGGACCAAAAGTCTAATCGGATCCCAAAAACTTGAAAGGACTGAAGAGAAGAAAGAGATGACAGAAATGGAGAAAAGAGACGAATTTGGACCTTAGTCCAAATTTCCATTCGGGACTTGAATCCCTAAAAGGACCTAAAGAAGAAAAGGAAAGAGAAGGGAAATCCATCTTTGGACATTTTTTGTAAAATGAGCTTTTGAGTACAATTTGGCAAGGGGGAAATGCAACTACCAAAGGCACTTTTGAGCATGATAAACCATTTTTGATCTCTCAAATCAATTTTTAATGATGGTTTATACAATAAAAGGAAGGGTGGAACAAAGTGACAACACATACCATAGGGATCCTCAATGGAAATAATAATAGAAACTAAGGTTATTTGAATATACTTCCCAATCCTTTTGTGTATCCTCTTGTGTATCCTCTTGTGTATCCTCTTGGACACATGAAAATTTCTCATGGATAAATTTTCTTAATGTATAAGTGTGTAATTTATATTATTTTTCATTAATGATTTATCATAAGCTATCATTTCCTCATCTTAGCTCACTATACAAGTGTGTGTGAGATTCCACTACATCCTAATCTAACCCTAAGGCCATAATAAAATACACAAAAAAATGTATGGAACAAAAATCAAGGTCTAAACATGACACACATAGGATCATATTACTCCCATCCCATTTCCATAATATAGTTTAAATCTAAAAAAATACAAATCACAAGTGAAAGTAGAATTTTAATTTTTCAAGTCATAAACTTTTTCTAAAAATTCAAAATTTCAATGACGAGACTTTAAGTCCTTCAACTTTTAAGACATTAAAATTTCCATTTTTCAAGAATACCCTCTTAAAGATAAGGGTATCAAACACACTTTTTAAATTGCATGATGATTTTTCTGTTTTTCTTTATAATTATAACATAAAATAAAAATATATATCAAAATAATAAAACTAAAATTAAATTGATTTCACTTAATTTAATAATCTATCAATACATTCATTCTCATGAAATTTGATATAATTACACTTGTGAACAAAAAAAACACAATAAAAATCAATAATGAAGAATGAAAATGAAAAATTATCTTTAATCCAATAAAAAAAATTCAAAAGAATTATAATGAAGTTGATCTTCTTCTAGAGAAAGAAAGCAATTTTATTGCATTTATTTTTTCACTTTTATTCTCAATTACCTTTTTCTTTTTAAATATATTTCGTTTATTTCTCTAAGTGAACTTTTATAATCCTTAAATGACTAAAGTCATCAAAATATTATTGTAAATTTTTTAAAGTAGTTTCTTAAATATCAATGCTTTGCATCATTTACTTATTTTCATTTTTGCAATCAAAAATATTTTTTTCTAAGTTCATCAAACATTGTGAGGTATTAGGAAAATACAAAATTTATTCAATATTAGAATAATATCATTTTACAAGAATTTAAAGCATTATAAAAAAAATATTAATCACAACTACAAAGAACAACTAAATGCAATTTAACTCTATTTACATAGCACCTTATTTCTAAGGTGGAACTTATAAATATAAAAATCAATTCAAAACTAGCACATAAATTATTTTTAATAAATCACACACACTACAAAAATGATTAAATACAGACATCATTAGATAAAAATTTGGAAAAGGTGTGAAAAATGGACGAAAAGGTGCAAAAAGAAGGGTTTCATGGAGGTCAATCGCATTGGGGAGACGAAGTTGTGGAAGACCAAAAGAAATTGAATTCTCGGGCGAAGCATGTCCCGCAATGGTTTTTCCAAAAAGGACAATGGGTGGACTTGGCTCTGGAGGCAATTGCATTGGCACCAAAAAACCAAACCGAAGTAGGTTATTTGGTGGCTTCAGAGCCACCATAGAATCTGGACAAGGGGTTGTTTTCGTTGCCAACGAAGGATAATCTTGTGGGCTCCGAGCCAAGATTGTTCTTTGAGAAGGACTCTATTCCTAACCGATTGTTGCTCCATTCGGATTATTTCAAAGGGTTCAAAGAACCGAATCGTCAGTCATGAGCTTCAAAAAGAAAATTTGGGGGTGACCCAAATTCTAAGGTTCCACCTAGGAACAATATGCAAGGGAAAGGAAATATACCCCAAGGACAATTTGAAATCTCTCGGTCTCGATTTGCAAAAGAGATGCCAAATCCGACAAAAATCCAAGCCAATGTCCGTCGGCATGTGGGGCTCGGGGAAGATGGAGTGAATGATCGAAATATGGACCATGATGCCTCCACTCCTCCGGCCGCTACAAAGGAGAATGCACTGGAGAAGATGTGGATGTCGGTCCCTCTCATCCATGCGGAAATCCAGCCCTTAAATCAGAAAATGCAATACCTGCATGAATTTGTTGTTATTATCTTGGTTTGGGGTGAGGGTTTATCTCTTGCCAAGTTGCACAAGCATATTCACACACACTAGTATGGAACTCTTTACTTCCAAGTTCTATTTGTCGATACTTTTGTTCTTGTTTTGGATTCGATAGATGCAAGAAATAAAGTATTGGAAAGCAATTTTTTCTGGGTGGGAAAAACCCTAATTTTTACTCATCAATGGCTTCCCTTTTTTTGCCCCTCTTATTCTTTAAGCCCTGAAACTCCATTGTGGTTTAATTTTCCTAGTATCCCATTGGAATTCATCGATCCAAAGATATTGGAAGCAATCGGGAACTCCTATGGAAAATTTCTCCAATCTGATTGTATAATTGAAGAAGGGTTGTTGTGTATTAGAATTTGTATTTTAATCAACCCTAATTTGAGTATTCCTTAGATTTGTAATATCAAATCTATAGATAGTATTTGGAGGCAAGATATAGTGCAATAAAAACTTGGTTTTCAAAAAGAAATCATTATAATTGATGCTCCTTTGTTCAAAAAGCTTAAATCCTCTCCTCCTAAAGGAGAACTTGGCAAAGACAAGTTGGGCCAAAAAGATCCTTTACAGTCAGCCAAAATTTTAAATCCTGAAAATCCTCCAAATTTGCTTGATCTGGAAATTCATAAGGAAAAGGGGTCTAACTCTCCTCCTCCACTCGTTCCATCCAGTCTGAACAAACAAATTGAAAATTTTAGTAAAGTGGATGATGTACAAGGCACTGATTCTCTATATTTTGAATTTTAGGTTGCATCGATTCCTCAACCATATGTTAAAAGTGGGGTGCAATTGGATGCTCCTCTGCTTTAGAAGAGGTTGGTCCCCATTACCAAACCAAATCCTCTTCATTCTAAAGCGGTCCCAAATAAGAAGATCTTGGGTCCAAAGAACTCTACTCCAGAAAAAGAAAAGAATTTATCATTAAAAATTGTTCCAGTTGATCAACAGTTAATTGAAAAAGTGAAAAATATAATTAGATCTGCAAATATTAATTTCAATCTGGAAACCGAAGATCAAATCTTAACTAATATTGGTAGTGATTTGTTTCAAATAGAAAAAGGTTTGGATTTCCCACTCTCTGAAAACCCTTTTGATGTAATCTCCCCAAAGAAGTTTCAAGATTTTGATCCCCAAGGGGAGGTAATCCCTATACCCAAAGGAAAGCTTCCCATTTCCCAATCACCTTTATCCCAAAAAATTTGTTCCCCTCTCTCTTCTCCCAAGAAGAAAGGTCGTGAACCTAAAATTTAGAAAATACAACAAGAAATTGATGTTGGTATTCAATCCACACTCTTTTCTCCAACAGAGAAGAAAAGAACCTTTAGCCCCCCTTTGACAAGAGTTGGGGCATCAAAAAGAAATTTGCACTTAGAGATTCCTATCGGGACACTGTCCCAAACAAAATCTCAAGGGAAGAGGGTAGAGTTTTCCTCCCCTTGAGGAGATGAGGATCCTTTCGTGGAATGTTAGGGGCTTAAATGCCCCTAACAAGCGACACTTAATTAAGCGTCAATTAGAAGTTGCAGATTCAGATATCATATTGTTATAAGAAACAAAATTGAATTCAGAATCAGTAGATTCCCTCTTTTCCAAATGGTTTTCATGGAAATTATTTTCCTTCCCTTTGAAAGGGTCCTCGGGTGGTCTTTCTTTCCTTTGGAAGGAAAATTTTGTTAAATTGGAGGTGATTAATTCCTCTTCCCATTGATCTCTAGCTCTAGTTAGGAGTAATCACTCATAAATTTTCTTTTGGTTGGTGAATGTTTATGGCCCAAAAAATATCTCTAAGAAACAAAATTTATGGGCCCTCCTTTCTTTGATATCTCAACCTCTCAGCAAAAATATTCTTATCTTGGGGGGTGATTTTAATGCAATTTTGGAGGATTCTGAAAAAGTGGGTGGCATTATTCCCAATAAGAGGATCATGGAAGATTTTAAAAGTTTTGTCCAAAGAAATGAATTTTTAGACTGCAAGCCCCAAAATGGAGTGTTTACCTAGTCTAATAAAAGGAAATATTTCTACCAAATTTCTGAAAGATTAGATCATTTTTTGTTATCTCCAAATTGGTTAGATACTGAAATTGATTTGTATTCTTCCATTCTAGGCTTTCCAGGATCTAATCATTTTCCAATATAGCTTGTTCTTTTGGAAGATAGGGCTCCAAACAAAATTCCTTTTAAGTTTGAACCCATGTGGTTAAGAGATTCATCCTTCCTACCCATGATCCTCTTTTGGTGGGAAAACTCTCTCTTCTTTGTTGGCTTCGTATGTACCATCTGGTTAAAAAATTGAACTTCTTAAAGAGTAAAATTAAGGAGTGGAACCTTGCTCATTTCAAAAATATTTTTTTGAAAAAAAAAGGTTGCAATCAGAAATTGAAATATTAAATCATCACATCATGGTAAATGGTATGAATCCATACTCTTTTGAACTCCAAAAATCCCTTGTTTTTGATTTAGAGGAGGTTCTTCTCCGTGAAGAATGTTATTAGAGGCAAAAGTTGAGAGAGACCTGGTTAGGAGAAGGGGATAGGAATACCAAATTTTTCCATGCTTCGGAAAAAATAAGGAGGCAAAAAAATAGAATTTCCTCAATTAAGAACAAAGAAGGTAAAATTCTTGAAGATGTTCAAGAAATTGGAAATGAAGCCTCCTCTTTCTTAAAATTTATCTCACAGCTAAGAAAATTCAAATGTGTCCATCCTTTATGGACCCAATACCAACTATGCTTTCCCAAGAAGGTAATGACTTTCTTCTTGCTCTGTTTACTCTAGATGAGCTAAAATTGCTAGTGTTTGATATGTCACCTGAAAATTCCTCAGGGCCTAATGGCTTTACTTCTTTATTCTATTAGAAATTTTGGGATATTATTGGTAAGGACATTTGGCTGGCTCTAGAGGAATCTAGACGTAACAAGACTATTCTTAAATAATTAAACTCCACATTTATTGCTCTAGTTCCAAAGGTGGAAAATCCCTCTTCCTTTGTTGATTTTAGATTGATCTCCTTGGGCAACATTCTTTACAAAATTTTCACAAAAGCAATCTCAATGCGCCTGGCAAAACTTATTCCACAAATTGTCTCAAAAGAGAAAGTTGGATTTGTTCCTGGGAGGGAGACAACGGATGGAGCTATTGTGGATCATGAAATTCTACACACCAGTTACCAACACAATATCCTTGCTATGATTTTAAAACTGGATATGATGAAGGCCTATGATAGGGTGAATTGGGATTTTTTAAATTTTGTTCTCCAAAAACTTGGTTTTTCTGGTAATTGGATTAAGCGGATTCATTCTTGTATTTCTACAACAATGTTTTCAGTTATCATTAATGTCTCTCCTATTGGTTTTTTCTCCTCAACAAGAGGGATAAGACAAGGAGACTCTCTTTCCCCCTTTCTCTTCATCCTCATGGCAGAAGGTTTGAGCAGAGCTATAAAACTAGCAAATCTATTAAATACTTGGAAAGGTATTCAAATTCCCAACATTCAAGAATCTCAAACACATGGTCTATTCGCAGATGACACTTTTTATTTGGCCATGCTTCAATTCCTGAAGCCAAAGCTATAAAAAAACTCTTGTGGGAGTACTCGGAAGCCTTGGGTCAGGTGATAAATCCTTCTAAATCCAAAGTATTTATGCTAAATGTCTCTCCCTTCATTGCATAAAAGCTAAAAAAAATTTGGGGCTTTCAATTGGGTTCTCTACCTTGCTCTTATTTGGGCATTCCTTTTTTCAGTGGCAAAGTCTTACCTTATTCTGGGGAAAAAAAAATTTCTTCAATCGCCGGAAGAATTATGTCATGGAAACAAAAGTGGCTTTCATTTGCTGGTAAAATTTAGATGATAAAATTAGTACTAAATGCAATTCCAATCTATCTCATGTATGTGCTAAGAGCTTCGATCTCAACCCTATCACATCTTAAATATGTTCTCTGATCATTCTATGGAGTGACAATGTGGGAGGAAAGGATAAAATCACCCTCATTGTGTGGGAGAAGGTATGCCTTTCAAAAGAGCTTGGGGGTGTTGGGATAAGAGATACAAAACTTTAAAATATTGCTTTGGGAGAAAAATTAGCTTGGAGGCTTTATCAAAGCCCAAAATTGAGATGGGGAAGAATAATGCTTTCAAAATATCTTCACTCTCTTCCAAGGGAAACTTTTTTCATTGTTGTAGAACTGCCTAAGGGTTCAGCTATATGGAATTTCATTTCTTCTTCTAGATCAATTTTGCTTCCTCACCTCTCTTGGTTAGTCCATAATGGTAAGAAAGCAAAATTTTGGGAGGATGTGTGGAATGGCTACCCCTCTCTTGCTGGTTTAAGAGACTGGGGCCCCTTGATCCCATTTCTTAAAATCCATTGGGGTATAAGAGTTGTTGATTACTTTATTGTGGATATCTCCCAAGTGCGTCCAAAATCTAATTAGAAATCTCTTGATTCCTTTCCTTTTCCCTCCCATATCAAGGTAGTCTTCAAAGAGGAATTGGAAACACGATACTAAATCAAAATCATGTAATTATAAAGTAAAGGAGGGATATAAGTCCCTCTTGTCTTCTAATACTCTTTCCCAGTTCCCTCCCTCTCTCTTCTGGAATGATGCTTGCCTCCCAAAGGCTAGGGATTTTTCCTGGGTTGTTCTTCATGATCAAACCCTTACAAAGGATAGATTGGACATACTTGGTATCACTATTGCCTTTCCTTGTTTTTTTTGTGGATACTTTTTAGATTCTGTGGATAATCTCTTCTTGTACTGCCCCTTTGCTTCTCAGTGTTGGTATTGGTTGTTTCAAAAATTGGGTTGGCAATCTCCAATTGGTTCCTCTTTGTCTAACCAGTTTAAATCTTGGCCTGTGGGCTTCCATTCCTCTTTTTTCTCTTGTCTTTGGGTGGTTTCCCCCTCCTTTCTCATCTGGAATATCTAGCTAGAGAGGAATAATAGAATCTTCAAGGGAATCGCTACTTCTCTAGAAGTGGTCCTTTTCAAGATTGAAAAAACTATCTCTGAAGTGACTAAATCTTATATTTTTAAACAAATAGACAACTTGAAAAAAAATTCAAGTTGGGATAGCTTTATTTTGAAGACTTGGCCTTCTATTAAGTCTCTACCATTTCATGGTTCCATTTCAAATAAGAGAAAGGAATGAAGCAAAATGGGTTCCCCCCCTCCAAAAATTTTGAAGCTCAACTTTCATGGGGCCTCAAGAGGAAATCCTGGGCTTTCAAGTATTGGGGTTGTCATTTCCAACTCAAAGTAAAAAATTCTAAAGGTTACATGTAAGATTATTCCCCCTGGGATAAATAACAAAGCTAAGTTGGAGGCATTAAGCCTTGGTCTGGAGTTACCTCATTCTTTGGGAATCAAGGAAATTCTAATAGAAGATGATTCAATGGTAATTTTTAATGCAATTAAAAATAAAGAGTTTCAAATTTTTCAATTACAATACCTTATGGATAAATTCCTCTTGCAACTTTCTCCCTTCTCAAATTACATTGCTATAAAGAAGCAAATTATGTGGCAAACTACCTTGCCAACAAGGCAATAGATAATCATTGGTCTTATTCTGAATTTGGCATGGCTGATTTCCCATCCAAAACAGAGTTATCTTTGTTAACTCCTATTGGTAGTTTAAAACATACTTGATTTGGTTTACCCATCGAATGGAAAGATCTTTGCAGAATTTATTTTTAATGATTTACTCTATTATGATTACCACCTGTCAGGCCTTCTTGCCTGTCGAGTACCATTGGCCTTCTATGTTGGAAATTTGGCTTTTCAATCATGATCATTCACGGCCCATGGCACGTATGAAATAACATCATGGCTTGGTAGTTTTTTTTGTATCCCTGCAGTTAAATGATTTCAAGTACAATGGAACTGTTCCACACAGGAGTTGATATTATTTCTTTAAAAGGTCTCGGGTCTTATCCCCCGCCTCCAAAGATCTCGGAGCATGATTTTATCTTTTCATAGATTTATTTCATATCTGCCTTGCACGTAAGTGATTCTTTCTTATCATTTTTGGGTATGTGGCTCTTAAACATGGTCTTTATTTGGAAAAATAAGGTGTGGCCGACTATGCCATTTCTTGAAATTATAAGCTTTTGATTTCAAATGATGATTGTGTACATTACCTTGCAATCATAAAATTTGTTGGAGGTTATAAAATGATGGTTTTGAAAGTCTTGTTGGTATACATTTCACATGTCGGCAAAATGTTGTATCTTATTTTCCTTTCGTTATATATGGTCGAGTTGGTCTTTCATATTTGTAGGTTTTTTGTCTTTGGTATCGATATTCTTTTTGGAATTATGTCACTTTCTCATGGTGACGACTGGTACATAATTTCATTACCTCCTAAAGGTAAGGATTACAGTGATCCATACCCCTATGACCATTGGAAATTGGGTAAAATATTTTGTTTGGATGATGCAAATTATTTTAAAGCTTGCAAACGGGTAGTGGGCTATCACTGGCTACTAAATAACAGTAGCGCCACCTTCCATGAAGTTCTTTCTCGATTTATTAATTTTTGCATGGACATTCTTTTGGATGTTGACTTGGTTATACTTCTTGCTGCAAAATTTGTACAATCAGATTTTCTTGCTGCTTTGGAACTTCGCCAAGCTTTGCATAACTATAATTTTGATGTAGGTATTTTTCCTATTGGGGGTTTCATTTCTCATTATGAGCTAATGTCTAATGGTTTTTGTGGATATTTTTTGTGGATTCTTAGGTCTGGCATTACTTATGATGATTTTGCAAGAACATTCCTTGACTGTAATGAATTACATAAAAAAATTTCTCCAGAAATACTTGTTGTGGGAGTGGATATTTTCCTTTCTCTTCACTTCCTGGTTGAAATTGTAGTAAGGTCAAAATGTATTGATCAAGCTTCTACTTGCCTTAAAGAGAAAGAGAGGTCTTCTAGCATGTACAATCCTTTTCCTCCACATTTTGAGGCCAGCTCTTCTTTTAGGGAAGAAGACTCTTAGAAAGTCTTATTTTGCTCATCTTTTATTTTTGAGCTTTGCATACTTGTCTAGCATTTGCTAGACTGGGGATTGGTGGGTGGTTAATCTTTTTCCCTATGGGTATACCATTTTTGGTTGGGTTTCATAGTATGCTACATATCTTTTATTAGAATCAGGCTCTCTTGCAGTCAGGATTGAGTTTAAAGACTTGTTTTCTGTAAAAATTTTATAAATAAATAAAGTTCCAGTGGCTTTTCCACTTTTATGGGAAAAAAATATATATGTTTCATGAGTTTTCTCACAAGCTAGGAGATCTATAATCAACTGGTTTAGATTCAAGATCATATGACCACAAGATGCATCTCATAGCTCAAATTTGAGTAAGACAAAAATAGAACATAATGTTTTGATGTAACGTGATTATCTCCAATTAAATCATTATTGGGGAAACCTATATTTACGCTGAGAGGCGTAAGCCTACAATGGCAACAACCCCTATAGGAGGCCAACAAATGTAACAGTCTTAGGAAAAATAAATGATGTGTATTCCTATTGATTTGTATTCTTCATTACAACAATGAATATTGTAGACACTCGAAATATCCTGATTGATACCATGCACTTGATCCTGATTTACTAACACTGATTCTTCCTTGATCATTTCCACACTAACCAATTAATTGAATAATTTTTATTTAATTAATTAAATTTCCTCCTTAAATTAGATAATACACTTTATCATATTTATTTCATCAAATCCAAATATTCTTCTTTTAATTAAATAAATCAATTTTATTTAATTAAAATCCTAATGTTCTTCTTTTAATTAAATAAATCAATTTTATTTAATTAAAATCCTAATGTTCTTCTTTTAATTAAATAAACCAATTTTATTTAATTAAAAACCTAAAGATTTAATATCCTCTCATTTGATTTAAATAAACCCAAACATTTAAATCAAATGTCACAAATCAACTAATCTCATCTAAGTTAATTAATGCTAAATTAATTAGCTCCTAACACTAATCCACCATTCACCACTACGCAGAGGCGGTTGCAACCTATCATGGACTCAAATTGGCTCAAAGCAAAGGGTATAGGAAGGTCTGGTTGGAAGGTGACTCTCTGAATATTATAAACAATTTGATGAATGTCTCACCTCTATCTTGGACTATTGAGGCCTTGGTCAAGGACTCCATTGAAATTATCAATTCCTTTGATAATGTTTATATCTCCCATATATTGAGAGAGGGAAATATGTTAGCTGATTTATTCGCTAACTTTGGTGTTAAAGAAAGAAAGGAGTGGAATTTAAATGATCCTATTCCTTTTGAAGTAATGGCTCTTATTAATAATGAGTGCTAATCTTAAGTTGATCTTAGTTTGCATTAAGGGGTGGATTTCCTTACTCACGTGGTCGAATGTTATGAATGAGGATGTTAAATTTATGAGTATCGGGGACGTCTTTCACAAGGACCGAAGTTCAAATTCATTATTGCATATTTATCCTTTTGTTGGCTTCGCACAAATTTTGGGTGATATTTTCCTTAGTTTCCAAAGTCTTATGTTGGTTAATTCCACTCTGGGTGGTGTTTGTCTTAGTCTCTTGATTTTTTTGTTGTGTGCTTGGCTTCTATTTGTTAAGTATTTTGCGATGGGTGGGGACATAAACCGCATCGAGCCTAAGTCCTATGTTTCTGCTAAGCAAAGGAAGGAGGTGTGGGAAATTTTAGAGAAGGGTGGCTTAACTCTGTATATGGAGAAACTTCATGGTAACAATCCCTAGGTCACCGATCTAGTTGCTCAAGGGTGGAATGAGAGAACCCTGAATTTGGGTGGTAGGGAAGTTGTGGTTGGTGAAGAATTCATAGCCCAAATTACAGGCTTGGCTATGCAAGGTATGAAGGTGTTCAAAGACAAAAAAGAATCGCATGTTGCAATGCCTATTTTCTTTAAAGGGAATGAGGCTACTGATTTGAAAGTGGTGAAGAGTGGTGGTTATTAGAGGAGCTCCTTGAAAGCATTGTGGCATGATGTGGTTGAAGATATTATGAGGTATGTCACCTTGGAAGGCAGGTATACAATGATTAACACTTACCATTTCCTTTTGATTAACCATTTCCAGCATAAGAAATGGGTTTTCTTTCCTTACTATTTGTTGATGTCGCTTGACTCGAGGATTAAGGATCATATGAAAAACCCCAAGAACCCTATCCTACATTTGGGGTTAATTCTCCTGATCTATGAACATGTCAAAGTTTATGAGGTGCATAAAACTCTTGTCTTCGAAGGAAAATATTGCTAAACTCCAGGAGGGTTATGAGACGAAATCGAGAGAGGAAAGGGTTAGTAAAAAATCTAAGAAGAGGAGGCTTATTTTGAGAAAAGATTATAATTCTGTTAGGGATGATGATTTTGACTATGTCTCGGATTCGTATGCCTCTTTTGAGGAGGGCCCCATTTCCCCTATTCCAAGTAAGACTGGGGAAAGGAAGTCGAATGATAAAGAGGGCTATACGAATTGCAGTGATGAGGTGGTAGTGAATTTTCTTCCTAAGGGGGTTAAGGACAAAAATGAACTTTATGGGGAAGCTTCCTCTCCTTCCCCAGCGACTAGACAAGTGCAAGAGACTGAGGAGGGGAGTCAGAAGAGAAGGGTCTTGATAAATGATGGCCAACTCCTAGAGAAGGGTTTCCCTCTTTCCCTGGCTGGAGATATCTTTGGTGAGGCCTCTCTGAGTGCTGACATTGGGATGTTGAATCAAGGGAAGGAAAGGGTTGTGGGTGGAGGAAATTTTTTGGGAACTAGCAAATTGGATGTGGATAGGATGATGAAAAGGAAGGTTGTTGCAAAGGAAATCGCTTGCTCCATTCAAAATATGAAGACTCGTGTCTTTGCTAGCAAAGGTAATGATATTTTTTCTGATAAGGTTCATGTTAGTTCTTCTGATGAGGGTGTTGTTGTGGGGAAATGGATTGATAACTTTGACAGGGAGGAGTTTTCTGATGTGATGGGCTCAGCCCGTGAGTGTGCTAATGTGTTGTTTAAACTTTTTAAGTGGTCCTTCCATGAGATTAATAGGACCAATGTTAGAATTAGAGGTGTTTCTAGTAAGGCTAAGGACCCTTTTGTCCAAATCCAAATTGATAATCTGATGGATTCTCTTAATACTGTGTCTAATACTATGGTGGAGGAAACCATCAATCTGAAACAAAATTTGGAAGGAATAATCTTATCCCTTGAGGATAAATTTGATAAAATGTGGATTGTGTAGACACCTAAAAATGACTTAGGCCTGCAAGCAATATTTTACCACCTTTCATCCTAGCATAATTATAACATTTGAATTATGTCCCTAACCCACATTCAACTATTAAATAAATAATTCATGATTATTTAATTAATTCATAATCTTTCGTTCCTCATGATTATTAAATAAATAAATCTTATTTATCTATTTAATATGTCACTAATTGTCAAAGTCTTCTCTTAATTAAATAAAATCTTATTTATTTAATTAATCCTTATCATTAATGTCCTCCTGATTATTAAATTAATATATTTTAATATATCTATTTAATATGTCACTAATTCCTAAATCCTCTCTTAATTAAATAAATTCATTAATTTATTTAATTAATTAACTACTTCTTCTAAATTAAATAATTATTTTAATTATTTAATTATGGCATGTGACATTTCTATATTTTTAAATAAAACAAATCATTTAAAAATATCTCACATACTTAATTGATTCTTCATTTAGTAATTAATTTCAAAAATCAATTACTAATTACCTCACAAAATCTTCTATTTTGAATTAATTTAATTCAAAAGGGAAATATTCTTCTACAAATCAAGTAATTTCCAAAATTATTGATTTTCTAAAACCTCATCCTCCTGTCTTCTAATTTTTACTAATTTCATCTCCACTGTCACATTCAGTCTGGATTTAATTCATTTAATTAAATCTTATTTACACCTATGGGTATTTTTCCCTAACCCTAATTAGGGTTGCCTTATTGAATCTTGACCTTTGATTCTAGGGTATTTCTCAATCTCTCATCTTGTCCGTCCGTTCAAGATTGCATTTTCTATAAAATGACAATCTTGATCTCATTTTCAGGATCCATGTTCATTTGCTTGAGATACTTTTACTATAGGCATTTAATATCATATCTTAGGCTTATTTTATTATTGTTTGCATATTAGGATTAAGTTTCTAGTTGCATAGTTTAATAATTTAAAATCCTTCAAAGGCATTGTTAAGGCTAGAAATTAGAAAAGTTTGCTCACACACAATCTGAGGGCAATCTATCATTGCATGCAAAGCTTGAGAAGGTACAATGAAAATCAGTCATGGAGTCAAAGGATAGGTGAGATCTTTCCAATTTCTTGCATTACTTTGTGTTTTTAACTTCTTTGCATTTCATTGTTGATGTTTAAACTAACTTGCAGGTACAACTAATAATTGTTTCAATCTTGCAGGATATTTTAGGTCATTAGAGATTGTTGTGATGAAGAGTGGAGATGTCTTTATGGTTTTGGGTATTTCAGATTCTGCCAAGGAGATCTCCCCTATGATTACTATGAAAAGGAGAAAGGAGACTATGTCTGCTAGTGATATTGTTGCTAGGGATAAGTTGTTGGATGTGGATTGTGCTGGTGAGAAGGGTGTTGTTAAATGTAGTGTTTTGAGTGGTGAGGTAAAAACTAGTGGGTCGGGGATCAGAACTAGAAACAGAATGAAAGCTCAGGTCGGGGCCTCGGGTATAGAGGTGTTTGATACTATGGATAATGTGCAGAAGATGGTTGCTAGTGAAATGGAATTTGTAGAGATTCTGAACAATATGTAGTGTTGTTGGTTGGCTACCTTCTTTTTGGCTGCTTTTTGGTTGTTGGAATTGCTACGTAATGTTGTTCTCTTTTTTTATCAGCTATTTTTTTTGTAGAGGGTTTCGGGCCCCTTCAAAACCCATATTTTACCTCCAATCAAAACACTAATCCCCCATTCCTCTAGCTTTTAACTCCACCCTAGGGTAAGTCAACCTTGGTCAAGTTGCACATTAAGTCAACCTTCGTCAAGTTCCACATGTAAATCAATTTATTTGATTTACTAATTACCCTATTTTCATTCAAAAAGTGGCATATTCCTAGAATATTCCACCCATTTGACTTTTCCCTCCTAAAAGACTTTGTCCTATTTCTTGAGCCACCTTGGCATTAAAGAGCTCTTACACACAAGCCACCTTGGCTTTAAATGGCTCTTACACAAGCCACCTTGGCTTTAAATAGGTCTTACACCTCTTCTTACACAAGCCACCTTGGCATTTATTCTTCTTACACATCCCATCTCCCAAAATGTGTGAGCACATCTCCTTCAAGATTCATTAGCATGTTGACAAGTGGCATCATTCTATTGGTTCAAATTTTAATCCCACATCCTCCCCATTCTTCATTCTTCAATCCTTGGCTTCTATAAATAGAGGCATCATTTGTATAATATGGATCCACAATCAAGAGCATTATCATTATAGTCATTTCACTCCATAGTTTTTATTATTTTCTCAAGCAATTAGCTAGATTATAGTCAATTTCATAATTTGTTCATCACATATTTGTCACCAAACTTATCAAGAGGTTAGGAAAGGGCTTCTTTCCACATCAAAGGAGCACTAATCCCCCTATAGGATACTAGTTTGAGCATTAGAATATTATTTAATTAGTAGTTTATTTGATATTCTATTTTTTTTTCATGTTCTTATGCTTAGATGAATTTCATAGGGAATGCTTGATTCCTACTTGTTTCTTGACTAATGAATGATTGTTTGTTCATATTTGAGCAGGTCTTGGAAGATCCTTCACAAATATTCATTCACATTTAATAATTATAATGGAATCCAATACATGTCTACACATGGAAGAGCAAGTGGTGGGACATTATTGATGTGGTTATATGCATAATTAATGTTTTTAAAGCAGAAAGCTGCCACAAACATTGTGAGGCCAAATGACAATAGAATCAATTCTCTTTTGTAGGAAAAATTGGATGGATACACATTACATCACATGGTAATTACAAAATACCTCATTAATTTTTAATTTTTTTTAGATGGTCTGGTGGGGCGTGTGTGCAAAAAGTGCACAACAATTCCTACTTGTTTCTTGACTAATGAATGATTGTTTGTTCATATTTGAGCAGGTCTAGGAAGAGCATTCACAAATATTCATTCACATTTAATAATTATAATGGAATCCAATACATGTTAGCGCATGGAAGAGTAAGTGGTGGGACATTACTAATGCAGTTATATGCATAATTAATGTTTTTAAAGCAAAAATCTGCCACAAACATTGTGAGGCCAAATGACAACAAAATTTGTTGATGGTATTTTCTGCACAGCGACAACTCAAACAGAATATGATATCCTATCTCTCTTGAAAGGTAAATATCTATTAGCAAAGAGATAACCACAAGGTCCCTAATGTCAAGTCTTGACAATGCAGTGAAACAACTTGGAGATAATGTGAATATTGTTGGTAATCACAAAGGGACCTTACAAAAAAATATTGGATCTTCAAACTTATCAAATTTCGCAATATATTGATACTCAAATTCCTAAATCTAACCCAGATAATAAAATAAATAGCAAAATATAAGGGTTTAAGAGAGATCCTAAGATTAAAATTACTCCTAAAATCAATCACAACAATGATGAATGTTGCAAACAGAAAAATCTCCAACAAAACCAATATTTGCTTAATCAAGGACAAGCCTACAACTTCGGAGAAATGGTGCAATCTTCTAAGGAAACAATATATTTTCAGACTATGAACATTCATCCACATACCCAGTAAATGGTGCAATGTAAAAAAGCATTCACAGTTGAACTTAGCACAAAATAAGGTCGAGACTAACTTTACACAACTTACAATCAGAAAATTGCTAAAAGCGTGGACCAGAGATCGATCAACATCATTAACATTTCACCATTATCATGAAAGATTTGAAAACTAACATCTAACAATGAGAATCAAGAACAAGAAACCATAAATTTTTTGAAACATAACACAATGTTTTTCAAATCAACAACCCATTTGCATTATCTTCTCCAACATTACTTGACAATTTCTAGCTCTCTCCTCTCCTACAACTACTAACTTGCAAAATTTAACTTCTAACTTAGTCAATTCTGGCTTTGCAGCCTTTAGTCAACTATTCTCTAACCCCTTACAAGTGAGAAGGCGCTGACCTTTTATAGATTTTACAATTTAGATTCAATGGCTGAGATTAAATCAATCCAATGGCACATATTGCTCATCTAAAAACATCCATCAGTTACATTAGGGTTTTGGCATCTAGATACATCATCATCTAATTGCATAAAAATAGTTACATCCTTGAGCAATGAGAAAATAATATTTTGCCAACTTGGCTTGGATAACAATCCTCATTGGAGAGAGCAAACAACATCACATGTCACTCCATATTTGAAACATATCTTCCAGTTGTATACAGGTTGTGGCATATATTCTTATGTAAATCAGCATTAAAATATTTTCAAAATTTTTCTCTTGGCACAAATCCATATGCAAGTCCCCCTTTTTGATTTATTTAATCCTAAAAAATAGATATCATCATTAGTAGCTCACATGTTAAAAATCCAATCCAAATTAAATTTAAATAGAATTTTGGCCTTTTAAGAAAACTTTCCATTTTCAAATTTTTTCTCCATCTCAAAAATTTCATTTTCGAGAACATTTTAAAATTTCAAGAGAAAATTACCATTTTTGAAAAAATGGATTTTGGGAAAAAAATTCGGGATTTTGAGTGGGGCTTGGAAATCGGGATTTTGAGGGGGGATTGGAATTTTTTTGGAAAATTTCAAGATTTTGAGGGCTTGAAGGAATTTTGAGGATTTTCAGAGAACACGAAATTCCGTGAAGAGCCAAAATCTTCGAAGCAGTCCTCGTCGAGTATCCAAGGCATGGATGGAAATCGGGGAATTCCGCCCTGGGAGGAAAATCCTGAAATTCCAAGGAAGGTCAAAATCCCCTAAACCTCATAACTTTTTTTCTAGAATGAATTTTTGAAAAGTTCAAAAATAAACTTGGCCTAATTTTTCATCCTCTATCCACCGATGCAAAAATATTTACACATAACATTGAAAATTCACCTCAAAAATCCCCATTTTTAAAATCTAAGGCCCCAAAACGCTTCAAAATACCACCCTTATCAAATCAAACCCAAACTTAATCCCAAAATAACCTCCCAGGATGAACAAAATTGAAAATTGACAAAGCCAAGGTGTAGAGATGTAGAATAAAAAGAGGGTCCCTGCCTTCAGTGGGGCGTGTGTGCAAAAAGTGCACAAAAAATGGCGACTCTTGCTAGGAAAATGCTCCAGAGAATTTTGATGACAAACTTGAATCAAGAACCCAGAATCTTTGGTTTCGATCTTCACATCAAGCCAACCAATAAACTAAAGTTTCAAAATCAATGAACAAGCTAGCCCTTTCTGTGCTGAAAATCTAAGTGTGTGCAAGTGTATAAATTTCCCTCCCTAAGCTGCTAAAAGAAACCAAGTTCAGTCATGTTAAGCTACATAAAGATTCTAACTTCAAAAGCAACCTCGATAGAACTTCGCTGCCAGTCAGGCATCCATAGCCCCGATGAGGTTATTGTTGTGATTCTCTCGAACATAGCTCTACTGCTAGCCAGGCATCTATAGCCCCAGTAGAGATATTCGGATCCCCCTAAAAAGTTGAACTCACTTTCTTTTGATATTCAATATTTTATTTTATTTTCTTTCTTTTCTTTTGATATTTCTTTTTGCTTCTTCATTTCAGCCTGTAAGCAATGAAGCACACACTCAGGGTTGAGAATCACAGTGGCACTAAAGTAGAAATATAAGATTTTTTACTTAACCAGACCTCACAACGAACCAAACAACAACCTCAAGATTCTTAAGATGTATGTAAGAAATATAAGATTTGAGCACATTCATGAGTTAGCTCAATCTAATGACTTGTCCACTTTAAATATTTAGCACATGTGACACTGAATAGAAGACTTCCACCAACATATCTTGGAAGGATGATTAGAGTTTGTAAAAGGAATACTCAAAATAGTCCTTGATAAAATAATTGTTGTTATGCGATGTTGGTTATTTTTACTATAAATAGAGTGATCTTCTAATCTACCTATGAAATTGCCAATTCCAATCAGGGGCAACTCGAAGGACCTGGACCAACTGACAAGGACTTTAAAGACCTCCTAGACTTTGGACTCTGCAAGACTCAAGAGGGTGATCCCTTAATGCGTTTACAAACTTTGCACCATTATCATAAACAACATTAACAACAAAATATAATCTCATTTAATAGCTCAACATAACAGGATAACACTAAATAGAATCAGTTGTTCATCAATATTATCAACTATTTGGAGCATGAGATAACTACAACAACACTTCACAGTAAAAGATAGTCATTGATTTTCAATTTGTAGCAAGCTCTAGGTAAAGACAAATAAATAATGAGCCTCACAAATAAGTACAACTTAGATCAGTGCCATATATACATTGGAGGAGTCAAATTCATAAGCATCTAAAGGTTTATGATAGATTTAACACATAACATATAAGATCCTTGATAATATTGCTTTACAATCTTATCAATATAACCCAATACTACTTATCAAATCCTTATACAAAACATATCCACCTACAATCTATTCAAGCACTTTAATTAATTCTTTGAATTAAAGCTAAAACAAGAATCATACACACCACAACATTGAGATGAACGAAACAACCCTTGATTATTTTATTCAAAATTCAGATATGCTTGTACAATGGAGAGACATGAGTTCGAATTAATCATTTCAATTCAAATGCCAATACTGTCATAAAATATCAAATCCTCATGAGTTCAAAACGTACTACAGAATGACTCAAAACCTAAATTTCATTTTCTCTAA
The DNA here is from genome assembly GCA_007115665.2 of Sequoiadendron giganteum. Taxonomy (NCBI): domain Eukaryota; kingdom Viridiplantae; phylum Streptophyta; class Pinopsida; order Cupressales; family Cupressaceae; genus Sequoiadendron; species Sequoiadendron giganteum. The sequence continues at coordinate 674,640,182 of CM021103.1, read as the reverse complement.
AAAACTACCAGACCTTGCAATTTTCTCTGCAACTTCACCTAGACTCGACCAAAAACATCTAACTTGCTAACCCGTATTTTTGGACTTGAAATATTTCTTATAGAGAATGAAGGAGAAAACAAGCATCGGGCCAGAGAGTACACATGTCAACAGCCACTTGGATCGCCTTGTGATATTTCAAAAATTTGTTACAACAACAATCTCCCCGAAGAATCTTCTTGTTCATCTTTCTCACTAAGAAAGGTTGATGCAGCAACAAAACTTCAAGAATTCTGCACCTAGACTGTCACCAAAAAAAAAAATGAAATCTGTTGTAACTGCGACAACTGATTTTTCAACCATTAGCATCCTACTCCATTTCACTCTTCCTCGATTAAATATACATTAACCCACTGTTGGTAATCTTCATCAGTTGGTCAATTAAAACTGATTACCTCATTCACCTTGACATTGTAAGGCGTGTACTTAACTGCCACCTGATTTTATTCTCTTTCAAAAGATTCCAAAAATGAGTTGGTGATAATTTTGTCCATATAGCTCACCAATAAATAATAATCTGAGTCATCACAAATTAATCTAATTTGAGCATTGATGACCTTATTTTCCCAATCTTGCCACTGTTGAAGTGACCTAATATTTCCCTGCTCATCAATTATGTCAGGTAACAATGTGTCGCTCCAGTCATCAAAATTATTTACCAATTTTTTGATCTTCCTTCTCAAATCATCTGGTAAGGCTTGAAAACCTTGTAATGACTTAACTAACGCTTGAGTAGGCCTTAATGATTGGGGCCTATTATTTATATCAAACCTTGAGGCCTTATACATTATGTCTAAGTCATTGGCCCTAGGGATCCATTTTTCAATTGGTGGTATTACTACCTCCTGATCTCTATCAATGTTCTTTATTGCATCTAATAATAAAGAATATGAAGAATACACAGATGAAAATTTGTCATCAACCTTCTCATTTAAATGCCTCAATACAATATTAACAATCTCCCCTTGCTTTAAAAGTACTCCCTCCTCACTTACCTTCAAGGATGCCTATAAATCTGTAGTTTTGTGCATTAGTTGCTTCTTTGTAGGATCAACAGAGCATTCTAATTCGTCATCAATTGGTTATAAAGTAGGGATGAGGGAAGGAGTTTGGTTGAGAGACCCTGATATAGAAACAATAGGAGAAGCAAGAGGCACTGACCCTAATGTGGAAGGCAATGTTTTGATCCCTGAAGCACTTGATGTCTCCCCAATCTACCTACACTTCAACCTGTCCACCTCAGTCTTCAACTCAACATTCCTTTGTTGCACCTTGCTATATTCTCCAATTATGAAATTTTATTTCTCCATTAGGCTTCTTTTTTCAGCCTCCTCTCTTTTAGCAATCTTTTGGGCCAATTTGGCCACGTTCACAATCAAATAAGTGGCCTATGTGGTTGAGGTCTCTGGAGCTCTCTTTATTATCAACCCTCCTCTTAAATTTGGGTTAATATCAGTAACATTGGGCTTTCTCCCTTAGGGGGCTAAAGCCCAAATTGCCAAGGTCTCGTATTCTTCACTGAAGGCAGAATCTTGCAATGTTGCCTTGACCTCTTCTTCAAAATCTTGCAGGGGATGCTTGGACTTCATAATAGCATTGAAATCTATTGCATCTACAATGTCCCACTCAGGAAAAATCAAGACACCAACTTGATTTACCAGTTTTCTTCCCTCCTCAGGAGTGATGCTCTTGAATTCATCCATTAATTCAGCTTTCACTTCATCATCATTCTCCTGGTTTGACCTGTCAGGTCTCAATTCTCTTCTCCTCTTGCATTTATCCTGATATTCTTCCAATTTCACTCTTCATACTAGTTGCAAGAAGACTGGAGTTTTTACAAATGCATTATCATCTAGAAACTCCTTACATTCTTGCATCTTGCACACATTTTCCTTTCATATCTAGATCAGAGAGAACCAATTCAGCTAGCTTGTGAGGAGAAGGCATACCCATCTGCATGTCTTGATTAGTGACAACAATTTTACCCACCCAATCCTCATGTGATTTCTCAATCTTTCTTAGGGCTTGGCTCTGATGGTGGTGGTGAGGGACTATTTTCAGGTGATGATTCCAAATCAATAATCTTAATTGCCCTAGGTGTTTTGAGATTTGGACCTGGTTGTGTAGGAATTTTCATTATTTTTTTCCCTTTTCTATCATATTCTTCCTCATCACTGCTATCATTTCTTTTCCTTTTGTAAATAGGTCAGTTCTCTGAAGGTTGGTAGGTTGGCCTCTCTTCAAGTGGCTTGACATCTTCCTCCTATATGCCTAGGTCCAACTCCAAGTTTATCTTCTTGGCCATCAAGATTCCCATGATTTTTTTGAATTTTTCCATCAAAAATTCAATTTTCTTATGATATAGACTGAACTCCATCAATGGATCATACTTTGGATCCATTTTGTGCACAATGGCCAATAGCTTGTCATAAGATATCCATTTCTCCTTGTTCAATTCCTGCCTACTTAGATCAAACTCGTTTCTAATCAGGTCCTCAAGAAATTTGAACTCATGCACAAACTTACCACCTTTTATCCTTTGTTTGAAAAGGGTGAAGAAGCCCTCAGGATCATGTTGTCACTTGGGACGACACCTCAAATGGTATTCTTCAAAAAAAAATCCAATATGTACTCAACCTCCTTTCGAAAAGATAAAATATGACACCACAATATAGAAGGGAAAAATGTTCCTTTACCTTTTCCAGTAAGGTTGTCCTCATGGATACAACAAATTTTCCACATAACTTCTGCAAATCTCACTCTTCGTGGCACATTGTATGGAAATATATGAGGGGTCCCTTGAAAACCATACACCCTCAAGACTGTGTTGACTACGTATGGAATAATATCACCCTAGTTGTGGCAAACCTTCAACTCTGGCTTCCTCCCCTTTGGTCTGAGGAAATCATTCAACTCCTCAGGAATTCTAGGCACATTCACCATCAACCTGGCTCTCAATCTGGAAGAAAAATAATTGTCAAACTGCACATAATTGGCATTCTCCTTGTTATATGATAAATCTGCAATCCACACCTACACTGGCAATCTTTCTCCATTAACCAACTGCCTTAACTCCATCTTCTCAGAGAAGAATTCAGCATTCCTATACAAGAACATATACATCAACATGGAATACCAGAAAAATGGAATGCCTTCATCATTTTGCTACAACTTCAACAGCCCTTCATGTATCTTTTCGGCCAAAAAGGAAGCAAAATCATATATCACTGAGAAATTAGGGTGTTGCATTTACACCCCCATAAACATGTAAGCAATAAGCATCACTGTGTTGGGGTTAAAACCCAAAATCTGGCACAATGAGTAAAAGTGGCCAAGAAATGATTTGCAAACCAGTTCAGTCTGAAAGGTTCTTGGTCACTAGGAGTAATGTAGAATTTTGAACCTCCCGCCATAGCTAAATAAGGTGGGAGAAACTTAACTCTGAAAATTGATTTCAACCTCCCATACTCTAGTTTCATCTCCTCAAGATCAATAGGAACCAAGAACATACTGGGCTCACTCAAATCAAAAACCTGTTGAAACTCCTCTTTGTTAATGCTCAACATAACCCTTCCATCATTATCTCTAATCACCCCTTGTAACAGGGTCATATCATATAGCCACTGCCCTAAGCAAGTCCACATCAGGGAACACATTTGATACCACCAACTTCCCCATATCATACATCCAACCATTCGAAAAGGGGTGGGGAAAATTCCTCTATCCAAACCACAATCTGAACATCTCTAAACCTATAAGAGGAACCCTAGCATCGGCTATGTTGGAACAGTTATATACTAATCCCTCCCCTAGGGTTTTTCCTCGCATCAAGACCAACCCCTTCTTCCTATCATTCATTGACAAGGGAAATTGATCCAGGAAATCATCAAATAGGTTTCTATTTAAATAATCAATTTGGCCAGAATGTTGCTTTGATGGTGCCATCCTAGATAAACTAGGGTTTCTTTTCTACTTCAAACTTCAAACAAACTAGGGCTAAACATAAATACAAAATTATAGAAAATAACCTTGCAATTTCCCACAATTCAATTAACCTATAGCCCCAAAACAATTATCAAACAGCCCTCTGACAAGCACACAACAAATCTCCCCCCAAATTCAAATTCAAATTAACCCGGAGATGCATAAATCAACTTATGGCTTTGTGTTTGCAGAAATCCAAATCTTTGTTGTAACAACTCGTAAATTCGCCATTGGCCTTGTGACTGCTCCGCAAAGATGTTTGAATGCTTTGTGACACAATAGGGCAGGAGAATGGTTGCTTTATTTTGATCAAATCATGCCATTAGACGTCTCATCCACCATTAAAGCTTACTCGTGCGTTGTGCCAATGGCTCCAATCACATTGGATGCAAATTCAAATACTACTCATCGATCCTTCACTTTGGTTAGATCATTGAATGGTTGCCTTCAAAACAAACTGACATGATCTCCATCATGGCAATAAGGGCCCACCATACTATGCGTTGCCAAGGAAATCCACGTGGCACTCGCCCGTGATTTCGTAATCAGTAAAGACCATGCAACTCTTGATCACGCGATGGCAAGCAATTGTTGATATCAGCCAACAATAATATTGCTCATTCAACACATTCACCAACTTTTTCATTAACCATCGAACACCTTTTCTACCAAGATTATAACATCTTCGTTGATTCGAGGCATGTGCATCTCATAAATAGTTTAGTAACCTACTATATAATTTATTAAAACTAGATAAATGTATTAAAGTATTTCTATCATCTCTTTGGCTTCACCAGATGAGACATGTGGCGCTTGCTTGTGATATCATGATCAACCAAAACAGTGTGGTGGGGTCATCACAGGATGGTGGGGAATGGATGAGATCAAATGGTAATTTATCTACGGTCACGCAAAAGTTTCCCTCTACAAAAATAAAACATTTATTAAAAGAACGAGGGGACATCACTAGGCCGACAATAAACAATGACATAAGTTATTTTAAAACCCTCCTCAAAAGTAACAGCCAAATAGATCCCACCCAAAGCATAAGATAAAACAGTAGGGTTTTACATGAAAACAAAGGTAAAACCCCAACCTTAGACTTCTCCCAAATGCCATAGATAACTAGAAACATAAGGCAAGATAAAATATAACTTAAGAGAAAAAAATTGAAGTTCCATCATGCGAATAAGATACTCCCAACAGAAAACAAGGGAAACCAAGTCATAGAAGCAAAGCAAACAAGAAAACTGAAACCAAAAGAAAACCTAGACTAACCAAAATAGAAGCAAACCAAAAGCAAAGAAAATAAATCTAAACTAAAGTCATCTATCCTAGAGAAAATAAAAAATCAAACTTAAAGCAAAAGAATAGCAGGGCAAGCTGCATTTATTCAAATCAGCATTATGTACAAAGAGACTCAAAAAGACTCATGATCAGAAAAGGTGAGCTGAGACCCACACCTATTTGGCTTTTTAGTGCATGGACAAGTAGTAAGGTGATAGTAATAGTCCTAAAGAATGCAAATTCATCCTTATATTCAGAAAAATAAACCTCAACAATGCAACATTCAAACTCAATATTTTCAATAGGAATAATCAGCAACTCATTGAAACCATGATAAATCTATACACACATTGTCTTCTCTAAACCTCCATAATCAAAATGATAAGCTTCATAATTTTTAGCAATGAAAGAAACAACCTGGTGTTTTGCTTGTTCAGGCTTAATGTTGTCTTCATTAACCTCCAATTGTGAAGAGTTGATGCCCATGTTGTCAAGAGGTCTCAACTGATGATGTATTATTCCTCTTGCATTTGAAACATGCACAATAAAATCAGAGTCATCAATGAGCAATTTAGGATGAAAACTAGATTGAACAAATTCAGAATTAACATCATGGAACTTTTCACCTGTTTGAGTATCTTCATGAGGAATTACTGATGGAATTGCATAAGCTTTTTCATGCACAACAAGTTTCTCAATAGGATGTTCATCAGGAGGCATCATAGACTAGTCCTCAAGCACATTTTCACCTACAACCATGTGATTGATTATGACTGTAATATTACTGTTTTAAGCATCATTCAGGTTTTCCTACGCATAAGTATGAACCATATTAGCTATCCCATCATTAATGAATAAAATCTATGAATTTACATTATGTAGTTCATCAACAGATAGAGAAAAAATAGAATTAGATGAATAAGAAGGCTCCTTGAATTCTTTTGTTGGCATTGGTTTAGGCTTGTAACTGTAACCCTCAATAACATCAACTTCTTTATCAACAACATCAACTCCTTCAATTTGCTTCATGGGACGTTCATTGGCAATCTGCTGAGGCTCCTCAATTGAAATCTCAACCTCCTCCAAGGCTGCCTCAGTGTTTACTGCTATGCCTTTCTTAGATCCAATGCCAGTTGACTCTTCTACTAGGCATTCATTGATAACTTGTTGAAATTATTCCATTGGAGACTCATTCTTCGTAGTTTCATGTGCATCCTTTGTATAATCTGACAACCATACTTTCTCTTCCACCTCTTATGTTGACTCTACTGATGTTTCAGTGTTATTGGATTTATGAACTTAGGTTTCTTAGGTATATCATGTAACATAAGGATTTCATCATTATCCAATCCTTTGACTTTCTTGAATCCTTCCACTACATACTCTCCTATTTTCTTTCTAGTCATGGAAGAACAGTTGTCCTTAGAGTTGTCCACAAATTTATCCTTGTTGTCTCCAGTGCTTTTGCCTTTATCAGCATCAAATTGTCCCCCATTTGTGAAATATTCAGTGGGCACATGATGGGACACTTGAACCTCCTCAATTGTAAACTCTTCCTTATCTAGTGGACCATTTCCATTCTCCTCATCACTTTCAAAAGATTGAACTATAGATTCTTCGTTGTATGCATACTCTATTTCAGCACTTTTATCTTGTTCTTCTTCTGGTCCATTCTCTTTGCTCCTTGGAAATAGGGCATGATCCACCACCAAGACTGATATTTCATAAGGATTAGATGGTACTATCTCTAGTCCACTCAAATTTTTGTTGGTATGTTGGAACTTTTGTTGGAAAATAGACGTAGCAGTTTGAAATTCTTGACAATCCAATTCAGAGTGTTGATTGGTGTTATGAAGCCTACACCATCCAAATAGAGCTTCTTTTTTTAGATATACACCAGTTGGGTTCTTTTCTTTATTTTTTGGCTGCTCCAAAGATGTTAGGACTCCTTCATTGTCAGGCCTTATACCCCAATTCCTATTTTGACATGGTAGTTTCCTTCTATCAAATGTCGTCCATGAGTGTTGATCTTTAAAATATTGTCTCCTATCAAGATTTTTCCCCTGATCTTGATCATAATTGGACTGAGTTCCCCTTTGGACAGCCTGAGGTTGATTGTTTTGGTTCCTTAGGTAGGTGACTTCAGTAGCCAGCTTCTTTACTAGCTCTATGAGTTCATCCAACCTCTCGTTGTCTGCATTGTTTGATGGAGGAACAAGATCAGTTGAATTTTTTATATAAACAGAATAGAACCCATGGTTCAAGGATTGGTTAAATATCTCAGAGCTTTGCAAGTAACTGGGTATATTAGCTTGTTGATGAGAGAATGTAGGTTGATTCATATTTGGATGGTAATTTGACATGGGTGGGGCTTGATTCAAGGGTTGACTTAGGTATGAAACCAAAGGTAATTGAGGGGCCAAACTCAACATAATTGTTTGATTAGCTAATGGAAAGGGTCCAAACAAATGTTGCCTCAAATCTGTACTTACTATAACAGCCACATCATAAGCTTCAAGTAGGCTGACAGGAGGTTTTTCTCTCCATTTCACAAAGGTAGATGTTAAACTATCCAAAGCCTCATAATAAACCTCCCTGGCAGAGGCATCATCTACAGCATAAGGGGATTGCATCCTAGCATAAGCCCTATAAAAACTATTATTGAAAGCCCCTATTGGTTCATTTGCCTCCCTCTTGACTCTAATAAACTACAGAAGTAACTCATTGGCATTGATTGGGATCTCAATTTTTTGTAAAAACACAGTCTCCAATTGAAGCCAAGTAGTGATAGACCTAGCATGAAGATGGTTATACCAATAAAATGCCTCTTCTCGAGGGAATATGGCTTAATTCTACATGCAACATCCTCATAATTAATTCCCCTATCTTTGAGGGTAGTTTTAAAAATCCTAATGTGCTCTTCACCAGTCCTTTTGGGATCATTAATTTGAAACTTGGAGCAGAAAAGCTTGAGATTATTTGGAATAACATTGTAGTTCTTGAAGGATAATGGAGATGGGTTGTTCACCAAGAAAGCCATTGGTGGAAGTGGGGGTGGTAAGCGCTGATGGATGACTGATTGGGGTTGCTAAAAGGGGATGGCTTCAGAATCAGATGAATATGGACTTGATGAAGGTGAGGAAGGTGAAGATGATGGAAGTGGTTGGGTAGATGATAATTCTCCTTTTCTTCTAGTTCTTCTTGACCTGGTAGGATCTTGTATTTCCTGAAACTCTTCTTCTCCTGGTGTAGATCGGGTTCTTCTTTTGAATCTCTTAGGAGAAATGCTAGACATAAATAGATCCAGCTTGCTTATTTAGGCCCTCCTTCTAGCACCAATCTGTTGATGATTTTTTCTGCACAGCAACAACTCAAACAAAATATGATATCTTATCTCTCTTGAAAGGTAAATCTTTAATAGCAAAGAGATAACCCCAAGGTCTCTAATGTCAGGTCTTGACAATGTAGTGAAACAACTCAGAGATAATGTGAATATTGTTGGTAATCACAAAGGGACCTTAAAAACAAATACTGGATCTTCAAACTTATTAGATTTTTCAATATATTGATACTAAAATTCCTAAATCTAACCTAGATAATAAAAGAAATAGAAAAATATAAGGGTTTAAGAGAGATCCTAAGATTAAAATTACTCCTAAAATCAATCACAACAATGATGAATGTTGCAAATTGTGAACCCCTAAACCTGCAAGTGCACAAAGACAACAAAGCACATTAATTTGTTAGTTCAAATGCATGCACACAAGAGTGAGAGATTCCCCATGAAATCCACCTATTTAAACTAAAATTAGGAACAAAGATGAAGAACACAACATAAGAAATAAAATTAAATCCTAATCAAGTTAATAGAATGATGATCCCATGGGGGAATTGGTGCCAATGAAGTGTTGCAATTGGCCCTTTCCCAATTCCTAAGTTGCAATGTGAGTTGATCTAGAAATTGTCAAATCTCCAAAGAGATTTGAGCATAACCTTGGTGCAAATGTGAAAATGAGGTGAATTCTTGGATGAAATGAGCAAAATTAGTTCTCAATTGAAGAGAGTAACTTTGCATGAAGATTGTGGATGATGATGGATTTGAGTATAGTAAGTTTACTCAAATTGTGGATGATTGAATGAGAGGAAGAGTCTCTCATTTATAGATTCCAAATTGGAAGAATGAGTGAGAATAAGCAATGTGGGATCATTCAACATCCAATGGCCAAGTGCCACTTGTCAAGATGTGAATGGTTGAGGAATGAGCACATTTTGGTCAATGTGCATGATAAATGCCCTTGGATTCAAATTTGAATATGACATGTTGGGGGGAGAGAAGAAGGGAGTTAATGTCACTTGGCTCAAGGTCAAGGATATGTAAGAGGCATTGAATGCCTTGTTGGAAGGACCAAGTCAACTTGGCCCTTTTGAATTCAAATGAGGGAATATTCCCTTTTGATGCTTTGTTGAGAGAAAATAGGCAATTAAATAAATCAAAGTAATTGATTTATTGTGCAAGTTGCATTCTCTAGAGGATTTTAGTGATAGGGATTAACTTAATCAAAGATTTGATTAATTTAATGAGGAATTAGGAGATGTGACAATTTAGACTTAAATTTATGAATTGATTTAAATCAAATTGAGAGGAAATGATTAATTAAATAAATGATTTTGATTTATTTAACTAAGAAGGAATATGTTAGATTAAATTAAATAATGTTTTAATTTATTCAATTTAATAAGATGACTTTAGAGAATTTAATCAAATAAAATGATTTATTTAATTAAACAGAAATGTAAAGTTAATTAAATTAAATTGATTAATTTAATCACTAGAGGAGAAAGACCTAATTAAATAAATAATGATTTATTTAATTAAGGGATGAAAGGTGTTGATAAGTTGAGAGTATGATTCAAAACGAAACGATGTTAGTAGGATCAGAATCAGGTGCATGTATATTTTACGTGTCTGCATTTTTCCCCTCTTTGAAGTAATATACTTGTTGCATTGATTCAAAGAATAAACTGTTGTGATCAAAGTTCAAAATTTTCTCGATTTTTCAGATGCCCCACTGTTGCCCCAGCAGAAGGATTACGCCGGTATACTGCCCCCTCGAGAGATCAAGCGGAAATGTACGATTTTTCGATCGAGATCGCGATAAAATGCGAGAGGAGTGGTTCTATTGATCAGAGGATGTAAGATAATTCTTTGATGTAGACAATTCTGATGATGTATAGACAGTCATTAGCCATGGGTAGCCTCGTGTATATTTTGATACAACACACCGATTTTAGATAGAAATGTCAGTAAAGATAGAAGAATAAGAAGAATAAGATGGATGGAAGGAGGATCCACACAAGTTCACATTATGAATGGTGATGATGATGATTTGCATTGCTAGGAGTTAGGATTTTCAAAGGGCCAATTACTTTATGTTTGATAACACACATAGGTACGATGCATCAAGGTATAAAGGACCAGGATGGCATTGTACCTAGTGTGATGGACTTTGACTCGTCAAACAGATAGGAGTAGTCTTGTTCACACTTGACAGACATAACCTTATTCAGAATGTAGTTAGATATTCCAGACATCTCGAGCCAAAACATAAAAAGGCAAGCCTTCTTATGTGGTCAACAAGATACCTAAAACATCCTTCCTACAAACAAAACAAAGTATGCATGACCAAGTTATTTTACAAGAATATCCAACAAGCACATCAAATAAAAAGATAATGACCATTGCCCCATTCCTTTCTCTCTAAACCTGTTTTGTTTAGGCATCATTGAGAGGTCCTTAGAATGAGCGCAAAATAAGATAAGTCAAAAAGACCAAATAAAGTAAACAAACAAGCTAATGTTCTTCATACCGCTAGCCAAGACTAACTACTATGGGGTACCTGATGCTTATGTCCATCGCAGGAAAGCTTCATCCTAAGACATGTAGTGATCAGGGTTTTGATGGGATTGATTTGGATGATAAGCTATTGATACTCCAAGTTGACCAACTTGCTTGTTTACTGACTTAGGCTTAAGACTTTGACGATTAGGTGTTCACTTTGGAACCTGCTAAACTTTCTTTTGACTGACTCACCAAAGGGTGAAGGCGACGATGATTTATTATGAGCAATGACAATCACGGGTGAAAGTGAGATGAAATGGATGCACCATTTTGGGTTTTTCAGATGTTTTGAGGCTGTTTTTGGTATTTTCAAGATTTAAGACGAAGACACTAACTTAAAGACCTATCCTAGGGGTCTCGAGAGCTGATCCATAGATTAGCCTTGCCTGTGTTATACACGCAGAGACCACGTAGTTTGACTGACAACAAACTTGACTTAATGATAAGATGAACAAATGGATTGCCATTTTATTGCTTAAAGGACTGACCTAAGATGCAGACTAGATGGGAAAATGGATTGCCAATGCGACGGATGCCTAAGGACTGACCCTAATTGTCTCGGGGGATGATCAAAGCTCAACCTTGCCTACGTTCAAGCTCAGAGACGACGCGGTTCAACAAGGTGAAATACTGACAAGACTCAATAATGAATTTTTTATTTTTTTTGAAGATTTTTTTATATTTAGACATGTTTTTGGATTTTTGGATGATTTGGATGTTTTTTGGATTTTTGATGAATTTTTCTAAATGTTTTTGGTTTTTCACATGATTTTGACAATTTGGATATGATATGTGATGATATCAGTGCCCTGTTTTGGGACTTTGTTGAAAATCAAGCTTAAGGTTGATCAATCGGATTGATGGATTGATAGTTTGACTAAGTGTGTTAAGTCAAACAAAACTGATAATGCACTTGTAAACTCTAGGAAGTTGTGTTATCCTAGAATAAAATCGTACAAAAGGGTAGTTTGACTAAGTGTGTTAAGTCAAACAAGGCGGTTTTGGATTTGATAATTTGGCTAAGTGTGTTAAGCCAAACAAAGATGATAATGAACTTATAAACCCAAGGAATTTGTATTATCCTAGAGTAAACTCGTGCACAAGATGATAGTTTGACTAAGTGTGTTAAGTCAAACAGGGTGATAATTGATTGGATTCAATTGATCAAGATTGATGAAGCTTGATTTGGAACAAAATTGTTTTGATGATTTGATGTGACGCTGACGTGCGCATTAGATGCAACTGATATTGATTGTTTGGATTGATGTTCGCTGAAAGATAAAACTTGATAAGGAACATCGTCTTCTCAAAATATGCCATGGGCTAGTGATTTGGATGCGTGCTCACAAATGCTTTAACCAATTTGATTTTTCGTTTGTCAATGTTCGGATCACCACATAGGTTAGAGGATATAGACCAAGATTTATTCTCAAAGCAAGATGTAAATATCTCCCCCCAGTGTCTAGCAATGTTTGAATGACCATGGGTGGATTCTTGGATAGACTGATGGATAAATGGATATGGATCATCTTGCGATAGGATAAGGTGTTCAAAAGCGGATGTGCCTTTGGATAGTGGTTCAAGGTTCAGATAGCGTTGGGTAGGATGGGATCAATGAAAATGACCCATGTCAAGATGTCTACCATAAAGCAAGTGTGCAACAAACCTTCATCAAGGTCAAGATAAGGTAGATATATGGCAATGTGTTGGATAATGGTTCATGGATGAATGGATGATATGGCCGAAATGTTGGATTTATTATGGATGGAATGAGATGCTTCCAATTGAACTGGTGTGCGTAGATGCTCGATTCTACACATGATGCCTGTTTTCCAGGTTTTCATCATGGTACCTATCCAAAGCGCCACCGAAATGGTTTTTGCTAAAGGACGATTTTTTTTCTTTACTGTTTTCAATCATTTTTCTGATTTTTTTTGGATTTTTTTATTTTTTTGTATTTTTTGAGAGATTTTAAGCTGATGTTGAACCACTTGGTGGTGCTGATGTTGATGCTTTTGTCATAATGTGCCATTGATATCATGTTTGAAGAAGTTGCTTTGCCAAGATACGTGCACATGAATGCAACTTTTGAGATCCCTGATCTGTTTTGCTGATACCAGAGTTAACTCTATCTTTGTGCGCACATTGTGATAGAGTGCCTTCTGAATCCTTACGATGAAGGGTTGCTGCCAATACATGGTCAATGTGAGAATTGGATATCATGCGTGGAGGCATGGATGGAGTGTGTTTAGGTATAAAAGATGGATTGGTTGAAATTTTGGAACCTTTGACTTTCCAAACTTGGGAAGATGAGCAATAATGGGTGGATACAGAAGTGTTCATGGAATTAGGACCAACTGCTTGATAAAATTTGCATGTTGCTTGAGAAGCTTTCTTTTGCTTTTGTGGACGTCTTGAATGGATACTGTTCCCTTTTTTATTTTTCCCCATAGTTTCTTTGACTAATGGAGTTTGATAGGGATAATATTTCTTTGTATTTTTTGGTATCCACTTATATTTGATTTGTCCTTCATGCTTCTTAGCTTCTTTTTCTTTGATAACATTCTTCATGCTTCGATTCAAGTCTTTATTTTGACGTTGTTCCCAATTTGTGGATGGGGTGATAGGTGGGTGAATATTCATGACATGGCAGGTTATAGCATTGGCATTGGTTTCATCATAAGGATCCTTCGTGCCCCCTATGTTGACATTTGCTCGAGATGAAGTTGCCCCCAGTTCTGTGGAAGTATCACTGATATGTGTATATCCCTTAATTGTTGAATAACCAAGGCCTTGATGCTTAGGATTTCCAACAATCTGTATTGGTTCTAGGATACCTTGTTCATGTAGGCCTAATCCTCTGCCTTGATAATTCATTTGCTGAAAAAATTTATTTGCCATAGAATATGATTCACCTTGGAAACAAGGTGCTAATCCTTCTCTGCTCCGTGGTGGATCTTCAAAAGTGACAACTTCTTTATTGATATAATAGCTTGCTCTTAAAAAGTTGAGTGATCCAACTTTATAAGTGATAGGATCCTCCATATGTGGGATGAATGCTTGATTGATATCTTTAGCTTGATCTTGTGAGATATCAGATTGTAGTGCTTCTTCAAGAAGTGTTGATGCTTCATTGTCCACACAAAATTCTTCCTCATAACTCACTTCACAGGATGTTTTTGATTCACGACTTATGTAGAAGCCTTCTTCATGATTTGTTTCTGATATGTCTCTGGATTTCTCTATATATTGATCATGTGTACAAATGTTAAGAGTAGGAGACTCTTGTTCTCAGTAAGAGTATGAGACTCTTATTTTCAATGACGATCATCTGCATGTCCATCCAAAGAAAGCATCTTATGGGTAGATGGAGGGGTATGTTCTATATGGATATGATCATTGTTTGTGACATCTTGGAGGAGAGTGGCCATCGCCTCATTGTAGTATCTTGCATATAAAAATTCTTGATCTTGATTAATGTCGAATTGCTTTCAACATGCTTTGGATCAAGTTCTTGACATGGGTCAATTTCAAAGGATGGATTGCTTTCAAAGGGTTCTTGGACATCGTCATAAGGCATTGGAAGTGGCTCAATATCCTCTTGATCTTTGAGTGGACTTGGATTAAATGGTGAGTTGAGAATTTCTTCAATAGCTATAACCATGAGGTCAAAAGATGTCAATATGTCTTGGAAAGGTCCATTGCTAGACTTTGGTGAAAGATGTTGATCATGCTTTGGAATAAATTCTTGAGATATGTCTTCTAACTCATTAGGTGATGTTAAGACATTGTCAACATGATGATTTTGAATTATGTCAATAGGATCAAATAACATCAACACTCCTTGAAATAGATCTTTGTAGGAGGGGTCTTGATCATGACTAAAAAATGGCTCTTGATGTATGTTGATTTGATCGTTGGATGAGGTGGAAACATCTTCAAGGTGTTCCTCGATGGATAGATCTTGATTATTGTTTTCTACAATTTTGGTGGGAACTTGTTGCAAGCTTTGTTGAGAGAGTAATGCTTGCATTTTCTACTGAGCCAACAACGCTTGTTGTTGGTCATGTTGTTGTGCCAACAATGCTTTTTTTTGGTCATGTTGTTGTGCCAACAATGCTTTTTGTTTGGCTTGTTGTTGAGCTGCTTGTTGATGGATTGCTTGCAATAATGCCTTGAATTGTGTTTGCTCATGTTGAGCCTGGTGTTGGGCTTGAGCTCAAGCCTGTGCTTGTTGGGTTGCTTGTGCCGCTTGTGCAACTTGTTTGGCTTGTTGGGCTTGGAGTGCCTTTTGGTGGGCAGCTTGTTGAGCAGCTTGCAACATGATGGAGAATGAATTTGTCATGTTGTGTTTTGGTGGGGGTGGTGATGGGTTGCGGATGGTGTTGATTGTTGGGATTGCTTGGATGGTTGCCACCTGTTGTTGCGATATCAATGGCAAAATGGGATGATTTGGTATGATTTTTTGATTTGGCATTGTAGGTTGACTTTGAAAATTGTTGTGGTTGAGAATCCTATTGCCTTGATTTAGGTAACTTTTATTTTGCATGGTGTTACCTTCACCTGGATCAATACCTAGAGTCGTCAACATATTGCTTGGATTTTGAACAACATTGGTGGGATTTGCAAATATGTCGACCCCAAAGTTTACCAAGTGTGGATTTGAAATGGGCATGTATGGATTTGGTGGGTAATATTGTTTGGAAAAATCATGCATTGAGCATTTGGTTGATAGATTTGCAAATTTGGACTTGGATTTAAATCTACCATTGGGAAAGGTGTTCCAAACTTTAGATTGGGCCTACTCACATTCATATTTGGAAGGGATAATGATGCCATGTATGGATTGCATAAATGTGAGTTTTGATAATCAATTGGCATTGTGAGGCTTGGATAATTTGGTTGACTTGGATTACTCATGATGGATGAATTGAGTTTAAACTCCCTATTTTTCTTGTGTTTTGACCTTGTTGACCTCTTAAGGGATTTAGGACCAATGATGAGATGAAAGGGTGAGTGATATGGATGTTTGAACTTTTTAGAACTTTGGATCAATGCTAGACTTTAGGAATTGATTTGATTTGGATAGTTTGACTAAGTGCATTAAGTCAAACAAGATGATGGTGAATTTGTAAACCCTAGGAAGCTGTGTTATCCTAGAGAAACTTGCTCAAGAGAATAAGTTGGCTAAGTGTGTTAAGCCAATGAAAGTGATCATGAACTAGTAGACCTCAAGAAGTTGTGTTATCCTAGAGGCAAATTTGTTCAAGAAGATTGATAATTTGACTAGGTGTGTTAAGTCAAACAAGGTGATGCTGATTTTCCAAAAGTCTAGCATGAATGATGTTTCCAAGGTTCCAAAAGTTGGTGAGATGGAAATTTTATTGATGTTTGAAATGGGTGGAGTGTTGATTTGATCCTAGATGACCGTAAGAGGACTTACTTACAAGACCAAGGTAATGAAGAACATGCTTTTCTTGAGGAGTAATTCAAACCAAAAGACCAATGTTTTTATGAAAACCATATGTCCCAAAAGAGAACAAGAACATGTGTGGTTCGATTTGTCTTTTATCTTGGCTTAATGAATTCTTTGTTACCAAAGGCACTTACTTGCTTATGTTTCAAACTATGTGTCTAATGTCCAACTTTCGATCTCATCCCACAAAGTCTGTTGTGTGGAAATCGAGGAAAATACGGCAAAAGTTCCTTATGTTTAACCTTGTTGAAAACAAATGACGGTAGAATTTGTGCACTTAGAAACCTCTAGGAATATGATCCATAGGGAAAGCAAAAGTGTCTAAATTCATCAAGAGTATTTGTTTCTCACAAGGGGTTTGAAATTTGAAGGTCTTGTGAATGTTTGTTTTCAAGTGTTTTGAGGACCAAGCAATGTGTTCTTTTCTTTCAAGCACTTTTACAATCCTAGGATGATGAGGCAATATTTTGTTGGGTTCCCACTTGGATGAATCCAGCTGCATATATCTTGTGCGAATGGCTAAATGCTTGACCACACTGGCTCCCCTCCATGGCACTCACTTATTCGGGTCAGCCAAGCATTAGTACCCATGAATCTCCTATGGCATACTTTCTATTTCCACAACAAGACCGCATGTATAACGTGGGGCGGCTTCAAAGGACATGACCTTTTGCACCAACAAGATAGACAAGGTTTTGGCCTTTTTCTAAACAAAGGGTTCTAATGCGGGCATTCTGTTCGTGGGGGATTATCCAATATCGATGAGAGTCCATTTTTGTCCATCTTGTCAGAATAATCCTTGTGATTCTTGAACTTTCCTCAAGAATCTACACTTATATACCGGTTGGAAGTCGCTTGGCTTTAGCGTGTTCCCGGTTGGGTCGTTCCCTTGGGTGATTACTTTTTCCCACAAGGCAGGCCCTCTAAGATAAAAAAAAAGCAAGCTAACATATCCCGTCATTCACACAACCTTTGTTGAAAAACAAAGGGGAAAACCTCCACAATATGTCGTGCTCACACTCACATGTTTTGTTCAATTTTTTAAGTGCCCAAATTGAAATGTGGAGGCAATCTTTTTAACAACCTAATATCACTAAAAAAAAATTGATTCTCAAGATCACAATGAAGTGCAAGAGAAGCGCTACACATTTTGAATGATATTAACTTGTAAAAAAGATAGCAAAACATGGAAAACATTTGTTCATTTTAAACCTCAAAACAATGATAACTTATTTTTTAGCACCAAATGAAGTGTGAGTTTGTCTTGTTCAATTGTTACCTTTTAAACAAAATCTAGTGTGTTTGCCTAAAGTTCTTTTTAGCCCCTTGGAAACTTTTGAAAGGAAATTTGATTGTTAATTTTAGAACCCAAAAGGAAACTAGTGTCCTAAAATCAAAGAACTTATCAAATCCTTTATAGAGTGTCAAAAAACACTTTAGTGTTTAAAAACACTTTGTACAAAATAAGCATGGTGTCATAAAAAAAAGGTTGCTTGTTCTTTTTAAATCCAAAGTGAATTTAGTGTTGCTAAAGCATGAATGTAACAAATTTCTTAGAAAGGGATTATAAGTTCTCCCAAAAGTGTTTAAAAACACTTGATACAATGAGATTTCAACAATTTTTTAGATTTTTCCGTTTTTGATAATTTTGCATCTATGACTTTGAGAGTCCTATTTTTTACCAAAAAATTTTTAAAACTAAGGTAGGATGAATTGCCAACTAAGATTTGAAATTGGAAACATTTGTTTTGAGTTATTAACAAAAAAAACTTTCAAAAATCTAGGAAAAAACACTAAAATGTCATTTTGAGGGCCAAGATGAAAGTTTCAAGCCCCAAAAATGTGCCAAAATCGCCACCAACCTATTCTTGATAGTTTGGCCATCCCTACGCCACCTCATAAAGAAACCACATGTAAAATTTCAGCAAAAACCCACATCCGAGTCAAAAGTTATGACCTCGGGAAGTTTCCTGCATCACAAAAAAAAAGTTAAAAAACTAGAAATCTGCAAGTGTGGTGCAATTAGCAAATGCAGTGCAGTTTGGAATAGATGCGGTGTTATATAGCGCCACGCGTTTGACTGGGTGCGGCGCTCTGCAGAAACAAAGACCGTGGGTGCGGCATAGTTTGGAAGCGGTGGAGCTTGGCAAATTTTTTAAATTTCAAGCGTGGGAAGCAATTGCGGTGTTGTATAGTGTCGCGGTCTTCAAGGGGTGCGGTGCAATATAGTGCCGTGTCTGAGTTAGCGGTGTAATACAGGACCACGTGCCTGATCTGTGGTGCAGTTTCTTGTGTGTGGTCAAAAAATGTGAAAACGACAGAATTTTCCACAAAAAAACGTGATGAGATGGTTCAAGCCCTCCTTCTAACGCCAAAATGTGAACCCCTAAACCTGCAAGTGCACAAAGACAACAAAGCACATTAATTTGTTAGTTCAAATGCATGCACACAAGAGTGAGAGATTCCCCATGAAATCCACCTATTTAAACTAAAATTAGGAACAAAGATGAAGAACACAACATAAGAAATGAAATTAAATCCTAATCAAGTTAATAGAATGATGATCCCATGGGGAATTGGTGCCAATGAAGTGTTGCATTTGGCTCTTTCCCAATTCCTAAGTTGCAATGTGAGTTGATCTAGAAATGGTCAAATCTCCAAAGAGATTTGAGCATAACCTTGGTGCAAATGTGAAAATGAGGTGAATGCTTGGATGAAATGAGCAAAATTAGTTCTCAATTGAAAAGAGTAACTTTGCATGAAGATTGTGGATGATGATGGATTTGAGTCTAGTAAGTTTACTAAAATTGTGGATGTTTGAATGAGAGGAAGAGTCTCTCATTTATAGATTCCAAATTGGAAGAATGGGTGAGAATAAGCAATGTGGGATCATTCAACATCCAATGGCCAAGTGCCACTTGTCAAGATGTGAATGGTTGAGGAATGAGCACATTTTGGTCAATGTGCATGATAAATGCCCTTGGATTCAAATTTGAATTTGAATGTGACATGTTGGGGGGAGAAAAGAAGGGAGTTAATGTCACTTGGCTCAAGGTCAAGGACATGTAAGAGGCATTGAATGCCTTGTTGGAAGGACCAAGTCCACTTGACCTTTTTGAATTCAAATGAGGGAATATTCCCTTTTGATGCTTTCTTGGGAGAAAATAGACAATTAAATAAATCAAAGTAATTGATTTATTGTTCAAGTTGCATTCTCTAGAGGATTTTAGTGATAGGGATTAACTTAATCAAAGATTTGATTAATTTAATGAGGAATTAGGAGATGTGACAATTTAGACTTAAATTTATGAATTGATTTAAATCAAATAGAAAGGAAATGATTAATTAAATAAATGATTTTGATTATTTTAACTAAAGAGGAATATGTTAGATTAAATTAAATAATGTTTTAATTTATTCAATTTAATAAGATGACTTTAGAGAATTTAATCAAATAAAATGATTTATTTAATTAAACAGAAATGTAAGGTTAATTAAATTAAATTGATTAATTTAATCACCAAAGGAGAAAGACCTAATTAAATAAATAATGATTTATTTAATTAAGGGATGAAAGGTGTTGATAAGCTGAGAGTATGATTCAAGACGAAACGATGTTAGTAGGATCAAAATCAGGTGCATGTATATTTTACGTGTCTACACAAACGAACAAATCTCCAACAAAACCAATCTCTACTTAATCAAGGACAAGCCTACAACTCCGTAGAAATAGTGGAATCTTCTAAAGAAACAAAAGATTTTCAAACTATGAACATTCATCCACATACCCAGTAAATGGTGCAATGTAAACAAGCATTCACAGTTGAACTTAGCACAAAATAAGGTTGAGACTAACTTTACATAGCAACTTACAATTAGAAAATTGCTAAAAGTATGGATTGGAGATCGATCAACATCATTAACATTTCACCATTATCATGAAAGATCTGAAAACTAACATCTAACACTGAGAATCAAGAACAAGAAACCATAAATTTTTTGAAACATAACACAATGTTTTCCAAATCAACAACCCATTTGCATTATCTTCTCCAGCATCACATAACAATTTTCAGCTCTCTCTTCTCGTACAACTACTAACTTGCAAAATTTAACTTCTAACTTAGTCAATTCTGGCTTTGCAGCCTCTAATTAGTTATTCTCTAACCCCTTACAAGTGAGAAGGCACTGACCTTTTATAGATTTTACAATTCAGATTCAATGGCCAAGATTAAATCAATCCAATGGCACAGATTGCTCATCTAGAAACATCCATCAGTTACATTAGGGTTTTGGCATCTAGATACATCATCATTCAATTGCATAAAAGTAGTTACATCCTTGAGCAATGAGGAAATAATATTCTGCCAACTTGGCTTGGATAACAATCCTCATTGGAGAGAGAAAACAGCATCACATGTCACTCCATATTTGAAACATATCTTTTAGCTATAGACAGGTTGTGGCACAGATTCTTATATAAGTCAGCATTAAAATATTTCCATATTTTCCTCTTGGCATGAATCCATATGCAAGTCCTCCTTTTTGATTTATTTAATCCTAAAAAATAGATATCATCATTAGTAGCTCACATGTTAAAAATCCAATCCAAAACAAATTTAAATAGAATCTTGGCCTTTTAAGAAAACTTTCCATTTTCGAAAAATTTTCATCTTCATTTTTTTTCTCCATCTCAAAAATTTCATTTTCAGGAACATTTTAAAATTTCAAGAAAAACCATTTTTGGAAAAGAAAAGAAAAATGCATTTCGGGAAAAAATCCATTTTTGAAAATTTTGGGATTTTGAGGTGGGCTTGGAATTTTTTGGAAAATTTCGTGGATTTTGAGGGGGGCATGGAAATTTTGGGATTTTGAGGGCCTAAAGGAATTTCGGGGATTTGAGGGCCCGAAGGAATTTTGGGGATTTGAGGGCTTGAAGGAATTTTGGGGATTTTTCGAGAACACGTAATTCCACAAAGAGCCAAAATCCCCGAAGTAGTCCTCGTCGAGTATTCAAGGCATGGATGGAAATCGAGGAATTCTATCGAGGGAGGAAAATCTCGAGATTCCAAGCAAAGTCAAAATCCCCTAAACCTCATAACTTTTTTTCTAGAAGGAATTTTTGAAAAGTTCGAAAAGCAACTTGGCCTAATTTTTCGTCCTCTATATACTCGTGCAAAAAAAATTACACATAAAATTGAAAATTCACCTCAAAAATCCCCTTTATAAAATCCAAGGCCCTAAAACGCTTCAAAATACTGCCTTTATCAAATCAAATCCAGACTTAATCACAAAATAACCTCTCAAGAAGAGCAAAATTGAAAATTGAAAAATTCAAGGTGTAGAGATGTAGAAGAAAAAGAGGGTCCCTGCCTTCGGTGGGGTGTGTGTGCAAAAAGTGCACAAAAATTCCTACTTGTTTCTTGACTAATGAATGATTGTTTGTTCATATTTGAGCAGGTCTAGGAAGAGCATTCACAAATATCCATTCACATTTAATATTTATCATGGAATCCAATACATGTTAGTGCATGAAAGAGTAAGTGGTGGGACGTTACTAATGCGGTTATATGCATAATTAATGTTTTTAAAGCAGAAAGTTGCCACAAACATTGTGAGGCCAAATGACAATAGAATCAATTCTCTTATGTAGGAAAAATCGGATGGATATGCATTACATCACATGGTAATTACAAAATACCTCATTAATTTGTTTTGATTTTGAGATGGTCCACCTGTTGTTATCTTTTATGTTTTGCAGGTGACTATGAAAAGGAAGAAAAATTTGGAGATGATTTCTTGTGGCGGATTTTGGAGGCGAGACAAAAAGCAGGAACTGAATGTTTGAATCCCCTTAATAGCAACTCAAGAAGAGAAAAGGGTGGTACAAGTGCCAAGACCAGTCTTCCCAACCAACTCCCTAACTTTTCGTATGAAAATTCATCACTTAATTTGGGTGAAGGTGGAGCTTGTATAAGAGGGAATAGTCCTAGAGTTCCTTTTTATAGAGAACAAGAAGGGCCTATCATCAAGAATTTTTCACATTGCATGCTCGAAACCTCTCCCTCCCAAAATCCTTCGCCATCAAGAAATTTGACCTATAACCTACAAATGAATCATGGTGTATTGGGCAAGCATGGATCTCCTAGTAGCCTACCTCTATTTTCACCATGGTGCAAGTCATGAGTATGCAGTGTCTAGCCTTGTGGCACAAGAAATTTAGGTTTCTTACACTATTTTCAATAGAATTTACCCAATCCCTTTGTAAAAGGATGACCAGTCAAATTATTAGTGCTTTCTATCAAGTGCATAGTAAATTATATGAAAATTGTATAGATTGGAAATACCAATTTTGAAAGCATGCATGAAACGATATCCATAGGAAACTCAATAAAATCAACTTATTCAGAAAGCCTTGAGTCTTTGATAGAAAGTCCTATTCATAAAGGGTGGTTATGTTCTTCTTTACTTGCAGAATACAAAATAAATCAAACAACCTATTTTGATCTGAAATCAACTTACATTCACAAAATTTGCACACATTAATATGTTATAATTTCTTCATCCTTCAACATATAGAGCATACACCACCACTTCACTTCTATTCCCAAAATCCATCAAACATAAAACTATATATCTTGCTAAAACAATAGTAATTGAAATGAATATATCAAAAAGGCTAATAAAAGAGTAATTGAAAGGAATATAATTAAGATGTAATTGTTATTTCAAGATAATCAAAAGGAATCAAATCAAAGTGAACTGATATTGTAGGTTGAGACAAGATTATGACTCTGAAAACCTCCTTTGAGCTTGATTCAAAATATCGCCTTATTTGAGTTAAGATTATGGTTCTAACATCTCCCTTAAGTTTAATTCAAAGTATTATCATGTTTTGAGGCTAAAGTAATTATTCTTTTATGGAGCTATTTGAATGCAACAATGTCAAATTTTTATATGAGGAATTTAGGTACACAAGTTATGAGGAACATAAATGATTACAGACAATTCCATTTCCAATAGATTTATGCAAACTTCTATTTTATTTATTTGTTGAATTTTTTAGTATCTAAAGTATTTTTGCTCAATCATTTTTGTGTGTATCTTACTATTATAGCATTCCATGTAACTATGCTTCTTTGAAGGATTTTCCCAATCATACCACATTCCTTGTTTTTATCTATTACTTGATAAAGATATCCATTTATAATATATTGTTTGGTGAAGGGTATAACTACACCATAGAACCCTCATAATTAAAATCACTTTATCACTACAATTTAAAATTTAAAAAATGAAAATTAAATAAAAAAATATTATAAATTTATTATTACATATAAAAATAAATTTTTAAGTTAATATATTTAAAACATAAAAAAATACAATATTTAAAAAAAAAAAATTGATAATATTTCAAAAAGAAAAAATCATTAATATTCAATTTTATTCAAAATTAAATATTATAAACGAAGATTTAATTGTACAAAAATGGAGCAACATAAATAAATAGTCTAATATAAGGCCTTTCATAATAAGATCACATCTAAAATCAATTTAAAACTAGCAATCACACTTTGGTGTGCAATGGGTATGTCGAAGATGTGTGGAAGGTAAATTAGGGAAACTATTAGTCTATTTTTTGCATACATTTGTGTAGTAAACATGAGATCAATTGGTAGTCCATTTAGAAAATGATGTTTGTGTAATAAAGGTCTCAAATTTCAATATAAAAGTGACAAATTCAAATCAATTATGCATCCACTTAAAAGGATCTACACACAACTAAAACAAAACATCTAAATCAGGAAGATAATCAAGCTCCATTACCAATAGGCTCATGTTATGCTTCAAATAGGGAGAGAGGGAGAGAGAGGGGGGGTAGAGATGGAAAGAGGGGGAGATATAGGGGGAAGAGCAAGAGAGAGACAAAGGGGTAAGGAGATAGAGATAGAGATGGAAATGAAAATGGAAATGGAGATGGAGATGGAGGAGAGGGATATGGAGAGGAGAGGGAGATAAATAGGGAGAGAGGATAGAGGGATAGATAGAGATGGAAGACATAAATATATAGAGATGGAGAGATAAGGAGAGACAGGGAGAGAATGAGTGGGGATAAAAATACAAAGATATAGGGAGTGATAAATAAGAGGTAGATATGGAAAGATATAAGGGTAGAGAGACATATAGAGTTAATAGGATAGAGATAGAGGTATTGATGAAAGAAGAAATATGGAGAGATAGAGATAGAGAGGTAGAGAGATAGATATAGAGATATGAGGTAGAGATAGGGAGGGAGAAACAAGTAGTGTGTGTGTGTGTATGCATGAGAGAGAGAGAGGGAGATAGTTATGTATAAATATATGGAGAGGGGGGAGAGGAAGGAGAAAAATAGAGATAGGAGAGAGAAGTATAAAGATATAGAAAGGAGTGATAGGGAGAAAGGGGGAGATAGTGAGAGATAGAGATAGAAAGAGGGAGAGATAGGGATATAAAGGAGAGATGGAGAGATAGATACAACTTGTGAAAGATGGAGGGGGTGAGATATAGAGAGTCAAAGACAAAGACAGGGCAATAAATATATAGATGGAAGGAGAGACAAAGAGGGAAAGGGATAAATAGAGATAAAAAGAGGGAGACAGTGAAAGAGGGGCAGTTGGAGAGAGCAAGATAAAGATATAGGAAGTGATAAATAGAGAGATTTAGAGAGGGATATAGAGAGAGTAGGAGAGATGGATGGATAGATTGAGTGAATAAGTGAGAGATAGAGATAATGAGATATAAATACTGAGGGAGAGGGAGAGATTGGAAGATAGAGATAGAGGGAGAAGAGTGAGATAAAGGAGGTGATAGAGATAAGTAATAGAAATAGAGAGTGAGAGAGAGATAAATAGGGTAGAGAGGCAAATATAGGGAGTTTGTGTGTGAGAGTTAGATAAATATATAGAGATAAATATAGGGAGGGAGAAATAGGGAGTGTGTGTGTGTGATGGAGAGATATTGAGATATAGATAGAGAGGGATATATATATGGAGAGAGAGAGAGAGAGGGGGGAGAAATAGAGAGAATAGAGAAGTAGAGAGATATAGAAAGAGAGAGTGATAAGGGGAGAGAGAGAGAGAGAGAGAGAGATTAGAAAAGATATAGGGGAAAGAGTGAAAGATATGTATGGAGAGGTAAGGAGATAGAGATAGGGGAGATTCGGTAGAAAGGAAGATAGAGATAGAGATGAAGATGGATATGGAGAGAGAGGGAGAGAGCAATAGAGATAGAAAGAGGGGGAGACAAAGAGAGGGAGATCTATGGAGGGATTAAAATATATAGGAAGCTATATATAGAGGTAGAGATATATATAGAGATAGGTAAAAATGTATTAAATTAGGATATATATGTATATTAGAGAGAGATGGAGATATATATATATATATGTATATATAGAGAAGGAGATATATATGTATATCTCCCTTGAGGAGAGAGAGGGAAATATATATGTATATCTCCCTAGAGGAGAGAGAGGGAGATATATATGTATATAGAGAGAGATGGATATGATTATGATTAAGATTAAATTAGGTTAGGATTCAATAAAAATTCTAAGATAAAGCTTGGAGGGTTTAGGTGATTGAATATAGATCAAGATGACAATTAGGGTTAAGGTTAAGGATTAATTAGGATTAGAGTTGTGGTAGAGCTTTTAAATTTTTCCCCCCTTGTGAGTTTGTTTTACTTCGTCCTTGGCTCTAATTGGATGGGTTTTTACAATGAGTCTTGGTCATGGGTATTCTATTCGAGTGATGACTTATTATTAAAGGTGGTCGGTCACTTAAGTATGGTCTTAATCCCCTTTTGGTCGTTACATTACCAACCCCTCTTTACCTGCCTTCTCGGTCTTTTGCATCCTGACTGTGTTTTATATTTCCTTAGTGTTGGGTTGGTAAAATGTTTAGATTAGTCCCTAAAAATATTTTTGGCCTCGAAGGTCGTTTCCCCGTCCACCTAGTCAGTCCCCTTTTTATAAATAACTTTTTCGCATGTGCATATTGCATAGCCGTCAGATGAAATGATTTGTATCATGACCGTTCCTCACAGACCTCACAAGGTTTCCTGCTGATGTCACTAAAGTGGGGTGAGGTATGCGAGATGCTGCCACCTGTCACCTATGATTGTGGGGATTAGTTTTTGTTCGTTGACCGATGAAGGACACTGATGCTAATAGTTGTTACTTTACCAACGCATTGTCGTCATTCCTCGTTGACCTCATGCAATTAAAACATTAGTTTTAATAATTTTGCGTGGTGTGAAAATTGTTGACACGTTGACGCTAATGTTGTATGAGGGATGATCAAGGTGGGACCCGCTTGTGCTGAGGTGGTTTCCTATAGGCGGTTTTCTATTCCCCTAAAGTATGGTGAACAAACGTGGCATTTTCAAACCATTTTGACTTGATCTGAGCTGTTCTTTTTGGCTTGCATTATTTTGGATCAACGACTGGCATTTGAAATAGGCTGGTGTTGTACTATAGACATTTTATCTCATGCGAGTCATTAGTAATGGTAGAGTTCGAACTGTGCTCTCATAATTAAATGCTAAAAGATCAATGAATTGCTATTTTCGTGTGAATTTCCACGATAAAGAGAAATCGCTTGGTACCGAGTGAAGCAAGCTGTCTTTGTAATTTTCAGCCTTACTATCACTAATGTTTAGCAAGTGAAACCATAAGTAACACATATACCATTTCTTGTGTTTTCAGAAGCTCTTATGGTTGTTTGAAGAAAAAATTTCGACTGCTTCTTGTTTTGTTCCTGAAGGATTGTTTGAGTTAATTTTCTCTAAATTATGTTAAAGCTTGTCTTGATAATTGTTGTGGCTTCTTGAATTGTGAAGCATTTTTGTTTAAGTCTATAGGGTGCAAGTTATAATTGTTTGACATTTAAAAAATCCTCACTCGAACTATTCTCTGTCTTGTATAAATGGCACCCAAGGACCAAAGCTCTGGCTCTGAAACCAGTACTAGGTCCTTTTCCCATGATATTATAGACTTATTAAAACCCTCTACTAGAAAAAGGCTTGAGGGAAAGGCTTTGTTTTATGGGCCCTTACCCCTAGAAAGGTTAACTAATAAACAATGTGTAGTTCGAGACACTGAGTTACCGTATACCGGATGGTAGTTGTTCTCAAATTGGTTTGGGAATAGGAATTTGTGTGTTCCTTTGTGTAACCCATGGAGGTTGGATCTTGGTAAGCTGGTGGTCCCTAATGTCTACTTGGATGTAGATTTTTTAAAATATGTTGCTGCAAGGTATGACCCTGTAACTAGAGTTTTCAAAATGCACTCTGGCATAGAAACGGTAAAGATAACCAGGGAGGAAATTACAAAAATATTCGGTCTACATGAATGGAGTTAGGATATGGTTGCCATTAATCTTGACGCTTTCAGAGAAGAATATAGAAATACTAAGGGTTTATTCAGAACATCTGTTTTGATACCTCATTTGGCAACCTCAGGAAGAGGAAAGAATAAGAAGCAGGTAGTGATTGGTAAGAATGAGCCAGAACATTTTCCTGTGAACTATTTCAAGAAGACAGTTTGTGCCTTGTGCCAAGTTCTAGGAAATAGCTTGAAGACCACTCTACCTATTGATATCATGTATATGGTTGTCAATCTCCAACATCCAAGTTTTAATGTGGTATATGATTTTTCCACTTACTTGGCAGAAAAAATGCATGGGTGTCTGGTGGCCCTAAAGGAAGGAAAGAATTGGGTTGGTTTCAGGTGGTTTTCCCTATTAATGCACATGTTTTTGTATAGGGTTCAGGTAGTGTTTGGGCAGGATATGGAATGAAAGAAGAAGGAGGATAATGTTGACATGCATGTCCAATATTGGACTAGGATACTTGATATGCATGATCACAAATTTGTTTATGTAATGTTCCAAAATTTCTTTGGATCCAAGTTGAAAAGAGCTCTAGTTTGTGATCCCCCCGGGATTCCTAAAGAGATTCATGATTTCTTGAGGCCAATGGAAAGAAGACTTGAATTAAATTTGACACATAATTGGGGAGATATTATCCCTTATCATAATACAACAATTTTCAGAGTATATGGCACTAATGTCAATCCATATGTTCTACCCAGCAATGTGCCTCTAAGAATTGGATTTTTTGAAATCATGAGACAATTGGGGTGTGCTCAAGAAGTACATTTTCTAGCAGAACAAATGAAAGGATCTTTCTTTCCTGAGTATACAGCATTTGATGATTTTGTTATGGAAAAGGGAGGATGGAAGGATTTATACATATTGCTTAGACCTTATGGATTAAAGAATGTATGCCCTACGAATCATGATCATGAGGGTTTTATTTCTCAAATGAAGGCCAAGCATCAGACTGAAACTTTTGTCCACAATTTCTATTTTCCTGAAGACATTACCAGGAACATTTTTTATTTAGAGATACAAGAAGAGAGAAAGGAAAAATACATTGCCTTTACCAAGATGGTAAAAAAGAAGCAAGAAAAGATACCTGCTTTCAATCCCATACCAAATATCAATGGTGAGTTGAACAGGGTTATGTATTCCATTGACAATTTTAAGAATTTGGTGGGGATTCTGAAGGATGAACGGGTTGTGGAAGAAAGGGGAAAGTCACAAGATATTGAGGAATACCTTTAAGTAAGGTTGGAGGAGAGGCCTACCTATCAACACCTAAAGAAGATCAAGGTTTTTTCTAGGAGAAGAGGAAGTAGGGCTGAGGAAGTTGCTAAAAGTGTTGCACCATCTTCTTCAGGGGAGTCATTGACAAATATTATTGATTTGGATTCCCCTCCGAGGATTTTTGACCATACATGTCCATCATCACCAAAGAGACAAAAAATTGAAACAAACAAGGTGGTTGAATATGATGGCGATGAGGATGAAGAGATTATTGTCACTCCTGATGAAATGCATCAGGAAATGCCATCTTTCCCATTGGACACTTCATCAAGTTTTGGGGTAGTTGTTTTAAGGTTGGGAAAAGATGAAATAAGGGGAATAACCAATAATGATGACCTAAGGATGGAGGCCTGCAGAGAGTTCATGATGGATGAATCTTTTATCCAGACCAATGATTTTAAAGATTTTGTATAGAGGGCACATGTCTCATTATATGCTGAGAGGGTGGCTCAAGAAATAAGTTTGCACCTTGAGCTCCTAGAGCAAGTAATTCAGTCTAAAATTAGGTTGCAAATGAAGGAAAGGTTCAAAGAAATAACACCAGCGCAGGGCCGAGCATTGGTACAGAAGAGTGGAGTACTATTACTTCTTGAATGGGATATTGTTGATGTTGTGCTTTTCGATAAAATAAGAAGGGCCAATAGGCCACTTCTTGCAATGGATAAAGAGGCTATACTGACATTTAAAGGATTAGCTTTTAGTGAGGAACGGGATGCTTTGGCAATCTGGTCTTTTTCCACTGGATCTAGGAAGACAGTAGTCATAGAACCATCTAACTTCGGTGGTCACCTTATTGTAAGAAGAGTTTTTGATACCCCAGCATTGGAGGCTGTTGATATGGTAATGAATGTTACCAAGTTCACTAGGGCAACTGTTGAGGATTTAACCAAGGACCGGGATACTCTGAGAGGTCAATACAATGACATTATTATTGAATATAATAAGAGTCAATAAAGGGTTGTAGAGCTAGAAACTGAGTTAGCCTTATTAAAGTAGAAAATGGAGACATTGAAGTATGAGGGGCAAGCTAGCTCTAGCTGCACTATCTCTGACCCACTAGTGGAGCAATCTCAACCCTCTTCACAAGGACAGTCCTTAGCTATTGTTCCATATAATATGGGATAGGTGCCTATTACAGTTGAAAGGGCCAATAGCCCAGTAGAAGGACTCTCCAGGGAGAAATCAATTCATCAAGTTGAGGAGTATAAGGAGATGGTGCAGCAAATCCATGAATCAGCAAGGAAGAGAAATTTGATGATTGTGGACACTATGTTGAAACACTTAAACAGGAGGGTCCAGGGAAAATTGAATAGTGTTCATGCAAATTATGCTCTAATGTTGCAAGAACTTAGGATGCTCCCAAGAGATAAATATTTTTCCACCCCATTGTTGGACAGATGGAGCCCCAGAATTGAGAAACTGAGATTCATGGCAATAGGAGAAAAACAACATGGGGATAAGTATCCTATGGTTATATCAATTTATCAATTTTTCAAGGGAGTCATGGAGCAAAAGTTTAATGGGTGTGTTGCCCCTATGGAGTTAAAGATCAAAGGGTTAAAGGCCAAATATGATGCAATGGACTTAACTCCATTGCCACACATTTTGAATAGTCAAGATGAGGTAAAACCTTTGCAGGTTTGGAAAGAGTAGATGGCTAATATAATGATAGCTTAGACACATGAGATATGCAAAAATGTTGACATTCGTATGCTAGAGAATACATTGGAGAAACTATCATTTGTCATTATTTTCTTAGAAAACTTTGATAAGAAGGCCACATCAGTAATGGTGAAATATGCACCCTAGCGAGATAAGATTGATCAAGTTATGGCCTTTAAGTGGCCATCTGAGGAAGATTTTGAATTATGGAAAAAGGTATTCACTAATGAGTTTGAAATATGAGTACTATAGTTGAGAAATGCAACTTGGTCATGTATAATACAGATCTAGCCTCAAAAGTTATATGTGAAAATATGCATTTTCCTTTCAACTTCAAGTACATGCTGCTGAGGTGGAATAAAGTATTATAACAGTTAAATATTCCTTTGGTTTGAATGAGTGGCCCTTTGAAGGGCGGTTTCTTTTCTTTCATATCAACTATAGATTATTCTTGTCTTATGTCTTTTCCCTCTAAACGCATGATGCAAATGTAACTGAATTGGGACTTAGCAGTCCAATTAAAAATGGACATGTGTACCCTCCAACCTAAAGCTTGTTTTGCTCCCTTTTTTTATAAAATGGAATTTTGGGTCATGGTAGAGGGTCTATTGAAATATCCAAGATTTGAGAAATAAGGGTTTGGTGATAGAGATTGTATGAATGTAAGTCCAAGTCTTAAGATTTTGAGTTAGACAAGAGAACTTGGTCAGTTATGGGGTTCTTAGGCATGTTCGTATTAAATATGAAAATGTTTTGAGTCTTTTTTCTTTCTTTTTGTGACATTTTGTATAAATTATTAATGAAATAAACGTCCAAGATGATTTTCATTTATCTTCATTTGTTCTTTACTATGAATTGTGTTTAACGATGGATTTGGTTCAAAGGATCAGTTAAATGCTTCAATTAATCAGTAATTTCATGCAAGCTAGCAACGGGATTCATAAAGTAGTGGTAGACTTAGATACAAATATATGGATTGTAATGCGATTCATATGGATCATAAGTGTTTAAGATGAAATTTGCCATGTAGTTCAGTTTTCTCATTTGACTTCATGCTTTAGGATATGACACTGGAATTTTGATCATGGTTATATTTTCTCATGTCTTGTGTTATGACTTCAGAACATTTTATTCAAATATTTCCTATCAATCTACTTTAGTTGTGTTTACGATTCTCTGCTAATGGGACTCAAGCCTTTTTGAGGAATAGCCAATTTCTTGAAAGATTTCATCCTTTTAGTGTAGATGGGGGAATTTATCTCTTGTTCATTAATGTGTGGTTGAATTGTTTAAAGTTGTATTTAAAGAGCATATTTTAGGGAATACCCTCCCAGGTCTTACAAATCCCGAAGTGTAGGAGAATTAGCATTACTGCTTGTTCTCGTCGAGTTGGCCAATTGCTTCCTAGACCTTTATCATTCAACATGGAAAGTTCATAGAAGTTCTCAAGAAGTCTGCATGGGTTGTAATAAAAAACACCAATAGGATGGTGACTCCGTTGGGGAATTTATAACATTCAAAACCTCTAAGTGCAAATCTGGTATACTCAGAGTTATTTGTCACGATAGAATTATTTTAATTTGTGAGTGTATATGTCATGTTTAGCACATCCATATAGTTTTCATATGTTCTTTGTTGGTGTGTCAGGTAATGTTTAGGATCTTATGCAAAGTCACGAGTGCAAAAGTGAAGTGCAGTCACTTCATAATTCTCAACATTTTGGGTGGTGACTCTGATATCTCAAACACAAATATTCATATAAAGTACCAAAAGCAACGTGCAAAGTAAGGTCCTCGTGTACCAACAGCCATGACGAAGACTAGAAGCTATGCAAAAAATAATCCAGAGCCAATGCTAGAGCTCGAACCTGGACAGGACAAGAAATGGGTGAAAGTAAATGATACACCAAGTATGTTTCATCTCCTACTTTAAATGTTGAGGTAAATAGTTATTTTATTAGTGGAGATTCCTCAGAAGTTGTTACATCTAATATGGATCATGGTAGTTTTCCTATTGAAATGACACGTGAAGTTGAAAATGATATATCTAAAGAAGAGGAGTGATGGGGTTTTTGGGAACAGAATAAACATTTCCGAGTAGCCATAACACCTGTTGTTATGTTTGTTTTCACTGGAAAAAATTTCAAACCATGAGGGGCCTCTTTGAATGAGGAAGTGCCTTTTCTTCAAGATGAAGATCAGGTAGAACAGCCTTATTATACTCCTACTCCAAGTGAGGTAGGATATATCCTCAAAAATGAGACGGATATAGATAGGGATATGCAAACCTTGATTTAAGAAGAAAAGAGGTTGCAAGAGGCGGAGTACAATAGGGACAAGATAAGAAAAGAGAATCTGGAAAGATTCTGGGCCAAGCAGCTCAAAAGAAATGCTCAGAAAAAGAAAGTTGAGAAGCTGAGAGAAGACGTGGCTAAGAGAAAATCCTTTGAGGAAACAGTAGCTAAGGCAGCTGCTGAAAAGGCTCGTGAGTTGCCTAAAGCAACAATTTCTATGGGAACTGTTGCCGCTGCTACATATACCTCTTCTATCCTAGCTACCAAAACCTCTGGCCCATTTGTTGGGTCTAAGAAGGCAACCTTTGTGGATCATGGGAAAGCCCCTATTGATTAGCCCAAGAAAATTTCCCACGGTTCTATTAATTATAAGATCCATATTGATACTAATGTTGAAACAAATAATGTTACTGACCTCGGGCCATTACATTTTCCCCAAAACCCCAAACTCTTGAGATTGTAATTAATCAATGATCAGTTGCAAGCTGATCTAAGAAAGGCAGAAATAGAAGTTGCTAATGCCGAAATGGCAACAAAAATAGCTTTCCTAAATATGTCTACACCTACCCCCCAATCTTTTGGTTTAGGGCCGCGCGAAAATGAGTCACTGAGAAAGAATTCTGAAAATAAAATCCCTAAAGGGGGTGGTGGTGGTAACCAAGGTGGTGGAGGTGGTGGAGGTGGAGGTGGTCACAAAAATGTTAGTTCCTACTTAGAGGATGAAGAGGGAAGCACTAGAAAAGCTAGAAAGTAGGGTAGTAGTGAAAAGGATAAAGAGGGGAGTGATAAGAAATATGTTGAGCAACAAAGCACCTCCAGAAATGGACTTGGTGGAGAAGAACCCCATGTTGATAGATATAGACAACTGTGCTTTGGCAAAATTCAGGGATATCTGAATCCAGTCCCAGATAATGCACGTAAACATCTCCCAAAATTCACTGGTAATAATGCTTTTAGTGGGGAAGATCATTTAGAAGCTTTCCAAGGTTTTGTTGAAGATTTTGAGTTATGGGATGATGATGTAGCAATGAAATATTTTATACAGTCATTGGTTGAAGATGCTAGAGATTGGTATAGAGGGTTATCAAAAGCTAGTATTGATTCTAGAGATTCTTTTTGCAAAGTATTCAGGGAACAATATAGGGATCAAACTAACCCAAGATTTAAATTGAATGATTTCAATAATATTACCAAGGGATATAATGAATTGGTTACTCATTTTAATGCTCACTTCCAGAAATCTATGACAAGAGTTCCTACATAATTAAGGCCTAATGAAAGTGTGTGTTTAGTTGTATATTGTAATGCCTATGATGCTAAAATGTGTTATTTACTGAGAGATAAATACCCTCATAATTTGAGACAGGCATATAAGATGGCGGTAAATATTGAAAATAATAGAAGAGCTTCTGGTAAAGTGGGAAGAAGGGAAGATCACAAAGCTCCTAAAGGCACAAGGAATCAAACTAAGAAGGCTAGTAAGCCCACAGCTGCTGATGAGAAGATAGATTAGGTCCTTACCCTGCTACAAAAGCAAGCAAAAAATGACAAGCCTCATTTTCAAAGAAATGAAAGGGCCCCCAGACTACAGGACTATCCCTACAACACTATGTGGAATAATGGGAAGCCCATACAAGGAAATCAAAGAAATAATCAAGTTCCACCTGATCCTTTACAAAATCATTCTCTAAATGCAATAGAAAATTTACCATGGTGTGAGTTGTATGGGATGCCACATTCTTCGCAACAATGTGTAGTAGCATAATCAATGGTGGAATCTCAGGATGACCCGGGAGATGCTCAGTCTCCCCATGATCATGATACAGTGACTAATGTATTACTAGGACCATCTAATTTGGCCTATGATGATTACTCCTCAGATGATGAGCTATGTGGCAGAGATTTTGATATCCAAAGACAACATAATGATGTACATCACCAGCAAGTGTTTTCAAATGAAGGAGACAATGATGATTGCTTTGTAAATGAATTGGAGATAGATAATATTGTTTTGAGAAGACCCTCTGATGAGGAAATTGAAAAATATACAGTTGCTTTGGTTTCCAAGGCGAGGAACAACATACAATTACGAAACCGAATTGTTCCAAGTGATTCAGGTAAGCCTTGAAGTTTGTTTATAAAGGAGAAAGATGCAGTTGGAACATATATCAATGATTAGGCTAAGAATGTGGATTCAAGGCCTAAGGAAATTAGGGAGCCCAAGATATGGGAAAAGAAAGTGCATAATACCAAGATAAACCGTGAAGTTGTCTCCCAAAATATCAAGGTTAGTAATCAGCACCCTCATGATGATGAAATTCCCAAGGGAAAAGAAAAGGTAATTTTTGAGGACACAAATTTTCTTGAATTACCAAAATACACTAGAATAGATATGTTTCAAGTACTTTCTCAAGTTAGGGTTATTGTTCCATTTTTAGAAATGATGTGAATAGATGAACATAAGGACAAAACTGTTGTGCTCATTAATAGTATTCCTACAAGTAGAAAGAGTAAGGTGGTCTTTGATTAGATAGATTCAAAAGAGGATCAAGAAAAAAGCAAAAAACTATGGAAGAAATCACCATAGATAGCCCTCAAATATACCTAGAACTACTATTAAAGCTGAACCCAACCATGTCAATCCATTTTTCTTGAGCCTAATTATTGATGGAAAAATGTTGAGAAATTGTATCATTGACTCGGGAGCTTCTAACAATGTGATTCTAGTAAAGATAATGTGTGCAATGGTACATCTAGGATATGCTTGCATACATACAAAAAATTTGAGGGCAAGAATACCGATATGGAAAAATGGAGAAGGAAAATCAAGATAATTCGAAGAGGTGGACTGATATTTGGTGAGATTGTTTCATTATCATTTTTATTGTTTTAGTTCATTTAATTTTTTCTTAGTTGTTTGATTTAGATTTATTCTTGTTAGATTATATTTAACCATCTTATTGTGCAGCAATCCATTTTATCTACATCACATTTGGTGAATCCGACGTGAAGCACACTTCAAACTTCGTGACTCCTTTCTATTTTTCCATTTTTTATTTTGTAGATATCGTACGGAAAACCGCATCTAGTTGAAGAAAGGCATCTGAGTTCGTGAACCGCATTTGAAAAATCCCTCGATGCATCTGACAACACGAGTTGCATCTGTGACATTCCGCAATGCATCTAACTGTTAACATCATGATGCATCTGTGAGTTAAAACAACGCATCTGCTTGGTAAAGTTTTTTTTTTTAATTTATTAACTTCCTTATTTTCGCATTTTTTATTTTTTCGTTTTTTATTTTTATTTTTCGCTAATGTTTTGTTTGCAGCTGTGTTTAGGAGGATAACATTATTTTTGTAGGACGAAGCGTAGAAGACTTTTAAAAAACCAAAACATCTTCTTTTTTGCAGGACGAAAGCCGAAGACACAAATGAACTACTAATCAGTTGCATGCAGGGCCTATTTGCAAAGACATTTAATTTTTGTTTCTTTTTAATATTTTGTGTGTTTGGTAGTTCAAAAATTTCCATTTGGCTTAAATTTACAAGTGTTTGCTTTATCTGGTGCGAAAGCACATTTTCTAACCCTTTACGATTCGGTATATCAAAGTATCCTTTCCCCTTTCGCATTCATGCGATCCTGGGTGTAAGAGAAATGGTTACTGACTCTAGAACTTGGCCCTGTCTTGGTGGGAAAATTACTCACCCCAAGATGACTCAAACCGGTAACACACTTTACCCAGCAACTTCCACCCGGTATATAAAAGTGGATTTTTGGGGGAAACCCCAGAAATCATGCTCACTATTCTGATGAGAAGGGAAAAAATGGTCACTCGCTATACTAGATGGTGCCCCATGAATGGAATGCTCTTACTAAAAACTATGTTTTAGTTTTTCCAAAATCCTATCTATTTGTTGGTGCAGCAGGTCAGACCTATGAAGCAGTCTTACATTCTTATGATTCGTGTGTTGAGATGAGATGTATTCCATGGGACTTTGATGGGTACAGTAGCTTGGTTTCCCTGTATAAGTGAGTGTCGTGGAGGGGAGCCATTGGGGTCAGGCTACTAGTCATCCGCCTTGAATATATGTAGCTGGATTTATCCAAGTAATAAATCAATAAATATTGTCCAATACAGCCTAGGTTGTAATTGTCTTCTAGTTTTAACAAGATTCAACACATCAAAATGGAAACACTTTGTATTATGTGATTTTTCTTTGTTGTATTCATCAAACACTTGATCATTAAACTGAGTCAATCGTAACATTGCCATCAGAAAACCACAACTATCAAATAGAGTCACAAATGTTGTATTTCAAGCCACATATGTCTTAGATAGTCGTAACTTTTCAACTAAACACCACATGTGTCTGCCAACAAATTTTGGTTTCATAGAGTCTAGTTTTTGAGCCACGATTTTCATATTTTGAGCCGCATGTGTATCTGTGAGTCGCAAATATCAAACAAAAAACCAAAAGTGTCTGTCAACAGGTTTAGTTTCATAGGGTTCATATTTCCAAGTTGCATCTTCCGTAAAGTAAACCGCATTTGTCAGAAATTCATAATTTCCTGTCAACATTCGAAACCTAGTTTGGTCGATTCTCCGCATCTGCAACTTGAAACACATTTTTCAAATCTATCAATGCATCTAAAAGGTGAACCGCAATTGACTATCAACAGAGAAATTCAAAAATTGCAAACTCAGTCCGAAAGAAAAACTATCTTTTCGTTTTTGTTTCTTACGATCAACCTTGGACAGAAACTGGAAAAATTTCTCAAAACCCTTGCATTATTAGGTGTCATTTACGTCTTAGTCATAGTCATCCTAAGTTGCAAACATTTAGACATCCCATAGGAAGTTTCATTTCATAGAATAGAACAAATTTTTGTGTCACTGGATACGTTCATGCTCTGATTTCTCATTGTCATTAAACCTAGTCACTATTATCCTATTAGTGAATCTTTCCAGCTTAACAGTCTAGTTTGGGAAATTCACCTTGTCAATTGTCTTTGTCCTACAATCAGGTTCCTTGGTAAGGTTAGATCATTGCTTGGATTTATTCCATAGGTGGTAGGTTATGCCTATCTTAGAATAATTTACCATCATAGTCTACTCAAAATTTTACATATTTTTTGTCCTATCATATGTCATCTTAGTATACGTCACTTTAGAAATCTTTAGCAACATCCTTTATATTTAGAAAATCCAAAAAACATAGAAATAGGACATATCAGTTTGTAGACATAGTTTGCATTACCTCATTTTGAGCAACTTTTCATGATTGAAACAAGGTCTAAGAAGAAACATAAAGCAATGTCAGACCCTAACAAGTTTTTCAATCCTTTCAGAAACCAACCATTAGGGAAAGAGAGACCACACAAAAAGTTTCTTGAAAAAAACGTCACTAGAGACACACATGAACAAATTTATGTTGAAGACATAGATGCCATCATATAAGATCCTGAGTTTGCATCCTTTATGGATGAGTGTTTGGCAAATGATCCCCAATGATATCTAGCAAATTTTCTAGTCGAAGGTGCCATACTACCACCAGGATTTGATATTCACACTTTGAAAACACCATCTACTCAACCAACACAAACCATGATGTCAAGTGTTTCTATTCCTCAAATTACCGCAGAAATACCAACTAGCATACCTACTCAAACATCACCAATTATAAGGACAATCCCTTTTAACATAACACAAGGTTTACAATTTACTGCGGGAGCAACTTCATCAAACCCCTTTGGCACAAACACTACTGGTAAGAGATCCAAAGTTGGCACAAATATTCCTATACCAAAATAGAACATTTAGATAGGAAATATTCCTATACCAAATCAGAACATTCAGATAAGAAATATTCCTATACAAAATCAGAACATTCAAATAGGATATATACCCTGGCCAAATCACAATCCATCACAGAACATAGCATTTTAGATTACCTACATTGATCCTAACAACGCAAACAACATGTCCTTGACACAAGTAGATGTTCTCCAAAATCAAATGCAAATGCTTCAACAATAGATGGACAACATGTCTATTTCAGGCAAATGAACTATCTCAGTGCAAGATTTATGTCCATGTCCTTTTGAGAAAGCGCTATACATGACACCCTTCCCACATGGATACATTATACCAAATTTTCCTAAGTATAATGGGAGGAGGAATCCTTTAGAACATATTAGAGATTTATCTACAACATGCATGGACATATCATATGACCCCACATACTTGATGAGACTATTTTTGCGAACCCTTGTCGGGATAGCACTAGAATGGTTCTCTAAACTAACATATGGCATACGATCATGGGGCGAATTAGCTGAGAATTTTGTCGAACACTTTTCCTTTAACATAGACAATGAAATAACAATAGCTACCTTGTGTCACACCACGCAAGAAGAAGGTGAAACTTTCACCACTTTCTTCTAGAGATGGAGAGGTTTAGCTAGTAGATGTCTAGTTGAAATACCAGAAAAACAAAAAGTCACGATATTCCTTGAAAATATTAATCCAAAATTGAGAAGTGACTTAAGGGTACATTTTTTTACTTCATTCCTAGACTTGGTACAAAAGGGAATCATCCTTGAAAAAGACCTTATTGACAAAGGAGAAATTAAAGTACCAGGCAAAAACCCAGTTGTTCAACATCAAAACGCTCCCAACGATAGAAACAAGTTCTGGTCTAGAAACAAAAAATGTTACCAATGATGGTATTGTTGATACTAAGACCATACATGTGGGACCAGTCATCACACTTAGAGGTTATGACCCCAATCAAGACATGAGAAGTAATCCAGATCCAACAGCAATTTTTTTCCAAAATTCAAAACAACAATGACCACAAAGGAGATTTCCTAAATGTGAATTTACCCCTTTGGGGCAACCAATCGAGACAATTTTCAAATAACTGATCAAACATGATCTCCTAAAACCATTGGAACCAAGACAGTATGATCCTAGATAGTTTAAACCCTCATGGTGGGATGATAACGCCTATTGTGAATACCATCAAACAAAAGGACATAGCCTACAACAATGTCGACAACTGAAGAATATCATACAAGACTTTGTTGAAGATGGAACCATAGAGGTCAATGGGCAGAAACATACCAAGAACACTGATCATAAGGTCTTCACGGATCCATTACATTACCACATGAAAGGAAAAGCCTCTAGTTCAGGAACTAAGAATACTGCATCAACAAATTATGCAAATACCAAGTATGACTATGGAAAAGGTACGATCATACATCACCTTCGAGCTACAAATGAAAATGTCCATACCTTCACCATTAAGAAGTGTCCTAAATGTGTTGTAAATACATGCAAAACTAAGATAACTATTCCAGGGCCTTCTTCTAAGCCACCTACATAGTCTTCCAAGTCTAAGTACAATCTACTTGATCAACTGAGCAAGACCCCAGCACAAATATCCATTTTGGAACTGTTGACTTTATCACCTGATCATCAATCTATTCTCAACAAAGCCTTACAAAGCACGACTATCCCTACCAACTTAGATGTCAAACATTTTGAAGAAATGGTAGGATACTTAACCAACTCCCATCATGCCACATTTTCTCAACAAGATTATTCAACTTTAAAGACCGATCATAATGACCCATTACATCTTGAAGTCCTAGTCCATCAAACCAAAGTCAGACGAGTCTTGGTAGATGGAGGAGTAGGTTTGAACCTGTGTACCCTAAAATTGGTTAAGGCATTAGGATTCTCAAAAGCATGCATAGACACCTCTAAGAGTATAGTCATCAAGGCTTACGATGATGAGGAAAGATCATCCAAAGGAGTTGTCACACTCCCTATCAGAATTGGCCTAGCAGTTATGAACACCAGCTTCCAAGTCTTGGATCTCACCCTTCCATACAACCTGTTGTTAGGTAGACCTTGGATACACACAATGAAATTTTTACCTTCCACATATGACCAGTGTCTTAAATTCCCATATAATGGCACCAAGATCATGATTGATGGTGATCCAGATCCTTTTCAATATTGTACAAGCCTAAGGGAAATTCCATAATGACAGGTACCAGTTAATCAGGAAGCTTCATCATCCACTTTATCCATGTACGTTGATCCATCACATCTTACCAACTCCATTTCATTCAAACCACCATCATCCAATCCTAAGGTCGAGATCCAAGACCAGGGTTGTGGAGAATATCACATGAAGGCATCTTATTGTGTCAGTCAACTGGTTCCACCTAAGGCATATGGTCTACCCATGGTAAATAGGAGACAATCCGTAGTCACATTTCATGTTCCTCCTACAATGACCTTAACAAAATCGGGAGAGTTAAGTGAAGAAGTTGTGGACCAAGATGATATTACCTCCTAGGTGTACCAAGAAGACAATGAATACCCCTCACCGTTTATTCAAATAGCTAAGGATCAATATGGAAAAGGCTTTAAGATAATGCAAAGAAAAGGCTATGATGCACATAGTAGGGTAGGATTGCATCAAAATGGAAGGATTGAACTAATCATTGTCCCACCATGACCGAAAGGCTTGGGGCTAGGGTTTCAATCGCTTAGAATTGGTTTTCCTAGTACTTCGTCACCATTTCAAGAGGAAGAAAGTTTTTATGAAGACATAAATATATCTCACGAACCACTTCCCCTAGTTTATGATGAATCCCTTGACTCAAGCGACTATGAATAGGATTCCCTTTCCTCTACCAATACCATGAACCTAGATAATCTATTTGGAGAATTGGACCAAATCATAAAACCCGTACCAAATCCATCTAGCCGCCGTAATAAAAATCCCTTGTCCAAAGAAGAATGGATTAAGCATTATTATTAGGATACCCATGATC
Organism: Sequoiadendron giganteum; assembly: GCA_007115665.2. Lineage (NCBI taxonomy): Eukaryota > Viridiplantae > Streptophyta > Pinopsida > Cupressales > Cupressaceae > Sequoiadendron > Sequoiadendron giganteum. The sequence continues at coordinate 674,597,973 of CM021103.1, read as the reverse complement.
ATGCATCTTGGGAACCTAACGAACCATCTTCTAATGATCTATCTGTTACAATAGTCCCATATTAGAGTTTACCTACCCATAAGAAAAAGAACAAGAACGAGTTAGTCCAAAACTTCTATGACCATGTCAACCACTCTATATTCACCTTTTCAGCTTCCACATTTCATAACTTCGATGATGAAATGCCCCTCGTATATCCCCAACTTATCGACTGGGATCAACAAGGTACACCCATCTTAGACATATTTGAGAACGACGAAGCAATAGCTGAGTTCATGGGGACTTCGAGAAGGCATACCAAGAGGGGATCATAAAGCTGGTTTTACCATAGACTTGGATGAAAAAGCATATTTTGGGGAGTCTATTTACACCTCTAGTTCCAAAAATGAAAATAAAAAGAAAAACAATGAAAATGAGAGAAATGACGAGTCCCTAGGTGAAAACCGAAAGGCACCTTTGGATGAAGAAATAGTAAAAATAAAGGATGTATCCAAGGGAAAAAACCTCTCTAAGGCACCCAAGGATGGAGGTTTGAATATTCTCCCTGTTGCTCAGGAAAATTCACCAATGTTAGTAGAAGAGTCTATTGAAGTCAACATAAACACAGAAGAAAACCCTCAGGTAATATACGTTTTAGCCTCTTTGACAGAGACAGAACAACAAGAGTTTCGAGACTTCTTCACAAAGAGACAGATAGACTTTGCATGGTCATATGCTGACATTCCTGGGCTAGATCTAGACCTTATATTGCATCATCTACCATTATAGCCAGGTATTAAGCCCGTCAAACAGAAGTTAAGGAAAATGCATCCATAGATTTCTCTACTAGTCAAAGCAGAACTTAAGAAACTATTGGATGTCAGATTCATAAGATCTATAGACTATGCAAACTAGATTTCAAATCTTGTTCTGGTGACTAAACCAACTAGGGGCTTTTGCATTTGTACAAACTTTAGAGACATCGACAAGGCATGTCCTAAGGATGACTTCCCCTGTCGAACATTGACATGATAGTAGACCTTACAGCATGATATGAGATGCTATCCCTCATGGATGGTTTCTCTAGATATAACCAAATCAAAATCGCAATTGAAGACCAACACAAGACAACTTTCACATGTCCATGGGGACCATACTATTGGAATGTTATGCCTTTTGGGCTTAAGAATGCAGGATCTACTTATCAACGTACAATGATGACTATTTTCCATGACTTTGTACATACTCTCATGGAAGATTATGTTGATGATATTATAGCTAAATCACTAACATGGGCAGATCATTTGAAATTTCTAGACAAGATATTCCAGAGGCTAGAAAATTACAACGTTAGACTAAATCCAAAGAAATATGTCTTTCGAGTGAAATCAAGGAAAATTCTAGGATATATCATTTTTAGAAGAGGCATTGAAGTAGATTCGAAGAAGGTAAAAGCTATTGTAGAAATGCCTCCTCCAGTCAACATTGGTCAACTAGCAGACAAAATACACCCATTCCAACATTTTCTCAAAAAGGGGGTACCATTTGTATGGACACCTAAATGTCAGGAAGCTTTCCAATAGATCAAGGATTATCTCCTCACTCCACCTATCTTAATGCCACCTACATATGGAAAACCATTGATACTATACATTTCAGCAACTCAGTCGGCATTAGGAGCTCTTCTCACACAAAATGATGATCAAGGTCATGAAAGAGTAGTGTACTACATCAGTCGTACCTTGGTGGGGTATGAATTAAACCATAGTAACATAGAATGTGTATGTCTTGCGGTAGTCTTTGCTACTCAAAAACTTCGGCACTATATGCTAAACTGCCAAACCATTATGGTTGCAAAGATTGATCCCCTCAAATATCTCCTAAGTAAAGCAGCATTAACAGGTCCATTGGCTAAATGGGTTATGATAATTAGTGAATCTGACATCCAATATGTGGAGAGGAAAGCTATAAAAGGACAAGTAATTGCAAATCAATTAGAAGATGCACCCATGAAGGCAGACCATCCTTTAGTGACATATTTTCCTCATGAATTTATCTTCAAAGTTGACACTAGAACCAAGTGGAAATTATACTTTGACGAGTTACATACTAATCATGGTTCAGGAGCAAGCATACTATTTGTTACACCTCAAGGCGATACTATTCCCAAATCATTTAGAATTGCTTTCCCTTGCACCAACAACATAGCAAAGTATGAAGCCTTAGTGATAGGACTAAGAATGGTAGCCCAATGGAAAATCAAGAGTCTACATGTTTATGGGGATTCTCAACTAGTAGTCCGACAAGTAAATAATGATTATGAAACTAAAGATGAGAAACTTGGCCCCTACAAATGTATGGCCAATAGTTTCAAGCAGTAATTTGATGATATTACCTTTCAACAAATACCATGTATTCAGAATAGGGCAGCAGATGCTATGGCAACTGTGGGTTCCTTATTGGATATTTCGAGCAACATGCCTAAGTTTGACTTTTTGGTTGAACATTTGGTGGTCCCTGCCTATGATGTCCCCGATTCTGTGATGGTGTGTACGATTGTTGGTCCTACTTACCCTTGGTACAAGGATGTATTCGACTATCTAAAATTCCCAAATCTTACCTATAAACTTGTCAAATAACCAACATCGAACCTTTATCCGTAAGTCAACTAAATACACCATCATCGTAGATACCCTATATAGACGAACCTTAGATAACACCCTAATGAGATGTCTCGATGCTGAAGAAGCACAAGAAACCTTGCGAGTGGTACATGAGGGTATATGTGGATCCCATTCTAGTAGTCCTACTTTAGCCCATAAGATTATGAGATCAGGTTATTATTGGCCTACAATGGAAAAGGACTCATATATCTTTGTAAATAAATGTCTACAATGTCAGATACATGGAGATTTGATATGAGCACCAACATAGGAGCTTCGTCTGATTAATTCACCATGGCCCTTTTCCCAATGGGGACTTGACCTCATAGGTAAGATACACCCTCCATCATCCAATGGCCATAAATTTATCATAACCGCCACCGAATACTTCACCACATGGATTGAAGCTATTCCCATGACCTACATAACTGGCACATAGATATCCAAGTTTATCCTAAACTATATCATTTTTCAATATGGTGTACCCCAATCCATTATCACAGACAATGGTCATCCATTCAAAAACCAAGAATTCTACCATCTATGTGAATAATTCCATATCAAACATCATTTTTCCACTCCATACTACCCACAAGGTAACGGCCAAGCCGAGGCATCTAATAAAACCATTGTCAGAATCCTAAAAAATATTGTCAATAACGTTGGTCATGACTGGAATCTACAGCTTAATCCTACCTTACGGTCTTACCGCACAAGCATCTGTACTCCCAATGGCGCCGCTCCATACTCCCTAGTATTTGGATCTAAAGCTATCTTACCTATTGAGGTTTAAATTCCTTCCCTAAGAGTATCCTTGAAAGGTCATATTGACGATGAAGAATATCGTGTATCCAGATTGTAGGAGTTAGAACTACTAGATGAACGAAGACAAAAAGCACTAGACCATTTGTAAGCATATCAGAATCATCTTCGTCGTAGCTATAATAGGAAAGTTCCAAATCGACACTTTAACATTGGTGACCTGGTGTTAATGGAAAACCCTAAGAATCAAGTTGAATGAGAAAATCCAAGTAAGTTTGAACCTAACTGGTTAGGGCCCTATATTGTCACAGAAGCTTTTGGATCAGGAGCATATCAACTCTCTACTCCTAAAGGAGAACCACTTTTGTCACCAATCAATAGCCTTCATCCGAAGAGGTTCTATGTGTATTTTCTGAGAGTCTTTGTCATAATCAGAAAATATACAAAAACAAAATGGAAAAACAAAAAAATGGTTTCCTTGATGAAAACCTAGCAAATAGGCATCTTTGTAACACCAAAAAAATTAGAGAATCAACAAAATAGTAAAGAGAAATAATTTTTCCAATAGTGAAAACCACTTCGGTGGTGCTATGGATATGTACCATGGTGAAAACCTGGCAAACAGGTACCATGAGTAGTCAACTTCGCTCCTTCATCTACCATCATTCCAATCAGACTTTTCGCTTTCACTCATAATAAATGGTTGTCTTATCCATTGTTTGGAACGATTGACATCAAGTCCACTTTGTCACACTCCCCACTCCATCCTGTGTGTCTTATTCCTGACTGGGGGAAAATCCTCGTTCTGTGTCATGAGGACCTTGTACATAGCATTACACCATCAGAAAATGTCCTGAAAAAATCCAAAAACATTAGAAAACCCCCGAAAAGGCAAAAAAATAAAAAACATTTAAAAAATATCAAAAACAAAGTTGGAGTCAGTTGTGTCAAGTCAGTCATAGACATAGTTGAATTGTGTTGCCTTTGTGACTGGACGTAGGCAAGGCCATCTATTGATGTGCCCCTGAGGCATTAGGTCTATCTGTTTAGGTTTCTCACATCTCACCACATTAAAATCATGACGCTTTGTATATATCAAAGTCATTGGTCGTGTCGAACTAAGAGGTTTCTACGTGTACAACATAGGCAAGGCTAATCAATCGATGAGCCCCCAAGACAGCGCTAGGTCAGTCCAATAGGGTTTATAACATTCAGTCAAATATGTCAGTTAAAGTTTGGTCGAACTACGAGGTCTTTGCGCATATGACCTAGGCAAGGCTAATCAACACACACACACTTATGATAGTCAAGGCATCAAAACAAGTCATGCATCAACAAGGCAAGCATCTCAAAACTATCATCAAGTCAAAATCAAACACATTGTCAGAGTGATCAACTTATGTCTTTCTTGTCGACAGACATCATCAAATTGTCATAGCCTCATGTAGCTTGTCACATCAATGTCAGTAAGCTCAAACGTCTTAGACAACATGTGTCTTTCTGAAACTAGGCTTTATAATGCCTTACACAGATAGTCACCAAGTTGAAACTAGACTAAACGTCTTATGCGGTATATGTCATCCCTCACATAGAGCTATGTCAAACATCAAACAATTCCACAAGATCAAGTTTTGGCAAATACTTTTATTTGGCTTTATGACTTTTTATCTATTTGTGCATAAGTCTGGTTACTAGCTTTCTCAAGGATGTCCCTTGAAGAATTTAGAGAAGCAAGGATGTCTCAGGACTCTTTTTCTTTGACTACTGTCTTTTCAACTTTGGATTTTGAGTCATGTTACTAGTTTCCTCAAGGATGTTCTATCAAGGATTTAGATGAGAGATGACATCTCATGACCCATCTTTTATTTGTTTGTTGTTTGTGGTTTGTCTAGACAAAAAGACTGGGGCAATTTTGTCCTTAGTATGAGTTAAGACACTCCTTGTCTATGACTGTCTATTTTTCATAGATGGATGACTTTGTACACTATGGTCTATCTCATATCATGGTGTGTACTATCATTTTTGTCAGTCCCACCCAATGATGATAAAATACAAAGCTTAGTATATATATGGAAAAATATCGAAGATCATATGTCCTTCAAACAACCTTCTTTGTTTTGTACTAACATTTTGAATTGTCCATGCTAACATTTCTTCTACTTTGTATCTTCATCATCCTTATCTATTTTCCCCTAGTCTCTTGTCCTTCATATTCCAGTCCTCTCATTGATTTTGAGAGCACAATCATATTCTTCAAACCCGCCTATCCTCTCAAGGGGGCATACCACTACCTCCTTGTCATTCTCCCTTTCACTAGGGCATATCTTTTTTTCAATTTCTTTGACACAATGCGATAAACAATATTGTATCAAAGAGGGGCAAACTGTAGACACTGAAAATCGGTATAGGCCTATGAATACCACTTTTGACATAATTTTCTAATGTCCATGGTCATGATTAAATAATGTTTATTATTTAATTACTTTCTAAACCTATATTTCCTCTATTAATTAAATAACCTTTTAATTATTTAATTAATTCATATTCAACTTGATTAATTAAATAAATCATATTTTGATTTAATTATGTCGCTAACTAATTAATTATCTTTCTTAATTAAATAATTTATTATTTAATTAACCCTTTGTCATATTTCAACTATAATTAAATATTCCTTATTTAATTATTTAATTAATATTTTCAATAGTTAATTAAATAAATTATTTTTTATTTAATTAAATCATTTCAATTTTGAATGTTGAATTAAATTAAAATTTAATTCATAATTAATTGTTTATGTCACATTCTTCTATCGCCTAATTATCTAATTATTCACTCACCATCTGACTCGAGATCTATTTAAATCCGCCAATTATCTCCGGATTTGATATCTGATTGTCTCTGTGAAAGGACTCTCTATCACAACAAGTCGATTAACTAGTTCTAACTCATATGCATGAACATATTTTTATTTTTTTGATAGATTAATAACTAGTAAGGCCAACACCATATATATTGATTTCCAAAAAAAGGCTTACATCGAAGGATTACAGAACCATACATACTACACCACTACTTACATACTAGGAGCAATACTATGCTGCTCATATCCAACCACCTAACTTATATCCTATAAGCTGATACAATTAATATTAAACTTCCCTAATCCAGGCCTACTTGTATCTTCTTCCTTTTGGCTTCCAAGGGTCGCAGATTGCAATGAACAGCGGGTTGTTAGCATCATAGCCAGGACCCTGGGCAGAAGCTTCCTTGCACATTTTTTTGGCATGTGCTGCACGATTCTTTACTAGGTAGTCTAATTTGCACTTTTTGTGGGTTGGGCCGTTAGCTATATCCTTCACGTCCCTACCGTCATCCTCGACCCAATCTTCCCCAAACTCTGGAAGAGTGGTGTATGTGCTTCAAGGAGTGCTTGCACAAGTGTTAAGAAGATTTTCCTTATCTTCTTCTTGGATCCTAATCTCCTCTAGGATCTCCCAAAAGGCTTAGATGATTAACTAAGGCCTTGTCTGACTCTTTTCTAAGAGCCCAACTCTTTGTGCTTAACCTTGAAGGACAGCCACCCTTAGTTTACTTCCACTTTCTCCTGCACTTAGAAGACTCTAAGTGTTACCATTTCAAAAATAATTGAGTTGATTGCAAGGGTGTCTAACATAGTGAAATCATGCCATTTGCTTCCATTTGAAACCATTTTGGAGGATCTCCAAATCTCTCTCCAACCGGGTGTCAGGATTTATCTTGAGAGGCCTAATTCCATGTAACCATTGACAGTGTTCTTTTCCTCGTTTCTACCAACACTTCCAAAACAACCTAACAACCTAATCCCACATTCGAGTACCTTTTTGGATGTTCTACAAGATTCACCCACTCTTAGACTCCTAGGTCTTCTGTACATAGGCTTCCTAGTATCTAGGGTAAATAGGACTAATGAATCTAGTTTGTAAGACCTCACTGGTTTCTCACCTTACAACTCAGTCAAATGGATTTGATGAACCTCAATCCTCATGGCATGAGAGGATATTCCCATACCCTCCTTGGAACTATACATGTTTCGTACTGTACTTTAATCCCCTGGCTGTATTACTCAATTCTTCACTGTCAAAACTCTAACCGGGCACTCTAAGCTCGCCTAGAACTTGACATTAAACTCTTTGCTCAACTCTTCAAGACTCCTAACACTAAATATGTATAGACTAATGGCTTCCCTAACACTTCCATCCATCCTCAAGAAAATCCCGTGACTAGATTTCATGGGGAAGCCAGTCAAAGACAAATTGGTCAAAACAAAACCAGTAAAACCCTTAACCCTAACCTATTTAACCTAGACACTAACTCAGCACAAATCAACGTACTTATAGAATGGAAAAGCCTTATTACTATCCTATGAACACAAAACCAACATCAAATCAAAATAAATAACCAGTATTCTATCACTGTCACTCCATATACTCGGTATTCACACAAAACACAGAAATTGCAGAGCTATCTTCTCATTATCTCCAAAAACTTGACTACAAAAAAAAATAACTCCTATTGCATTTGAACCTCCTCCTTCTTAGATGCCATTCACCATGTTTTTAGGATGTGTTGGATTATTCCCCACTCCTATCCTTTATGGAATCCTAAGGAGCTGAGTTCCATGCAACATTTGCATAATGGCAAATGTTGTTATGACAGTTTGGTAACAATAATAGGCAACTTGTCATTATGCCTCCTTCCTATCTCTTAGGACCTCTATCTCCTGTAGTTCGAGCAACCAACTCCATTAAAGGCCTCATGGCATCTTTTTAACATCAATCATGTGTTTAGAACACATTTAAGATTCACTTCTCAACACAAGCTACTAAGGCTAAGCAAGGTAAAACTACTAACAAATGATTAGAAATTGTAAGCTTAGTCCTAATGACTAACTCACCTAGTCCAAACAAAAACAAGACCATCTAAGGTCTGAAACACTCAAACTCTCTGACTTGGTTAAGGTCAGATACAAGTAAAATTTGGAGGTTAGCCTAGGTGCTCCTGCACCAAAGAGACGGGAGAAGCAGACCAAAGAGCTCCTCGTCATCAGAGTCCACATAAAATCCTTCTCTAGCCAGATAAATATCCAACTCCTCTTTTTCCATTGGCTCCATGAGTCCAGCTTCCATGAGGAGGAATTGAAGATTCCTTTCAATGTCTTCACCATGTTCAGCCAAAGCCTCAGGTTCCACTGTACTCAAAATAGGGAACTTTGGAACAGGCCTTCCACCACTCCGCTTCAGCAGGTAGTAGTGTTGCAATGGAATTTGACCATGCTCATCGATATTATCCAACACTGCGTCAATTTCCCCCAAGAAATCATGCTTGAAGATGCGGTGACAAATATTTTTAACCCTAGCCTTCGACATTCCCCGATGGATAGCAATAGCCAGAAACATTTCCGATATATCCGAATTGAGGCAGTGTTTGTGGTACAACCATATGAACTCATGCCCCAACACCACTTTCACAGCATGAATTACATACTTATCCTTCACTGTAAGGATGCCTCGAAGCCTAATATCTATTACTTCACCTTGGAAGGGAACCATGGTAGTTGTAGTTTCTAGACACACCGAGCTATCCATAGCTTCTTGCCAGCCTTGAATCCAACTACTCCGAGTGCAATCCGCGTAGTATAATTTAGCTTGCAACTCACACAACTTATAGCCAACTGATAACATTTACCAGCCTACCATCTAGGATACTATGCTACACATGGAAAAGCCATATCATGTCCTACTACCTCGAGGCCAACCACCTGAAGTGACTTATATGTGCCTTGAGATGAGCTGCTAGATTTGAAAGGACGATTATGCTGACGATTCTAACTATCGCCCACCTTCCTAGGTGAGCTTAACTTGCCACAATAGTTATTGATAATGCCACCTTAAATTATCATTATTGTGGATGCAACCTTTCTCACATGGGAACTTAGTTGGCTCCTGCCAAATCGAGCTGCGACTCTGAGGCTGCCTGCTTAGCCAGTGAATCGACCACTAAGTTACCTTCATGCTATATGTGGCTGACACAGAATTCCTCGAATGATGTGGACAAAGCTTGAATTGGGTATAGACATCTACTTAGTATCCAGTTTGGGGTAAAGTTGCTTCTTATAGCATTTACTATATTTAGTGAATCACCCTCGAGATGTACTTTAGAAGCTCTGAGCTTCTTACCTAATTTGATGCCACACAACGCCACTCTAATTTCTGCTAGATTGTTTGAAGCTTGACCTATACTTTTTGCTTCTTGAGCTATCACTTTACCCCCATAATCCCGAGCCACACAACCAATACTCACAGCTCCTGGGTTACCCAGAGAGGTGCCATCAAAATTTATCTTTGTCCACCTAGGTTGTGGATGTTGCCAGACTGGACCACGCCTGGCATCAGCCTTCTAAAGGGTTGTTAGATTGCTTGTAACAGGAGGAATTTGAAGCCTAGTAAATTTATTTGAGAGATCGATGTCCTTGCTGGAGAAGACATTTTTTTGGAAGGGAATGTTTCTAGCAGCGATGTTTGTAAGTTCTACGATTGCTTTAGTAATACGCCCAGCAAGAAGTTCTCTCCCCAACACTTGTTCTTGGAAGATACGTCTGTTACATTCCTTCTAGAGTTCCCAACAAATTGTGGAAGGAATAATGTGCCAAATGTTGTTGAAAACCCCTTTATGTTGCTTTGAAGGCCACGTTGCTAGCTAGTCCCAAAGATTTGACGCAAAGGGGGTGGGGAAATTTAGAGTACGGAGGATGTGTTTCTAGCAGAATTTCGCATAGGGGCAATAGAGTAGGAGATGGGATGTAGATTATGCCTGGTGTTTGCATAGAACACACCTACTGGGGCCTCTAAACCCTAACTTGGAAATTCTATCCTAGGTAAGAATCCTTCCTTGAGATGCTAGCCATAAGAAAACCCCTTCTTTCGGCAAGATATCTCTCCCCCAGCATAAAGAGGTAGGCCATGTTTTTCTTGGCATCCTATTTTCCTTGATTTTGTATCCCAGTTTAACTTTATAATCCCTAGCTGCTGAGGCACTCCACCGAAGAACATCCTCCCCCTCACTAGTCGGGAAGGACCTAGCTTCCATTACCCTTTTCAAGGCCTTTTTCTGAGCTTCCGGGGCGTTTAGAGAATCTAAATTTTTCCAATTCCACTTCCTAATTCCATGCTCCCAAGTGTATCCACCATAATTGTTTAGCTTTTGACCCCATACTCTGGTAGTTTCTTCCTTGATGTCCTCCAAGCCCTACATATTGTTTAGTTTGGCAAAGCCATCCCATGAATCTTCCCAGAAAGAGGCCATTCAGCCATCATGCACTTCCCAAGTAACATGTTTATGGATAATGTCTCTGTAGTCACAAATAAAATTCCAGATTGCTAATCCTTTTGGAGGGTTGAGAGCTCTGATTATGCTTATGGGTTCGTTTGAATCCAGATATTTCCTCCTCAGGATTCAGACCCATTTGTGGTTGCTAGTATACATTTGCCATACTAGTTTGGCCCCCATGGCCAAATTCATTAATTTCAGCTGCCTAATTCCTGCTCCCCCCGAGGCCTGCAGATTGCAAACCTTATCCCAGGCCAGTAAGGGGATTTTATTTAGATCTTCTGAGCCATTCCAGAATATTTTTTTCATTATTTGGTTAAGTTGGTCCATTACCCCATCCGAGATTTTTAAGCAAGACATTGAATAGATGGGGATAGTTGCCAAGATTGTTTTAACCATGATGAGCCTTCCAACCGAGGTTAACCATTTACCCTTCCACAATTCCATTTTTTTTTTTATAATTGTCTATTACTCTGTCCCAGAAGGATAATCGGTTACCACCAGTAAAAAGTGGCATACCAAGAAATCACCCAGGAAGACTGGCCGCTTTGATGCCCAAGATTCTTGTGAGGATGCATTGGAGACTTGGTTGGGTGTTAAGAAAAAATAATTCCGATTTCCTCCAATTGATAGCTCTGCTAGAGGCTTTGCTATACTTGGACAATATTTCCTTGATCGATCTTTCCTCCACTCTTGTGGCTAGTCCAAAGAGGATAGTGTCATGCACAAATTGTTGATGAGTACAAGCTCCTACTCCAGGAGTGACCTCAATGCCTTTCCACATACCTACCTCTCTTGCTTGGCTTATTTTCCTGCCCAAGGCTTCAGCCATAATTATAAAAAGAAATGGAGAGAGGGGGTCGCCTTGTCTTAATCGCCGAGAAGAGTCTATAAATCCCTAAGCCACACCATTTATTGGTATTGAAAATCTAGGCCCATTTATGCAGCACTTGATCCAACTTACAATTTCTTTTTCAAAGCCAAATCTGGCTAACACGTCTAGCAAGAACCACCTATCCACTTGATCATAAGCCTTTAATATATCCAATTTCAGGATCATACTTGGTAGTCTTATCTTTCTTGCAGAGTGCAGAGTTTCATGAGTCACGATTATCCCTTCTACAATTGACCTACCCGGAATGAAACCACTCTGTTCTTCTAAAATGATTTTATTTATTACCAATTTGAGCCTATTGGCTATGATTTTCGAGATTATTTTGTATAGTGTGTTCCACAGGGAGATGGGTCTATACTCCCCCATTTTGTTAGCCTCCTTTTTTGGGATGAGTGCAATGAATGTATGATTAATTGTACCTAGCATTACTTTTTTCCTCCTTGACTCATTTGCTGCTTTGACAATATCTTTCTTGATTATTTCCCAGTAAGCTTTGTAGAAAGAGGTCGGGAAACCATCCAGGCCAGGAGACTTGTCTGCACCTAATTGGAAAGTTTCCTTCTTGGTTTCTTCCATACTTATAGATTTTGAGAGTTCTGAGTTTTCATTGTTTGTGATCAGTTTCGGTATACATCTGATGAATTCCTCCCTTGATTCAGAATCCATTTGATCTTCCTTTTTAAAGAGTACTTCGAAGAACCCCATGGCTTCCTAGTTGATTTCTTGATCTGTCCTAGCAATAGACCCAACATTGCGCACCAAATCTGAAATTTTGTTCACATTTCTTTTAGCCAAGGTTGAACAATGAAAGAATTTTGTATTTTTGTCTCCTTCATGGAGCCACTGTTCTCGGGATTTTTGTTTCCAGTGACATTCCAACCTTGCTAGAGATTCAGACTGAGCTTCTAATAGAGCCTTTTCTTTCTTAAATTCCACCTTCCCCATTCCATCCTTGATTATTTTTTCATTAAAGATTTTTAGCTCACTTTCTATCTTTTCACTTTCTTCGAATATATTTTTAAAATGTTCCTTATTCCAGATTCTTAATTTTGTTTTGATATGTGCAAGCTTCTTGTGGAACACATACAGATGGGAGTGATTACCTATCCATACCTCATTCTACCAAACCATTATCTGATCATAGAGGCTTGGGTCTCTCATCCACATTCTTTCAAACCTTAAGGGAGAGCATCCTTTAAGCATATCTAACTGTATCACCAGTTGAATTGGAAAATGGTCTGAGCCACTCCAAGGGAGAATTAAAGCCTCCAGCACTTGGTTCCATTCCCCCATCACTAAGAACCTATCCAGTTTTTTTGCTATTCCAGAAAGGCCCTCTCTTCTATTGGTCCAAGTATAAATTCCATTCTTTGTATTTATCTCTCTCAATATATTTTGATCAACAAAATCCTGGAAGTCTATTTGAGATCTTATCAGGTTTTGTAATCCCCCCATCTTCTCTGAGTTGTTAAGAGTAGCATTGAAATCTCCACCCAATATCATTTTTGCTTCACTTGTTTGGCTCAAGAAGAGGGAGATTTCCGCCCAGAGAGACCTTTTATCTATTGGAGCAATCGGACCATAAACATTCATCAGATTAAATTCTACATTATTCTGGTAATGGCAAACTTAGACTACAGTCCAATTTTGCTTTACCACCAAGGGTTTACAACATACCGAGGTAGGGTTCCAAAGAACCCCAAGCCCCCCTTAAGCCCCCTGGGCTTCACTACATGATCCTTCCCAACCTCTCCACCACTTCATCTTCCTTTCCTGATCTTCCTTACTCCATTTTGTTTCCTGAATGATCAAGATATCTAGCTTATCACTGTCTATCCGATGCCTGAAGTAGCACCATTTTCTAGGGGCGTTTAAGCCCCTAGTATTCTAGCTTAGGATCTTCATGCCTCCTCGGGAAGGGGGAGACCCTTCCCATATCTGAGAATTGTTTGTCCAATTTTGGTTTGGCCTTTGGCCGCCCCTGCCACCTTCAGTTTCTCCTTATTAGGCTTACGGCCTCTTTGGCAATTTGTTTTGATTCTTGGGGTCTTTCTTGTCAAAGGTCTTTGCTCAATACCTCTTTCGTCCATTATCCCTTCTTGATATTCTTCAAAGCTTTCATCACAGTCTGAATCTGAGTCCATACTCCCTATCTCCAAATTTTCCTCTATTCCGACCTCTGGGGTTTTTTGATTACCTAGATAAATTCCTACAACCTACTCACCCAGCGCCACCTGCTAAGCTATAGAAACATCTTCCATAGTTGACTTCACCTAATTGTCCTGGAAAATGACAAAGACATGTAGTGGAGCTTCCCCCTGAAATCCTAGCTCTGAACTGATACCACAGTTTTCCTGAATTAACCACCGAGTTGGAAGGCTTACCCCCTGGCTGATATCCAGGATAGATTTCCTCCCTAACACATTCCCCAACTGATCCAAAAATATTGAATCCACCAATTCTTTTTCACTAAAAATCATATATTTTCCTGCCACTACTTCTTTACTACTTTTTTCAATTTTTTCCTTTGATCTGCAAAACTTGTGCTGCAGGATTCCAAACTTACTGGGTTGTCTACCTTATTTTGCTTGGACACTTTAGATTTAGGGCATTCATACATATTTTCCTCTTTGCACACCTCCTAGTCCCACGAGCCTGAGTTTGATAAGAGTTTTATCACTCCAGGCAACTCCACCACCTGCACAATTGTTACACAGATCCGAAAGTAGGGACCTTGCTTACTGGACAGCTGAGAATTGTCAAGACTTTGAAATTTCCCGAGATGATTTCCAATACCTTCTAGATTTTTCTCAGACCAATATTCCGAGGGAAGGTTATGAAGCCTGATCTAGACAGCACTTTCCCCCACCCATTCTTTCCTTGGGTCAAAGTTTGGCTTCCAATTAACCAGGTGAACTTGGGCTCCATCTAAGAAATAGGGTCCTGATTCAGTGACCTTGTTCCTTTGTTCTTGGCTACAAAATTTTATCAGAAACTAGTTATACCCCAAGGAGACTACCGAAGCCTCCTCCCCCTAGATAGCCTTACCCCAGTCATTCATAGCGATCCAACTTTTTTGACCTATTCCCCCTCATTTTGCTAACATAGCAATGCTTCTTAAGTTGTCGTGTGCTACGTTAATTACTTTGTTGTTGGCATTAAAAGACGGAATGGAGATAGGGGTAGAATTACCTTTTACTATCGGGCCCCAGTTTGCACTTGCCTTCATCATTGCAACTTTGGGTTGTTGGGCATTGATTGGATCCAATTGATGCCAGTTTTTGTTCAAGTCTCTTTTTACTCCTTCTTTTTCCTTGAACCACCCCTTCGGATACCCATGGTGGTCCTTGGCCTAACTAGGGCCTATTCCTTCTGTGTTTTTGGTGTAATGTTGCCTGCTCCTGTTGTTGGTAATAAGGATGGCATTTATCTACCCACACACCATTTTCCATTACCCATTGGGGTCTATTTTTTTCTGAGACCGGGTATTGGCTGGGGTTTCCATACGTTGACCAGCCCTTGTTTATTTTATCTTTGAATGCATCAAAGGGGATTAACCTATCTGTTTCTTCGCTCCACCTTTCCTTGATGTTTCCTCCCTTGACCAGTGATGAGTCCAGTCGTTGGTAGTTGGCTATCTCAGGGATATCATGATGCTATTTTTGATCCTACCTCAACACCTGTAGCCCACTGGTTTGGTCTTCCTCCAATGCTGGTTCACAATTTGGTGTTTGCCCTAACCCACCTGCCTTCGCAGCCTCACTGGCTTTTTTCGGTTCTCCCATGGCTTTTTATTTATTTATTATAGAATGAATAATCTTAAAAAAGATATTAAGGTTTGGACCTTGGTTGTTGGCACTACAAGCAAGAATCCCCACCAGTTCACCAAGGAGCCTCCCCTTAACACCAGGGTAAATAAACTCCATTGTTGACACGGTAGAGAACAACCTCGCGAGGTTTGAAGCATGAACATATTTATTAATTAAATATATTTATTTAATTAATTAATTCATGTGTGCATTCGAACAGACTATTCTCTGAGTTCTAACTATATCATTTTCATTCAAAGTCTAATTCTTCTATTTTCGAAGAGTTTCAACTAAAGATTAAATCATTTATTTAATCTTGAACTCGTGTTCTTTCTATTTTCGAACAGTCTTAACACCAAATTAAATTATTATTCTAATTTAATCTTTATCCTACAAAATTTCCTAACTCACGTTCCAACTAACACAGAACTCACATCGCATGGCATTCATCAATCTCGATCATTGATCTCTCTTTCGAATCTGAGCCGATCGTTCGAAAACCCAATTTCTATAAATTGACCTATCATTGTCATTATTCCTCCTCCTGAAATCTATATAATTTTGAGAAGAACTTATAATCTTTGATATTTTACTTAGACAATACATCCAGGCTATGCTTTCATACATATGGAAAATCTAAGGGCAAGAATAGCGATACGGAAAAATGGAGAAGAACAATCAAGATAATTCAAAGAGGTGGACTAATATTCGGTGAGATTGTTTCATTATTGTTTTTATTTTTTTTAGTTCATTTAATTCGTTCTTTGTTGTTTGATTTAGATTTATGCTTGTTAGATTAGATTTAACCATCTTATTGTGCAGAAATCCATTTTATCTACGTCATAGGTTTAGAAATAGATAGTACATATAGTAAATTCTATGCAATGGATTCTCAAGAAGTGTCTATCATAGGGATTATATATGATGTTCCATACAGATTGGAAGAATTCCTTCAGAAGGAGTTACACATGAGTGTTACAGTGGTGGATATCCCACCTACTTATGGCATGTTGTTATCTCGGCCTTGGAGTGCTTCAATGGGTGGGAGCATACAATGTGATTTGTCTTTTGCTACATTCTCTATTGAGCAGAAAGATGTTAAAGTGGATAGGGAAAAGAGAACCCCTCATATGATTGAAAATGTGGAGGAACCACTAGAGCCTATCAGAATCAACTTTGTGGAAATAGATTTGGAAAATTTCTGTGTTGAGGAAGATAAAACAGAAGAAGAAATTCAGCTATCATTTATTGATAAAGAAGTGCTAAAGATATCATCAGAAGATGACTTATGGATAATGCATTTTGATGGGGCATGTTCCAGAGATGGCTTAGGAGCAGGAATATTTTTCACCTCCCCTCAAGGTGAAATATTCAAATATTCTTTTTTGCAATTTTCTTGTACCAACAATGTTGTTGAGTATGAGGCTCTCATACTTGGTCTAAAGATAGCTTCAAAGCATGGTATTGTGGCATTAAAAGTATTGGGAGACTCTGAGTTGGTTGTTTCCTAGATTACATCCCACTTTGCAACTAAAGATAAAAGACTTAGGCAATACAAAAATGCAGTGTGGGATACCATTGAGGCATTTAATGCTTTTGGTATTGAATGGCTCGAAAGAGGACAAAACGCTAGGGTTGACTTATTAGCCAACATTGTTGTTAAACTTGATGATGTCAACTTTGGTGGAATCTCACAAATAGAAGTACAAACCAGGCCTATAGTACCAGATAACATTTTCAACTGGCAGGTATTTTATGATGACTCAGATATTTTGAAATTCTTGCATTGTGTGGATCAATATGAGAGCCAGGAAATTGATTTTGGCTCGTTTGTAACTGTGATTGATGGGAAAGAAACCATGTTTGGGAATGAGGTGATTTAGCTCAAAACAAATACCATTCCTCGGGGCTTGGTTGCACTTGAAAGGGCTTTTGATGGTCCTGGTATGTCAAAAACTAAGCAAGCACCCTCTCATGAGGAAGATTTAAAAGAAATAAACTTAGGAACGGAAAGTGCTCCTAAGAAGGTTTATATTGGAAAGAAAATGAAGCCACATGTTAGAAACATTTTGATTACCCTACTTAGAAAATATAGACATGTTTTCGCTTGGTCATATGAAGACCTTAAAGCATATAGGGAGGATCTTTCCAGCATGAAATCCCTTTGAAACCTGAAATGAAGCCAATCAGGCAGAAACATAGACCAATTAACCCTACCTTACAACCCAAAATGCAGGAAGAGCTTGCTAAACTAAGGGAGGCAGGAATCATCAAACCAATTAGGCACTCATCTTGGGTCTCTAATTTGGTGCATGTTAGAAAGAAAAATGGGGACATTAGGTTGTGTGTTGATTTTAGAAACTTGAACATTGCTTCCTTGAAAGATAATTACCCACTACCTAATATGGAAACTATGTTGCAAAAAGTCACAGCGTGTGAACTGCTATCCATGATGGATGGATTTTATGGTTATAACCAAGTAATGGTCAAGGAGTCTGAGCAATTCAAGACTATTTTTACCACACCCTAGGGGACATGTTTATGTAAGAATTCCATTTGGACAAATAAATGCTAGTGCAAATTTTCAAAGGGCTATGGACGTAGCCTTTGTAGATTTTTTTGACATGTTCCTTGCAATTTACCAAGACTGCCCATAGAAAAAATGAGGAGGACCATTGTTCTCATTTAGAAAATATTTTTATTAGAGCTTTGAAATATGGGATATCTTTGAACCCTAGGAAGTGTGCATTCGGGGTAAAAGAATGAAAGTTGCTAGGGCATATTGTTTCAAAGGATGTGGTTTAGATTGATCCTGAAAGAGTGGTAGCTATTGAAAATATTACACAACCAAGAAATTTAAAATGTATTCAATCTTTCTTTGGGCAGATAAATTTTCTAAGAAGGTTTGTCACAAATTTTGCTGAGACTTTCCGCCCAATTTCTAAGATGCTGAAAAAAGGAGAAAAGATAGTATGGACAGGGGAGCCATCCAAAGCTTTTAAAACTATTAAAGATGCTATCAAGAAGGCCTCTATCCTTAATTTTCCTGATTACTCAAAACCTTTTCAGTTGTTTACTTTTTCTTCTTTTCACACTATAGCTGGGGTTTTATTGCAGAAAAACAATGATGGTTTTGAGCAGACAATTGCATTCTTTAGTAAAGCATTGCAGGCTGTCGAATTAAAATATGATATAGCAAAGAAGCGAGCATATGCTCTGGTAAAGGCAGTTAAAAATTTTAGGCCATACCTGATGGGAGTAGTTGTTGTCACATATTACCAACAATTGCTAGTTAAGGATATTTTTACCCGACAAGAGACTAAAGGAAGGCGGTGCAAATGGATAAATAAGATCCAGGAATTTAATATTGACATACAAATCACAAAGCTTGTAAGGGGTCAGGGTCTAGCCAAATTAATGGTTGAAGCAATTTGGAGGATAATCAAATAAACCAGATAGAATAAAAGAATATTGCACCTATCTGTGATATGTAAACTTGTGGCTGCTATAGGCAGATTTTTGAATATCTACAGACAATGCAGTGTCCTGAAGGTATGCCACTTAATGAGAAAAGAACCCTTAAGTTAGGATAAATTAGGTATGTCATTATTGATGGTGAGCTCTGATGGAGAAGCCCTGAATGTATTATACTTAGATGTGTGGATGGAGATCAAGCTGAGGATCTACTGATAGAAATGCACAAAGGATCTTATGGAGGCCATTACATGGCTAAGACAACGGCTCACAAAATTTAAGAGCAGGTTTTTGGTGGCCTACTATATTCAAAGATGCTCATAGGTATGTTAAAAGATGTGACACTTGTCAGAGGTTTGCTGGGAAGTTGAAGTTTTCTGGTAATTTTCCGCTGAGACCGGTGTTTGTTTTAGCTCCTTTCCAGCAATGGGGCATTGACTTCATAGGAGAAATATCTAAAAAATCTAGTGGAGGACATGCATGGATATTGGTGGCAACCGACTAATTTACTAAATGGATTGAAGCAATCCCAGCCAAAAGGGCCACAAGTAAAGTTGTCATTGATTTTTTGACTAATAATGTTTTAAGCCGATTTAGGGTACCTGAAAGAATTGTTTCAGATAATGCAATGTGCTTCAGATCGGAGGAATTTGTTAATTTTTGTAATCAGTATGGTATAACTATTTTGTACTCTTCTCCTTATCATTCCCAAGGAAATGGACAGGTAGAGTCTAGTAATAAGAGTCTGATGAAAATTATCAAGCATATGATCGAGAAAAATAAGAAGGCTTGGGATTCAAAATTGAAATTAGCACTATGGGATGACAGAACAACTGTCAAGAAGGCAATTGGTCATTCTCCTTTTAATATTGTTTATGGGATGGAATCACATATACCACAAAACAATCTATTGAAGATGTACGAGTTTGTCCAGGAATATGATGACGATGTGTGTGATGAAATGCAGCACAGAATGGAAGAATTGAATCAATTGGATGAAACTAGAAGAGAGGCCCATGAGAGAAATGAAAAATTGTAGCTTCAGGTGAAGCACCTCTATGATAAGAAGGCAGTTGAAAGAAATTTTAATATGGGAGCAATGGTGTTGCTCTGGAATAAAAAATCAGAGGATAAAGGCAAACATGGAAAGTTTGATCCCCTTTGGCTAGGCCCATACATAATTATGGACACACATGGAGAGGATTCATATTTCTTGTAGTCACTTGCAAGTGAAGTTCTTGAATTTCCAGTACATGGATAGTTCTTGAAATACTATTTCTCTTGAAATAGCTCTTTTTCCATGTAGGATGTACAGTCCTGTAAGTAGTGCATATAGGTGTGTTTGTTTTTGTTTTTGCTTTGTCTGCTTGTCTTGTTCGAACAAGTCCCTCATTTTGGTTCTCTCTGTATCTGGTCTATGAAACCAGACATTTTGGAATCTTGCTATGCCCGCAGGGGGCATACATCCCCAGTCGGAGCCACTGGTGGAGCTTTTAAACTTCCCCCCCTTGTGAGTTTATTTTACTTCATCCTTGGCTCTAATTGGTTGGGTTTTTACAATGAGTCTTGGTCATTGTTGTTCTATTTGAGTGATGACTTATTATTAAAGGTGGTTGGTTGCTTAAGTATGGTCTTAACCCCCTTTTGGTCATTACATTACTGGCCCCTCTTTACCTGCCTTCTCGATCTTTTGCGTCCTGACTGTGTTTTATATTTCCGTAGTGTTAAGTTGGTAAAAAAATTTAGATTAATCTCTAAAAATATTTTCGGCCTCGAGGGTCATTTCCCTGTCCACCTAGTCAGTCTCCTTTTTATAAATAAATTTTTTGCATGTGCAGATTGCATAGTCGTCGGATGAAATGATCTTTACCGTGACCATTCCTCGCAGACCTCGCAAGGTTTCCTGCTGATGTCACTAAAGTGATGTGAGGTATGCAAGATACTGCCACCTGTCGCCTATGATCGTGGGGATTAGTTTTTGTTCGCTAACTGATGGACACTGATGCTGACAATTGTTTCTTTACCAACACATCGTGGTCATTCATCACTGACCTCACGCAATTAAAACATTAGTTTTAATAATGTTGTGAAGTGTGTGAATTGTTTACACATGGACGCCGATGTTGTATGAGGGATGATCGAGGTGGGACCCGCTCATGCTAAGGTGGTGTCCTGTAGGTGGTTTTTTGTTCACCTAAAGTATGGTGAACAAACGTGGCATTTTCAAACCATTTTGACTCGATTTGAGCCGTTCTTTTTGGCTTGCATTGTTTTGGATAAATGAATAGCATTTGAAATAGGTTGGTGTTGTACTATAGTCATTTTATCTCACGCGAGTGAATAGTAATGGTCAAGTTTGAACTGTGCTCTCATAATTAAATGCTAAAAGATCAGTGAATTGCTATTTTTGTGTGTATTTCCACGATAAAGATAAATCGCCTGGTACCGAGTGAAGCGAGCTTTCTTTGTGAAATTTCAGCCTTACTGTCATTAACATTTAGCAAGTGAAACCATAAGTAACACATATACCATTTTTTGTGTTTTCAGAAGGTCTTATGGTTGTTTGAAGAATAATTGTCGACTGCTTCTTGTTTTGTTCCTGAAGGATTGTTTGAGTTAATTTTCTTTAAAGTATTTTAAAGCTTTTCTGATAATTGTTGTGGCTTCTTGAAATTGTGAAGCATTTTTTTTTAAGGCTATAGGGTGCAAGTTATCATTTTTTGACATTTAAAAAACCCTCACTTGAACTATTCTCTGTCTTGTGTAAATGGCACCCAAGGCCCGAAGCTCTGGCTCTAAAACCGCTACTAGGTCCTTATCCCATGATATTATAGACTTATTAAAACCCTCTACTAGCAAAATTCTTGAGGGAAAGGCTTCGTTTTACGGTCCCTTACTCCTGGATGGGTTAACTGATAAACAATGTGTGGTTCGAGATGCTAAGTTACCGTATACCAAATGGCAGTTGTTCTCAAATTGGTTTGGGAACAGGAATTTGTGTGTTCCTTTGTGTAACCCATGGAGGTTAGATCTTGGTAAGTTGGTGGTCCCTAATGTCTACTTGGATGTAAATTTGTTAAAATATGTTGCTGCAAGGTATGACCCTGTAACTAGAGTTGTCAGAACGCACTCTGGCATAGAAATGGTAAAGATAACTAGGGAGGAAATTATAGAAATATTCGGTCTACATGAATGGATTCGGGATATGGTTGCCATTAATCTTGAGGATTTTAGAGAAGAATACATAAATACTAAGGGTTTGTTCAGAACATCTCTTTTGATACCTCATTTGGAAACCTCGGGAAGAGGAAAGAATAAGAAGCAGGTAGTGATTGGTAAGAATGAGCCAAAACCTTTTCATGTGAACTACTTCTCTAACTATGGAAAGAAGGCTTGAATTAAATTTGACACATAATTGGGGAGATATTATCCCTTATCATAATACAAAAATTTTCAGAGTATATGGCACTAATGTCAATCCATATGTTCTACCCGGGGATGTGCCTCTGAGAATTGGATTTTTGGAAATCATGAGATAGTTGGGGTGTGCTCGAGAAGTACATTTTCTAGTAGAACAAAAGAAAGGATCTTTCTTTTTGGAGTATACGATGTTTTCTGATTTTGTTATGGAAAATGGAGGATGGAAGGATTTATACACATTGCTTAGACCTTATGGATTAAAAATTGTACGCCCTAGGAATTATGATCCTGAGGGTTTTATTTCTCAAATGAAGGCCAAGCATCGGACTAGAACTTTTGTCCATAATTTCTATTTTCCTGAAGACATTATCAAGAACTTTTTTATTTAGAGATACAAGAAGAGAGAAAGGAAAATACATTGCCTTTACCAAGATGGTAAAAATGAAGCAAGAAAAGATACCTTCTTTCAATCCCATACCAAATATCAATGGTGAGTTGAACAAGGCTATGTATGCCATTGACAATTTTGAGAATTTGGTGGGGATTATGAAGGATGAACGGGTTGTGGAAGAAAGGGTAAAGTCACAAGATATTGAGGAATACCCTGAAGTAAGGTTGGAGGAGAGGCCTACCTATCATCCCCCAAAGAAGATCAAGGTGTTTTCTAGGAGAAGAGGAAGTAGGGCTGAGGAAGTTGCTAAAAGCGTTGCACCATCTTCTTCAAGGAAGTCATTGCCAAATATTGTTGATCTGGATTCCCCTCCGAGGATTTCTGACCATACATGTCCATCATCACCAAAGAGACAAAAATTTGAAACAAAAAAGGAGGTTGAATATGATGGTGATGAGGATGAAGAGATTATTGTCACTCCTGATGAAATACATCAGGGAATGACATCTTTCCCATTGGACACTTCATCAAGTTATGGGGTAGTTTCTTTAAGGTTGGGAAAAGATGAAATAAGGGGAATAACCAATAATTATGACCTAAGAATGGATGCCTGCAGAGATTTCATGATAGATGACTCTTTTATCCAGACCAGTTATTTTAAATATTTTGTATGGAGGACACAAGTCTCATTATATACTGAGAGGGTGGTTCAAGAAATAAGTTTGCACCCTGAGCTCCTAGAGCAAGTAATTTAGTCTAAAATCAAGTTGCAAATGAAGGAAAGGTTTGAAGAAATAACACCAGAGCAAGGCCGAGCATTGGTACAGAAGAGTGGAGTACTATTATTTCCTGAATGGGATATTGTTGATGTTGTGGTTTTCAATAAAATAAGAAGGGCCAATAGGCCACTTCTTGCAACTGATGAAGAGGTTATACAGGCACTTAAAGGATCAACTTTTAGTGAGGAATAGGATTCCTTGGAAATCTGGTCTTTGTCCACTGGATCTAGGAAGACAATAGTCATAGAACCATCTAACTTCATTGGACACCTTATTTTAAGAAGAGTTGTTGATACCCTAGCATTGGAGGTTGCTGATATGGTAATGAATGTTGCCAAGTTCAATAGGGAAATTGTTGAGGATTTAACCAAGGACCGGGATACTCTGAGAGGTCAATACAATGACATTATTATTGAATATAATAAGATTCAACAAAGGGTTGTGGAGCTAGAAACTGAGTTGGACTTATTAAAGCAGCAAAGGGAGACATTGAAGTCTAAGGGGCAAGCTATCTCTAGTTGCACTATCTCTGACCCACCAATGGAGCAATCTCAAACCTCTTCACAAGGACAATCCTTAGCTATTTTTCCATATAATATGGGATAGGTGCCTATTACAGTTGAAAGGGAATACACTGGAGAAATCGTCATTTGTCAGTAGTTTCTTAGAAAACCTTGATAATAAGGCCACGTTAGTAATGGTGAAATATGCACCCTATCAAGATAAGATTGATCAGGTTATGGCTTTTAAGTGGTCATCTGAGGAAGATTTTGAATTATGGAAAAAGGTATTCACTTATGAGTTTGAAATATGAGTACTACAGTTGAGAAATGCAACTTGGTCATGTATAATACAGATCTGGCCTCAGAAGTTATATTTGAAAATATGCATTTCAAAATTGACTTCAGGTACGAGCTACTGAGGTGGAATAAAGTGTTATAACAGTTAAAGATACCTTTTGTTTGAACGAGTGGCCCTTTGAAGGGCGGTTTCTTTTCTTCCATATCAACTAATGATTATTCTTGTCTTATTCCTTTTCCCTCTAAATGCATGATGAATATGTAACTGAATTGGGACTTAGTGGTCCAATGAAAAATGGACATGCATACCCTCTGGCCTGAAGCTTGTTTTGCTCCCTTGTTTTATAAAATGGAATTATAGGTCGTGGTAGAGGGTCTACTGAAATATCAGAGATTTGAGAAATAAGGGTTTGGTGATACAGAGAGTATGAATGTAAGTGCAGGTCTTAAGGTTTTGAGTTAGATAAGAGAACTTGGTCAATTATGGGGTTCTTAGGCATGTTCGTATTAAATATGAAAAAAAATTGAGTTTGTTTTCTCTCCTGTTGTGACATTTGGTATGAATTATTAATGAAATATTGGTCCAAGATGATTTTCATTGATCTTCATTTTTTCTTTAGTATGAATTACGTTTAATGATGGCTCTAGTTCAAAGGATCAGTTAAATGCTTCAGTTAATCAATAAGTTCATGCAAGCTAGCAATGGGATTCATAAAGTAGTGGTAGACTTAGATACAAATATATGGATTGTAATGTGATTCATATGGATCGTAAGTGTTTAAAATGAAATTCGCCCTGTAGTTCAGTTTTCTGATTTGACTCTGTGCTTTAGGATGTGGCACTAGAATTTTGATCATGGTTATATTTTCTCATGTTGTGTGTTATGACTTCAGAACATTTTATTCAAATATTTCCTATCAATCTACTTTAGTTGTGTTTTTTATTCTTTGCTAATGGGACTCGAGCCTTTTCAAGGAAAAGCCAATTTCTTGAAGGATTTAATCCTTTTAGCGTAGATGGGGGAATCTATTTGTTGTTCATCAATGTGTGGTTGAATTGTTTAAAGTTGTATTTAAAGAGAACATTTTAGGGAATACCCTCTTGGGTCTTACAGAGCCCGAAGTGTAGGAGAATTAGCATTACTGCTTGTTCTCGTCGAGTTGGCCAATCGCTTCCTAGACTTTTATCATTGAACATGGCAAGTTCATAGAATCTCTCAGGAAGTTCGCTTGGGTTGTAATTAAAAACACCAACAGGTTGAATTAGGGATAGGGTTAGGGTTAGGGATCAATTAGGATTAAGCTTCAATTAGGATTCATTTATATGTCAATTAGGGTTATAACTAGGATTAAATTTAGGTTAAGGTTTACTTAGGGTTAGGGTTCTAAAATAAGGCTTGGGTTTAGCATTAAGGTTAGGGTTCAATTAGGGTTTGGATTATGGTTTGTGTTCAATTAGGGTTAGATTTAAATTAGGGTTAAGATTCAATAGATTAGGCTTAGAGTTATGGATCAAGCTTAATTAAGGTTGAATTTTAATAGGGTTGTGGTTAGGTTTTTAATAATAATCCTAGGGTTAAAGAGTTTGCATTCAATTAGGGTTAGATTTAGTGTTAGATTTATATTAGGGTTATATTTAGGAGTTACAAACTAAGATTAATGTTAGGGTTTTTGCAAGGGTTAGGGTAAGTGTTAGATGATTAATTAGTGTGAGGGTTAGGATTTAATTAGGAATAAGATTCAATTAGAGTGGGTTAGGATTCGGTTGATGTTTAATTAGGGTAAGGGTTCTAGGATAAATTTTGGGTAAGGCTTAGGATTGGGGTTAGAATTCAATAATGATTAGGGTTAGGGTTACAATTATCATAAGGGTTAAGATTCAATTAGGAATTAATTAGGGATACAGTTAGGGTTTATATTCAATTAGGGTTAGGGTTTAACTAAAGTTAGGATTAATATTTAATTATAATTAGGGTCAAAGTAAGGTTACAGTTAGGGTTCATTTAGGCTTAATTTTATGGTTTAATTAGGGTTACAGTTAGACTTAAGGTTAGGGTTAGTGTTTAGGTTCAATTAGGGTTACAGTTAGACTTAAAGTTAGGATTAGTGTTTAGGTTCAATTAGGGTTGAATTTCAACAAGATAAGGGTTATGGTTAGGGTTAGGATTCTAATATAGATCCTAAGGCTATGATTTGCATTAAATTTTGGTTAGGTATCTATTAGGGTTAGGGTTAGGAGTTATAAGAAAGAGTTAGGGCTATATTTATATTAAGGTTAGAGTTAGGAGTTATAAGTTAAAATTAGGGTCAATTTTTAGAGTAAGGGTTAGGGTTAGGGTTGGGGATTAATTACTATTATGGTTATGGTTTAATAAGGGTTAAGATTCAATTATGGTTAGGTTCAATTGATGTTTAACTAGGATTAGGGTTCTAGGATTAAAAAAATTGTTAGAGTTGGGGTTATAATTCAACAAGGATTAGGGCTAGTGTTACAATTACAATAAGGATTAAGATTAAATTAGGGTTTTTATTAGGTTTTATATTTAATTAGGGTACGGGTTCAACTAGTGTTAGGATTAGTATTTAAATATAATTAAAGTTAAGTTGGGGTTAGGCTTAATCTAGGGTTAGGATTAGGTTTTAATTAAGGTTACAATTAGAATTAAGGTATTTATTATAATTATGATTATGAATAGGGATAGAATTATTGTTAAGGTTATAATTTGGATTAGTATTACAAGTAGTACAAGGGATAAGATTATAATTATAAGTCTAACACAAAAAATACCACTATTTTTTAATCACCCGAAATCTATAACTAACACTAATTCTAATTACAACCCTAACCCTAATTCTAACTCGAATTTAAACCCTAACCCTAACCCTAACTCTAAATTTTACCCTAACCCTAACATTAAAAATATTTCTAACCCACCCTAATTCTACAACTAACACTAATTCTAATTACAACCCTGGCCCTAATCCTAATTGTGTCTCTTATCATAATCCTCAATCTAATCCTAATCCTAACCCTAACCTTAATTGTAACCCTAATTATAGTTCCAAAAAATTAACTCAAACCCTAACCCTAAATCCTAAATCAAACCCTAACCAAACTCTAACTGAAAAATTAACTCAAACCCTAACCTTAAACCCAAAACCAAACCCGTCCTAATCCTAACCCTAAGTTTGTGTCTAACTATAACCCCAACCTTAACCCTAAACCTAACCTAAACCATAATCATAATTGTAACCATAACCCTAATTATTATATCTCTGATAGTATCTAAAACCTTAATCCTAACCATAACCTTAACCTTAACCATAATTAAATATCCAATCATAACCCTAACCTTACTTCTATCTCTAACCCTAACCCTATCCCTAACTAAAATCCTTACCCTAATCCTAATCCTAGCTTTAACCCTAACCCTAATTATGATGATAACCCAATCCAAATTATAATTCTACCTCTAATTGTAATTGTAACCCTAACCCTAATCTTATTATTAAGTTTAATCCAACCATAATCCTAAATTTATCTCTAACCCTAACCCTAACCCTAACCCTAACCCTATTCCAAATGTTAATCTCAAAAAAAATCTCCAAACCTTAATCCTAACCTGAGCCTAACCCTAACCCAAACCATAGCCCTGACCAAATATAAATCTTTACCCTACCCCTAATTATAATTCCAATCCAAACCTTAATAGTAATTCCAACCCTACCCTTAACACTAACCAAAGCCTTATTCCTAACGTGAAACCTATTATAATTATAATCTATACCCTAACCCTAACCATAATTCTGACCCTAACCCTAACATAATTCTCACACTAACTATGACCATAAATCCAAAATTAATAGTAAACCCTAACCCTAATGCTAACCCTAACCATGATATAAACCCTAATCCTAAATGCTAACTCTAATCATAACCCTAAATATATTAATTTATTCAATGTGTTACATACGTCGCAGTTGCTACTAGCTTATCTATCTTAATATATTAAGATATATATATTATACATCGAGAGATATCATTTTCGAGGCATATTTTTTAAATTCAAAAAAGTAAAAAGAAAAAAAAAATAGCGCCTCGAAAATGATATCTCTTGGCGTATTATATATATATATATATATTAAGATAGATAAGCTTGTGTAAACTCAATAGAAACATAAGGTGTGTCTATACAATACAATATAGTTGATAACATACTATATAACAATCAACAAGATAATATCCTATAAATGATATTGATATCTATAGGTAACTAAAAATAATTGAGAAATAGCAAAATTTAAGAATAAAGATGCATCATAATCATCACAATACTAAATTCAGTCATATAGCATAATCATATATACTAGTGAAAGTAGTGAATCTAAAACATTACAAAGCTCAAGCATATAAATTCAAACATATGAACTTAAAGTACACATCCATAGCCTGATGATAGTAAAAACATTATTTTCAAGTATAATATTAATATCAAAGATCAACCATATAATAAAATGAGGTGAACACACCTAGGATTATGATATTTATTGAAAATAAATGTAAAAAATAAAAAACTATTAGACCAATTTGAGCGGAGACCTCCAATAACTAGATAATAATATGTGAATTCAATAATTTGAAGTTATGATAATATAAGACAAAAATTTCTTCCTTATTTATAGAGATAATTATATAGGGAAAATCCCTTCATCCTAATTAAGAGGGATTAAGGTAGTAACTAAAACTTATGTTAAGGTTAAGCATTCCACACATTCTTATCCTTTTTATACTTAGAAATATATAATATTAGGATAATAACATTCTCATCCTCTTCAAAAAAAATTCCCGCAATACTTAGCAACTCTAGATGCCTTGTATGAATTTTTCATATTGTCATGTTGCATCTTCAATTGACACATTTTTCCACTTGATTAAGAACCCTAAGATGGCTCTATTTTGCAATTGTTTGACTAGTTTCTCCAAGATTACCTTAGGTTAGAAAATAAAATTTCCTTCTTCATATAACTTAGGTAATTCTAACTAGATTTAAATATTACATTTATGAGGCTCTTTATGAGTGATATTGACCTCCTTGTAATATAGACACATTCTCTATGGCTCATCCTTCTTGTTAAGCATAATCATTGGGAATAACTAGAAAATTTTGTTGGGATAAATGATGGTTCTTGGTATTAGTTCAATATAAATATCTTGATATTTTATTGAGAGTAGAGCCTTGGGTTCTTGAAATTCCTCTTGATGGTGTTGAATGATCTCTTGAATCTTTGATTGATCTTGAGTTTTTACATCTTATGCATGTAAAAAATGTAGTTGTGCCCTTATGGTATAAGAATATTTATTAAGTAAATTATTCATCCTATGGAAGCTAATAATTTGATTAGGTGGTGATTTTAATCCCATGAGTCTATAATTTTGTCAAATAGGACTAAAAGTCATAAATAATTCTTGATTATTGAAGGACTTTGTTTCCAACCGTTTAAGCCATTGAACTACAAAAACTACATCTAATCTTCTAATTAGAAAAATAAATATTTCATAGTCTAGATTATTATGTCCCATTGAAAGTTATATATGATTTCATTTACCAACACAAGAGAGCTATTTTAATCAACTATTATTACCTAGAAGTTAGAGACTAGATACACAAAATAATTGAGCTCATTATCTAATCTTCAATCAATAAATTTATGTGCTCCAATTCTATTAGTAGACACATTCATCTTTCTTATTTTTTGTATAATCAAAGACTTAAATTTTTATGATGTGCTTGTACCATTCAATGCATGTAGAGAGATAATATCACTTTCTTCCTCCTTCGAATTTACATGCTTTAGTTTTGAATTTAGTTCTTCTAGAGATATTTATTCCTCTTCTTCAACCTTATTCTCAATAATTATTAGTCTCTTCTCATTATTACCATGTTATGACCCTTATATCATTTTTTATTATAATTACAACATAAACCTTTTTTCTCTTTTCTCTGCCTCTTGTTGAGGAGACATAATATTTAATTATCTTGGGTTAAGAAAGTTGGACTCATTTTTATTAAAGTGACATTTATTTTTTCCATTCTATGGTTTGTCCTTTTGTGGAGCTTTTGGTGGTGAAGTTTTGTTACTCAATACACAATAATTATTACATATATTTTTCACTATACAAGGCTCCAACAAATGAGCATCGTATTTAATTTGGTTATTATAGTAGACACTTTAAAATGTCTTGAATGGTATCACACTTGAATCTGATATATTAACATTGTTTTGTCTTGAATTTCATCTTCTCTTTGCTTATTTGATTAAATTAACCTATTTATTTAATTAAATACATCATTTTCATCTATTAATCTAATTAGGTTAATTCCTATCCCTTTCATGCTAACCTTTCGTCTTGTTAAATTAGATAAATCAAAATATTTAATTTTAACACCCTAAGTCCTCTCATTTAAATTAAATAATCCTAATTATTTAATTAAATGTCATTTTGATCCCTTTTCGTTAAATAAGTTGATTATTTAATGGATATCCTAAATTCCTCTAATTTGTATAATTGAAATTCAAATTACTAATTAATCCTAATTCTCCCACTTGCAAGGGAATATTCCTCCTTTTCTTATTCCTCCAAAAGGGGAATATTCTCATGGAATATTCTTTCCCTCTTCACTCATTTGAAAACGGGAATATTCTTTTTTTGTAACAGACTTTCAACAAAGCTTCTTGTGCAAGTTTTGAAAGTGTGTTTCTTTGGATGAATGTAAGCCCTTGATTAAATATTATCTTGTATTTTCAACCCTTGATGGGAATCCACGATCCATGCCTCCATTTTCTTTCCATCCTGACCATTGATTGATTCTTTCAATCTTGACCATTGGTTTCATTTTTCTTATTCTATAAATAGACCTTGCATCTATTGAATAGGGATACATATTTTAATAGTAAACTTATGTTGTTAAAATCACTCTCATCTTGCATCCATATTTTGTGTTTTAAAAGAATTTTATGTTAATTTACTTGCATTATTATCTTAGAGAATCCATTAATGGCTTCTATGGTAACTTAGTTGTATCCATTTAGTATATTTTGAAACTAGGGTTTTAATCTTTCAAATCTTGCATACATTTAGAATAGATTTGCATACACTCACATCGATCATCTTAGCTTTTATCATGTTAAAATAGATTTCATCATGTTTTACAACACATCTCACATCGGTTTCATTAGTTTTTTTAAATAAAACTGATTGAAACAAGCTCATTATCTAGGGGATTGGGAAAGGGTCGCCATTCCACATCAATGTGACACCACTCCCCCAATAGGATAAGTTTTAATGTCTTAGAGTAGATGCTTATCAAGCTTTCATGTTTTAGAATGCTAGTTTTAATGCCTTTTTCACTTTGTTTAAATTGAATGATCTTATTGGGACTAATGCATAATGGCTTAAATATGCTTCGAATCTATATGGATCAAGTGTAGTTAACCTATACTACATCATCGGTCACATTTTGGTGCT
The DNA here is from genome assembly GCA_007115665.2 of Sequoiadendron giganteum. Taxonomy (NCBI): domain Eukaryota; kingdom Viridiplantae; phylum Streptophyta; class Pinopsida; order Cupressales; family Cupressaceae; genus Sequoiadendron; species Sequoiadendron giganteum. The sequence goes on along the minus strand of CM021103.1, from coordinate 674,566,106 downwards.
AGAAGGAGGGCTCTACCGATCGAATATGATGTTTTTTTCTCTAGATTCTCGTTTTCCTAGTTTTGTAGGTACATCGACGCTTTAGGAGGCTACAATGATGCCTTTGTCAAGCGTCGCCATATAGAGATGCCATTTTTTGGAGTATAGTGACACTTAATTAAAACGGAAACAATTATTAAAATATTGCAATACTAATACTTTTTACAGGTATCAAAGACTTAAAAATAGTGATGCCTCCAAAATAGTGATGTTATCGTCATCCCTATTTTATCGCAGAGTGACACTTTTTCTCACTAGAGCAACGCTTTTTTGAGTTATGGTGATGCCTTTGCAAACAAAAACACTTTTTACTAGTAAGCAAAAACAGTGGTTGAATTTTAGCATGTGTTTTAAATTTTTGATTTTATCTGCTCTTTAACATGTCAGTGACTTCTAGTTTTTGCTTTTTTTGGCTAACTGGTTTTGTAGGTTTGGTAAACAAAATTTCAAGTGAAGGAGCATATTTGTTAGAGTAATAAATTATTTCACTTAATTAATTTAATCATATTGGTTAATTAATTAAGTCACTTATTCCTTTAGGTTACTTAAGCTAAACTTGGGCACGTTAATAATTATTTATTAATTATTAAGTGTGCACACTAGGGTTTCATTTAGGGTTGCACAATATCCTTTTATAAGGATTGATCATTGTATTTTAAATTATTCCCTCTCTGAATAATAATATCTTTCATATTACAGAACTTCAAACCCTCTCTTGCTTTTTTCTCCATTCTCTTCCCTATGACAGGTATCTTTTTGCATGCAGGTATTCTTGGAATCTGAAGTTGGTTTTGACAACTTCTACAATATTGTCATTTGATTATAATTGTTAAAAAGTGATTTTACACTTATGGGGCAATTATAACCCATTTTATGATGCTTTACTTCATGTTTTAGGACCAAACTAGAATTTTTTTGGGCTTAAAATTAACATTTGAATTGGTTAAAACTAAACCCTCACATCCTCATTTTGCAATATCAGGTTTAAAATTGAACAAAACAATTAAACACTTCCATTGGTGCTTAAGAGGAATTCATTTTTCTATGATGGATTAAAATGAATAAGTATTTTCCATGTTTGCTTTGTTTTTTTATGCTTGAAATGTGTATCCTCTCCCCTTGCACTTTGTGCGATCTTGGGTGAAGAGAAACATTCAAGTATACATCCTTTTCTTTTGTGTAAATCAAGTGTGTATCCTCTCCCCTCGCACCTTTTGGTGATCTTGGGTGACGAAGAGCATCTTGAGTTTCTTCACACATTATTTTCATTTTGATGTGTTACCTTTAGAGGGCCTACCTCCCAACTTGTGAGAGGGAATGACCCAAGCGATACTTTCATTTTGTTTTGCTATATAAATATTTGGTGTGACAAAACTCATTTACTAGATGGTGTGGATGCCCTATATCAACAAATGTCTCCCTTAGTATCTATGTGATACATCAAAACCCTTAGATATTTCTAAGGGTTGGGAGTCCTCTTAATTAAGTGAGTCACTGCATGTATGGCACCATTTTATCTTGAAACGCCTTAATTAAGAAACACTTATTTTAGAAGCCCAAATCCTGTTTTACTTTCTAGTGCAGGAACGGTCATTTTGAAGCCACCCTACATTTACTATTCATTGTGGAAATAGGAAATCCTTTAGACCTTCGGATCTTCGGGGTTTGAGATTTGGTGTGCCTGTGTCATGTAAGGGGGGTCCAGTGTCACCAAATCTCTAGTTGTTCATTTTGTCTTATTATTTGGATAAATCCAAGTAGAGACTCAACAGGTAGTATCTTTTAAGCCTAGGTGGTATTGATTTAGTTTAATACTTTGCTTGGTTCGAAAAAAATTCAAACAAACATCAACATGATTCATCGAATTTCAAAACCTTTGGTTTAAGCATGGATACCCTTTTGAAATCCTTATGCTTGTCCTAAGAATTCTATCCTTAGATAATTCTAAGTATTTTGGCTTATATCTCAATCCATACTTCCCAAAGTCGACATAGGTAACTATGGCCCTAAACTTCATGACTTTCACATAATGGACCTTTTGAAATGAATGATTTTTTTGACATATACATTTAGTTTTAAAATTAATCAAGGCAAGTGCTTGTGGTAAAAATAAACTCATTTAAGCAAGATAAATTGACAAATTGAACCCCACATGACCATTTGGCATCTGATCGCTCTGGTTCAACAACCAAACCTCACGTCAGCTATCATTCAACCAAACATTGAACTGATTGAAAGAGAAAAAATAGATATAATTAGTAGTTTGAGAAGCTTCACTTTTGAAATAAAGGAACACCAATCCAATGGAGAAATGCAACAAACATCTTAGATGAAGAGGAAAACAGTGATATTGTGGCTGGAAGGCCCATATTACCACCTCTCGTGTGGCAATAAATATCCTCTTTTTCATGATCTTGTGCTTCTCTAAATGATCTCTCATAAAATAAAAATCTCGAAGAGAAGGTCTGCATTCTTCTATTTCCAACTTAGACATCATAGTGCAAAATTTATCAAAAAATAACCATTAAAGCTTTATCGCAATCGGGACAACTTGATAAGAAAATTATATTCTCGCACTTTGTTGGGTGACCCAGATTTATATGTCCAAATTGTCCCTATCATTTAAATCAAATTAATCTTTTTGGTTCTATTTAATCCTAGGGTCAAGCATTTTTCTCACTACCGTGGTCTTGCAACACAAAAGGTTCATTCTAGGTCAACATTGAGTCAAACATTTCATCCACCCTTAATCAAATCTCACCTTTCACTTCACCACACTTTGTGAACTTTTTAACACACCAACACTTTGGACTTAGATAATCAATCAACCAATCCCCTAACTTAGCTACTTTGTGTGTGAAATTAATCCTTTTCCATGCATTTATTTGGGTTAGTTATCACCTTTGTGAACTAGTTTATCTTGAAGGTCACGATTCTACCTTGAATATTTGCAAGTTCATTATCATCTTTATCAAACCAATCAAACCTCTTGGTCTCAAAGTGTTGTCCCAAAAGTTTGCAAAATCTCACTTCCCATATCATTCACCTATTTCATCATCCACTTCACATCATTGCTCCAAAACAACTTAGAACATCTCTTTTACCTTAATTTGAGTCAGCTAGAGAGTTTAAACATTACAAATCTCAACATAACTCTCCCATAAGTGACCCATAATTTATGGTAACAACAAGATCACAACACAAGAGAATCATGGAGAAAACCAAAGTTGCATCCACTATTAGTGATACAACCCTCAAGAATTCAATCCAAGAGGTCATTCTACCCCCTCACAGCAACCCCAAGATCCAGTGGGACCATATGAGGTAGAAGATGTCACAAACAATCCTTTCAAGTTCACTAAACAATAAATCTTTGAGTATAAACAAGAACGACAAGCCTTAGAGAAGGTGACTTTAATTCCCCTATCTTTTATTGCACAAAACTTGACACAAGGCTTGATTTCATCCCTGCTTTAAACAACTCCATCACTAGGGCCAAGCCAAACATGAACTCCTAGTCTTTCAACTAGCCTTGCTAAGGAATTTGGTCACAATCTTCCTTTGGCAAGCGATACACTTGTGGGCACTATAAACACCAATCCTCCACAAACCACCACTTGGACACCCATATTTGGTTCCCCTCATCCATCTTCCACCACCATTCTAGAACACCCTTTACATACACATAAACCACTTACACTTCATGAATCCGTGACAACCTCAACATATTGAGGGTACCCATCTTCGTACATCCCTACAAGTACCACAAGTGTTCCCAACATCACACAAGGTATTATGGACCAAGTTCCTCAACTGGATCAATAAGGGCATGTCAACACCCTTACACAAAATCAACACTTAACGCAACAAGGTACATATTCATCCAATCATCCTATTGGTCCATTCATTTTGTTGGTTTCACAAAACACATTGATCTCATCCATCATCAACCCAAATCAAAACAACACCTTGGTTACGAATCCCCTAAACCAAGGTAATATCTTGATCCCACCTCAAATACCACAAGGTAACCCCTTACCTATCACTCAAGGGAACCCTATCAATCAATTTCCAAGTGTGTCATTCTCCTTGCAATATCAAGAGGTGTCATCATCATCATTACCATTGGTCCCCCTTGTTATGCAAAATAAAATAGGACCTCAAACTTACATTCCTCCATCTCAATCCACCATCTTTAAAGGAATGTTAAACCAAGGTAACCCTGAACCACTCACCATCCATCCACAACCCACTCAAACCATTAACACCCAACAACTATCATAGATATCCCAACAACACAGCAATCATGCACTGCAAGCACATGCCCTAGATTTATAACAAGCACAATAGGCTTATCAGCAAGTCATACAACAACAATAGCAAGCAACCCTAATAGCACAACAACAAGAATAGAAATAATCCTAGTATCACAACAAAAATCAGCCCTAGTAGCAAAGCAATAACAATAATAGCAAGCAACCCTAGCAGAACGAAAACAACAACAACAATAAGCATCCCTAACAGCATAGCAAGCAGCCCTAGTAGCATAGTAACAACAACAACAACAACAAGCCCTAGCAGCACAGCAACAAAAACAACAAGCAAGGAACACTAGCAGCATAGCAAGTAGCCTTAGTATCCCAACAACAACAAAAAGCACAACAAGCAGCCCTTGTAGCCCAACAATAATAGCAACATGGTTTATACTATAACCCCCAACATAAAATCATCAACCCAAACACATTAGGAACATATACACATCCACCACTATCACCTTCACAATATCCTATGTCGCCATACACACCTACAACACCCCATCATATCAAACTCCCACTTATAATTCATCCACCATCCCACCATATACAATGTATGTTCCTCCACCAACCCTGCGAGATGATGTAGCATCCCAACTCAAGTCACTAACACAACAAATGTAGGACATGCAAATGTGCAAGATAAGGAAGCCCCATCCACAACAAAACTTATGTCATTATCCATTCGATATATATATCATGATGGTGCCTTTCCCTCTTGGTTTTGAGGTCCCTAAATTCGATAAATATAAAGGGAGGGGAAATCCTATGGACCACATCAAGGAATTCAATTTCATGTGAATGGAGGTGGCCTATAATGATTCCTACTTAATGTGCATCCTTCCACGGAGTTTAATGGGTCTTGCCATGGATTGATTCTGACAATTTCCCCCAACTATCAAAATATTTCAAGAAATCATTGATAAATTCATCGAAAACTTCTCCTTCAACCTTGATATGGATGTGAGATTAGAGGATTTTTATACACTCAAGCAAAATAAAGGAGAATCATTTACCAATTTCTTGCAACGATGGAGGCAAAGAGCTAGCAAAAGCAAGTGGCCCATCCCCAACGAACAACAAGTTAGGATTATCATAGCAAATATTGATCCAGATCTATACTTCCACTTGAAGATGCAATGTATTACCACTTACAATGAGCTTTTCCCTAGGGCCCTTAACATTGAGAGATCCCTAATCTCACAGGGAAATAACCAAGCATACAAAAACAACCACCCATCAACTAGATCAAACGATAAGCCTCGTATCTGGGCTAAGAACAAGAATGTGATGAATGATGGCATGGTGGATGCTAAAGTGGTTATAAGTGCTCCTAGGCCAAATACCAACCAACCAAGCAGCGCACAAACTATCCAACAAACAACATCACCATCATAGAATAATTAACTCAACAAAGATGAACCCCCAATCGGAAAAACTATCCTAAACGCAAATACATGCAATTGGGGGAGCCTATTGAATCCATCATGAAGAAAATGGTAGAGTAAAACTTGATCACACTTCCCAATTTTGAAAACTACCAAGAACCACAAGATAAACATCCTTGGTACAATGAAAAAGATCTTTGTGATTTTCACAAGATTAAGGGGCACAAGACATCGAACTGTATGAGGCTTAAAAATATTATACAAGATCTAATAGACAACAATGACATATTTGTTGAGGCATCAGCCAAAAACCAGGATCTCAAGATATACAAGACCCTATGCCAGATCATAGAAAATGGAATGGCAATGGAAAATGGAAGAATTACAATAACGTACAGCATGTTTATTCCAATGTAGTTGCATCATGTGATAGTGTCATCGTTGTTGTTACCATCAAAGGATCTAGCGCAGAGTGTGGAGTCACCACATGATGTGGCAAGGTTACCATCCAAAGAGCTTCATCTCAACCTAGGGCACAACCTACATTGCCAACATCCAACCCTAGCAACTACAGTCTCCTAGATCAGCTTAAGAAGACCCCTACACAGATCTCAATATTGGAACTATTAAGGCTATCCCCCACATATAGGGAAATCCTAGAGGAAGATTTATCTGTATCATTCATCCCTGAAAATATTAATACATATCAATATCAAGCTATGGTAGGGCATATCACTATCCCTCATCTTCTCACCTTCTCAGAACAAGACCTACCATCGCAGCCATCTCATAACTATTTTTTACACCTTGAGGTCATTGTTCATAAGAACAAGGTTAAAAGATTCGAGGTGTTGGTCTGAACATTTGTACCCTTCAGTTGATCAAAAACTTGGGTTATTCAGAGGATGCTATTGAGAAAGCAAAGAGTACAACCATCAGAGCATATGATGATCAAGAGAGGGTATCGCAAGGCATCATCAAGTTACCCATCCAAGTGGGACCCATCATTGCTAAGACCACATGCCAAGTATTAGACCTTGATCTCCCCTACAACATCTTGCTTGGTCTACCCTAGATTCATGCCCTAAAAGTTGTAGCTTCAACATATCACCAATGTGTAAAGTTTCCTTTGAGGATAGAGAAGTTACCATCCATGGAGATACAAAGCCTTTTTACTACTACAAGAACCTTGAGGCCAAGTTTTAAAAATACCTCAGATCCCTAAAAATGGCGAAGGGCCTATACTCTCTTCATTTGTTGACCTATCATCCCTTGCATCTACCTCAGAAACAAAAGAACCCATTGTGTAGAATATTCCCGACATCAAAGTAGTGATCTAGGATGATGTTTGTGGAGATTATAAACTAACAAAGGACACTTTTGTGTTGGGAGAGCTACCTCTTTCTCCCAAATATCATGGGAAACCCACACCTATCAACAAAGTGGTTGAAACTACAATAAAGATGGCAGCTACCACCTTCACCAAGTGGGGGGATTTAAACAAAGAAGATATCAATGAGGAGGATGTATCTAAACTACTCTATCAAGATGACTAACCCATGCCCATTCTTCTCATAGAAGATGACAATAAAGGCTTGCAGCTAATGAAGGGATGGGGATACAACAAGAACGATAAACTAGGACAAAATGAAAATGGCTTGTTAGAACCCATCATTCCTTAGAAATTTCCTAAGAACCTTGGATTAGGTTGTACTACTAGTAAGGTTACCATTCTTTGCAAAGATAACTCTGCTAAACAAGTTGAGGCTTCCTCTTGGTTACCCACATTGTGTGATACTAACCTCAATGATTTCCCTCTCAATGTTTCTGACCTATTTGAAAATAACTCCCTTTTTATTATATCCACAACATCTTTCACACCAAACGACCAAAACACTAAAATAAGCCTAGTATACCCACAACTCATTGACTAGGACCAACGAGGACCACTGATTCTAGATTTATTCAAAAATGATGGAGCCATCTCAGAATTCATGGGACTCTACAACAACTTATCATGGGAAAATCACAAATATGGTTTTGATATAGAGCTAGACACAAGGACGTACTATGGGGAGACGATTGAATCATTCAATCAAAAAATGGATGATATGAAAATTACATGCAAATCTTTGAGTGAAAACCACATTGTGGCACTTTTTGATCCTAAAATAGTAAAAAAAAAGGATGCATATGATAGTAAAAACCTCTCTGAGGTTCCCAAGGATGAGGGATTCAATATCCCCCTTAGTGCAATACATCGAGAAAAGTCAGCAGTACTAGTGGAGAAGGCTACCCTAGTGAATGTGGGAATAGAAGAAGCACCCAAGATAGCTTTCTATGTCGAATCCTTGAGCATTCCTCAAAGAGAGAAAAACAAAATTTGCGTGGTCATACACAAATATGTCAGGGTTCAATCCAGAAGTGGTTGTGCACCATTTAGCAGTCTATCCTGGAGCCAAACCGGTGAAGAAAAAGTTAAGAAAGATGCACCCTCAAATAGAACTCTTGGTAAAACTTGAGTTACAAAATCTTCTTGACGTTGGATTTATCTGACCGATTGATTATCCTAAGTGGGTTTCCAAACTAGTACCAGTCTCTAAACCCACTGGGAGCATCATAATATGCATGGATTTTAGAGACTTAAACAAATCATGCCCGAAGGATGATTTCCCTCTTCCTAACATTGACATCATTGTCGACCTAATAGCTCGACATAAAATTCTATTAGTAACGGATGGATTTTCAGGCTATAATCATATCATGATTGCCAAGGAGGATCAACACAAAACTACATTCACTTTTCCATGGGGAACATTTTGTTGGAACTTGATGCCATTTGGGCTAAAGAATGAAGGAGCAACATATCAAAGAGCAATGACCCTCATCTTTCATGATATGATCCAAAAAATAGTTGAAGACTATGTGGATGATATTTTTGGCCAAGTCAAAAAAAAGGAGTGAGCACATAGAGATATTGGGACCCATATTTGATAGGATTGAAGAGTATAAGGTATGGTTGAATCCAAAAAAGTGTGTCTTTAGGGTTACATCAGGAAAGATTCTTAGCTACATTGTGTCACAAAGAGGAATAGAGATAGATCCAACAAAAGTGAAATCCATCTTAGACATGGAACCACCACAAATACTAAAGCAGATGAGAGGGTTACAACGAAGGTTATAGTCCATCAGAAGGTTCATAGCGCAATTATCAGAAAAAATCCACCCTTTCTCGCATCTTCTCCATAAAGGAATAACTTATAAGTGGGATGAGAAGTGTGATAAAGCCTTCCAAAAAATCAAGGACTACTTGTTGACACCTCTAGTGCTCATTCCGCTAATACCAAACAAGTTTTTGATCTTGTATATCTCAACAACATCAGTAGCACTAGGTGCTCTTCTAGCACAACATGATGAAAATAGAAAATAAATAATGATTTATTACATCAGTAGGACATTGTTAGGCTATGAAATTAACTACTCGTCCATTGAGAAAGAATTCTTAGTGGTATTTTTTGCTTCAAAAAATCTCAAACATTACATGTTGTCGCACCAAATCATGCCTATTCTAAAGATTGACCTATTAAAATAAATGTTGTCCAAAGAAACTCTCACTGGGTGAATGGCCAAATGGGTAATGATCTTAACTAAATTTTTTTGATGTGTTTTTTATGCACTTCTCAACACAGGTAATGCATAGGTGCATCACCTCTCTTGAAAAACAATCTTCCACAATCAAATTGCAGAACACTATCCCAAGGTCTCTAATCTAAGGTCTTGACAATGCTTGGAATATCTCAATTGTTTGATGTGATTTGTTGGAATCACAAGGCAGTCTTACAGATGAGTTACAAAGTGTGGGAAGTTGGGCCTACAAATGGAGTTCTCAAGATATGGAATTGATGCGCAGTTGCTACAGGTTCAAAACAGCAATCTAGAACTCTATTTTTATCTTCAAATTTGGCTTTACAATGTGAAATGAACCTTAGCATAGGTTACTTATTAAAAAAAAAAAAAAAAGGGAAAGCGTAGGGAAGAGAAGGGGTTCCTAGACCTAAAACTACAAATGAACAGTGATCCTGCTGTAGTAGACAAACTCCCTAAACTGGGTTTTGTTTAGCCAAGAGGATCCTACAGTTACACAAAACCAGTGCAATCTTCTAAAGACTGTAGATTTTTAAATTGCATACACACATCATGAAAATTCAAGTAAACGAAGTTGCATAAATAAAGTAAGAAAACTCAGACTAGCTTTACAAAGTGATTCATCATCAACAAACCACAAAAAGCATGAGCTGGAAATTCATCAAATATAGTAACAGAAAACACCACCATCACTCCCATTCAAATAAACTAACAACTAAACTAATAGGCAAGTAGAACCATGCACACATAATGAGAAAACTCAAAAGGAAACACCCATAAATCATGCAATGTTGCTTTCTATTGCTGCAAAATTCCTTTACACCAGCTCTCCAACCATTTACAAATGAGGGGAAGACCCCTATTTATAGTTTTCCAAGGCCCAAATGAATGGCTAGGATTAATTTCCATTGTGTTGCTCAGATTTGTTTACATTAGGGTTTCACCTACCCCCCATTATCTAGCAATATAAAATACATCATTTATCTCATTCTTATTTTATCTTGTAGTGCCTAGGTGTTGTAGTAGTCTTGTCCTCTTGTTTATTGCCCCTTTTATTGTAGTTGCAACTGCTTGAAGGGTGCCTTTTGTTTGATAAACTTGCAGTGTTCTTCATTGAATCAAGCGAACCTCGTTTATAAATTTGCACCATCACGGGTTGGACCTAGCTACCCTTGATCTGATGGGATGCCTTCTCATAGATCAAGATCATTTGATGAATAATACAACAGCTTCTCCTCTTGCCTCTGGTATTGGTGAGCAGTCATTGTCTTTTTTGGCACTGTCTCTCTTTGGCATGTTGTCATTTGTTCATCAGTCATCATAATTTGGTCACCTTTGGTGCATCACTTGTGAATTGAGATATTCTCCCCAGTTCCACCCTATAGGTGATATTTGACTATTGTTCCCTTTGTGAACTCAGTGGGTAGCATGCAGCTTCCCTTTCTCTCTTATTTTGGCAAACAGCTTTCTTAACTTTGTGTTATAAATTTTCTCAATGTGAGTTGTCTGAACCTTTGTTCTTATGGAAATCAGGTCCCCCTTGACATATTTATGAACAAGAAGATTCTTTACTTTGATGACCTCAAATATCCATTGGCGGGATTCATACGCTGACTACAAAGAATGTTTGTACGTTGATCACCCTGATAAACCTTTCATTAGTCCCTTAATGCTGAGAAAATAGAATCAGTTAGACTTGTTAAAATACCAACTAAGGCAATTATTAATAAGTATGTGGATTTCCTTTCGAATGCCATATTGAACCATATTACACCCATGTTTACATTATTCCCCAAATGTTTCTTAATCAATCTCTATTACCGAGGATCCCTCACCATTCTAGTTTCACAAATTAAATTCATCACCTTAAGCATGCCTCCTCTTTTAACCTTATGAAATTTACATCCTCCATGCAGCACATATTCCCCCCCACCACTTATAGTTAATCAGATCCACAGAAATCTCTCTATTATGATCCCTCAACATTCATGATTTGATGGCCTTGGGCTTAGTATTATGCTGCTCCTATCGATGATATTTGGAAGTCAATGAGAAAATGCATCTTAGGGACGGTTGTGAGACATGCAGACCCGCAAATCTTATGGACATGAGGAAAAGGTGGCAGGAATCCGTCATAAGAATGTCGTTAAAATGGCGATGAAGAAGAATAGCTAATTCCAATATGGGATCTGCAAGCCCCACGTCCACTCACGAGCATGTCACCTGCTCCGCCATCCATCCCCCCATAATATGAACAAAACTTTGCAATCCAACTAGATGACTACCACGGGAAATGAAGTGCAGCACCCCTATTAAAGATAAAAGATGAGGATTGAATGACGAGGATTCAGTGCCCACTTGTAGGTAAAACTCACAAGGGCACCAAGAGAGTGTGTTTTGGAAGAACAAAGTGGGCATCCAATTAGACATGTCATCTTAAACAACCGAGGAGGCGACGGCACCACAGGGTGCGTCACCCGCAAGGAAGTCCACCGTCGAACCAGAGAAGGCGGGGCATCATGGAGGGTTCGTTGTGAACAAAACGGTGATGAGTAACGGCCAACAGAGAAGCAAAGCTCGCAGAAGACACATCCGCCACCCACCCGAATACACCAAGTCTTCACCAAAGTGGACCAATACAGCCGCTTAGAGATGTATTGCCTTGTCCACTCGAGGAGCCTACTAGTGAATAAAACTTGAATGGAGCCTTCCCCAAACTTGATGTTGTTTAGTAGTGTCACCCAATTTCTCTTTTGTAAGCCAATGATACTACCCTTCGATGTTTTGTCCCAACCCAAACGTGATTAAGTTGCATGTGATGCCCTCATACTCACGGAAAGATGATTCATTGCTAATGCCAATTCATAGCCCCGAATGCTCATGCCACAGGACCGACTCCCTCTCAAGCATCTTGATTTTTTTATTGCTACTAGAGATCATTTCATTTCTTTCAATTATAATTGTTCATTTCAAACTTTATATGCCAGACGATGATGGGCCTGGCCCTCATTGCCTATCTCACTGAGAGGCCTTAATTCATTGTTAATTAAACCCATAGCATGAAATCATGTCAAAATTCAAGTCTCTGCTCACGAACATGGGCGGTGGCGTCGAGGAGGTGCAGGGAAAAAACGCAGGGGGACCACTAACAAACAACACTAAAAACAGCCAAGCAAAGCGTGGGCCTCACCTGGCGGATGTATGTGGGTGAAGAAGCACGAGAGGATGCCAAGCGATGGTCATCACGAAAATGGCGATGGAGGTGGTGTAACCCACACCATAGAAAGCCGATCTTCAACAGTTTTGGCGTAGGCGACAGCGGGACGATCGACGATAGTCACCGCAGGAAGATTTGCAAGAGGGTGGCGATGTTGAAGGGTGGCGGGATCCATGAAGTAGGGAGGCGATGAAGGGTGGCTGTCATGAAAATGGAATCATTGTGATGGCCTCCTATAGCCAACAGCCCACAAGGGCGGACTCATCGATGGGTGTGGAAAACTGAGAGTTCACCTGTAGTATCATGATTTCTCTTTGAGGAAATGGTGTGGGCGGGTCCCACTAAGCGAGATGACGTGAAGGCTCAGTTGTGCGCAAAGATCTGAAACCATTTGAAACTTGGGTAATCTTGACGTAATGTGGTCAATTGGTTTTACAATAGCGGCAACGACCAACTGCGGAGCCCATCGTGCAGGCGGACGTCAAATTTTGGATGTTTTGATAACAGTGAAACGAGAACGGAGTCCCACCTAGGGTGACCCATAGTTGTGGGTCCATGAAACATGAGGGACATAGAGGAAAACATGGGTGCGGGGTCCATACATAGGGTAGACACAAGGACCTGGTCGCAGGCGAACGGCAGAGCGCAATGATGAATGGCCAAGGGAAACCCGTGAATGTGGGTCCACAATGGCCAACGAATGCTCAAAAAAAAGAAAATGGAAGCTCGTTGGAGCCGGCCCGCGAGGACAAATGACTAAGCGAAACCTCGGTGGGTGAACCTGGTCAATATGAAATTGATCGTTTTAAGGCCTAGGCCCAACTTAGGCTAGGGAAACGGGATGCGCAAAATGAGACGAGGGCAAAGTAGCCTGACCCGAGCGAAAAGAGGGGTCCCTACCTTTGACAGGGCATGTGTGCAAAACATGCACAAAAAATTTTACATCGAGTACATAGAGTGCAAGGCAATCAAAGGAAGTGATCGCAAACCAACTAGTAGAAGCACCTATCTATGCAGAGAATCCGTTGATATCTAAATGTCCTGATGAATCAATGTTTCTCCTTCATATAGCACATCAATGAAAAATGTACTTTGATGGATCTTTTACCCAACATGGATCAGGGGCAGGGATTCTCTTTATCACCCCTCAAGGTGATTGTATTCCAAATTCATACCAGCTATCATTCCCATGTACCAATAATATTGATGAGTATGAATCCCTAATAGCATGTCTAAGGATAGCAGTTCAATGGCAGATACAAGAGTTGAAATTTTATGGAGACTCACAGTTGATTGTCAACCAAGTCAATGATGACTACCAAACTAAGGATGATAATCTCACTCCTTACAAGAAGATGGTAGAAAGTCTCAAGGACTTTTTTATTGGCATAAATTTTGAGCAGATACCACATATGAAAAATTAAGTAGCATATTCCATGGAAAAAATTGGATCTTTATTAGACATGCCACACAATGTCCTTCAATGTCAATTCTTGGTAGAACAACTTCTTGTACTGGCTTTCAAAATTGTTGAATTTGAATTCATGTGTGTAATCATTGGTCTTGGATCCCCATGGTATCATGACATATTCACCTACCTTAGCAGAGGGACCCTCCTAGCTGATATCACCTCCAACCTTAAAAATACCTTTGATAAAAACACATCCTGATTCATGATCCTAGGTGATACCCTTTACCATAGAACCATCAAGGGGACATTACTATGATGTCTCAACCAAGAGTAATCATTGACCGCCTTAACATAAGTACACAATGGCATATGTGATTCCCATTCTAGTGGTATGAATTTAGCTAAGAAACTATTTAGGATGGGGTATTACTAGCCAACCATGGAAAGAGAAGGCCATCACTATGTACAAAAGTGTGTCCAGTGTCAACAACATGGAGATCTTATTCATGCTCCAACTCAGGAGCTACAACCAATGGTCACACCATGGCCTTTCTTGTAGAGGGGGATTGACCTCATAGGAAATATTACTCCCACCTCATTGAATGACCACGATTTCATCATAACAGCCATTGAATACTTTACCAAGTGGGTCTAAGACATTCCTATGACCTACATAACGGGGAAGAAAATTGCCAAATTTATCTTGAATTACCTTATGTGTCGTTATGGTGTTCTGCAAGCCTTTATCTCAGATAATGGAACACCCTTCAAGAATTAGGATGTGAAAGAGTTATGCCAACAGTTTAATATCTAGCATCAGTTCTCTACCCTATATTACCTCGAGATCAATGATCAAGTTGAGGCTACAAATAAGACTATTCTAAAGATCCTAAAGAAAACAGTCAATGAAGTTGGTCATGATTGGCATCTATAGTGAAATCTCGCCCTATGGGTCTATCGAACTAGTATCTACACACCTATAGGTGCGGCCCCTTTCTCCTTGGTCTATGGATCAAAATCCATCTTACCTATTGAGTTTGAGCTCCCTTCACTACGAGTGTCACTACAAAATCTAATCATTGATGAAGAGTATAGAGTATCTCGACTGAATGAGCTAGAGTTTCTGGATGAGTGTCATCTTAACACCCTAAATCATTTACAAGAATACCTGAACTAACTAAAATGGATCTATAACAAGAATATCAAGAGTCGATCTTTCCAGGTAGGGGATCTTGTTCTCAAGCAAAATTAAAAAAAATCCAGATCAGGATAGTAAAGGAAAGTTTGAGCCTAACTAGTTAGGCCCATTTGTTGTCACAACAAGTTATGGATCAGGAGCATATAAACTATCAACACATGAATATTAACCCTTGTAGGAACCAATCAACAATCTACTTCTTAAAAAGTTTTATGACTAGACTTGAAGGGTGTAAAATCTGAAAAATGCAAAAAATTCAAAAAATGATCAAAAATCCAAAAATTAAGAAAAAGGATTGAAAATTGTAAAGAAAAAAATTGTTCTCTTGTGAAAACCACTTCGGTGGCACTTTGGGCAAGTACCTTGGTGAAAACTTGGAAAACAGGCACCTTGTGTATATAAAGCACCTCCATCCATCTTTGGCTCTTTATCCTATCATTCTTAGCATCGCATTATTCATCCTATTTATTCCATCACCCATTTGCATCTATATCATAGATTGATATTGTGAAGCATCATATCCCCTTTAGTACTACTTGGCATATTCCTAAGGTCAGTTTTTCCTGCCTATATCAAGGTACTCTATTGCATCACACTAGGGGAGATTCGTTATGAATTGCATTGGGTTCTTGTATATCTTAAGGCTATTGGAAATCTCATCAAAAATCCAAAAAAACATACATAAAACATCATCAAAATCAAAAAACACTTGCAAAATCAAAAAATCCAAAACATCAAAATCTTGTATAGCTAAAATCCAAAAACATTCAAAATCTCGTATAGCTGAAAATCCGAAAACATTCAAAAAGTTGTAAAGTCAAAATCCAAAACATCCAAAACACATCAAAATCCTTAAAAAGCTCAAAACATTGAAAAGCCAAAAATAATATCATGTCAAACTACGAGTCTCTAAGATTGAATGTAGGCAAGGGCATGATTGATGTGCCCCCGAGACACCCTAGGTCATTCCTTTAGTGGTCCATCATAATAAATTGACAATCCATCAACTGTTCATTTCTCATTAATAATAAGTGAAACGTTAGTTGAACTGTGTGGTCTCTGCATGTATAACATAGGAAAGGCTCATCATTGATAAACCCCTAAGGCCCCTAGGATAGTCTTTTAGGTTAGGTTCTTGATCGAAACTTAGAAAACCCCTAAAATTTTGAAACCTCAGAAAATCCCCTAAACATTCAAAAACTTAGAAAAATCCAAAAACATTTGAAAACTCAAAAAACCCCTAAACATTAGAAAACCTTGGAAAACCCTAAACAACCTCAAATAATCTAAAAACATAAACATTCACATAAGCTTCCAAAAAGACCCAAAAAAGCCTCAAAAACATTGAAATATTTTAGAAAAATCTAAAACCATCCATCCCATTTCGCTTTGCACCCACAATAAACTTCCATCCATAATAAATCAATCATCGTCTTTAACCTTTGGCAAACCAAATAGAAAACAAGAATCACAAGTCGTAAAGTGAGAACCTGTGTCAAAATCTAATTCTAGATCATAGGTAAACAAGTCAGTAGAGTTTGTATCAACGGCCTATCACACACCTAATCCTAAATCCCAACACCTTATCAACATGTCCTAGGATGTATCCTTCCTACAATGGGCATCAACATCAGAAATCACCTTAGTTATGTTAAAATGGAAAGAGATATAGATAACACTGATTGTTTGTCTTTAATCTTTTCTTATTGACCCATTATGAGGACCTCTCAATGATGTCTCAAACAATTTATAGAGAAATGAATTGGGCATCGATCATTATCTTTCATTTGTTGTGCTTGTGGGTATTCTTGTAAAATAATATCGGTGCATACTTGTTTAGTTGTGTGTAGGGAGGTTGTTTTGAATATATTATTGACTATTGCATATGCTCTGGTCCAAGATGTTCTAAACTTCTAAACTATATTCATACGAGGTTTTCGTATGTCAAGGTGTGAACAAGAACTATCCTATTTATTTGCAGAGTCAAAGTCCATGTCACTAGACACAATACCATCCTATTTATCAATAACATGATGCATCATGTCTATGTGTTATATCAAACATAAGGAATGATAGAGAGTCCCAATCCTACAATATGAGAAAAATCATCCATCTCATCACCATATCTAATAAAGTCTCAAAGAATCATAGGCTTGTTGGACTTCTGAATCAATCTTAAAACAATGGTTAATCCACCCATCTTATTCTTTTTATTCTTCTATCTTTACTAACATTTCTATCCAAGTATCGAATTTGTGTGATATATCAAAATATACATGAGGCTACTGATGGCCGATGATTGTCTATACATCATCAAATCTATCTACATCAACATCTGAGATTTCCAGGAACTATTTTTCATCCTCTTCACTAGCAATCCCTCTTCTGTTGGGGCATAGTGGGGCATCTATATCATCTTCAATTCAACAATCTAAAAAAATTGCAACTCTTTGATTCAAAAGAAACCTTAAATCTCAAGCATCTCAAGCATAAGTCAGATTTTCACCTATCGTGAGCTCGATCAGAACACTATATTCTCCAATCAATCTCTCAAGGGGGCAACCAACCATCCTTCAATCATATCGATATCAAATCATCTAATGAATTATGTTCCTATCCTTGCTAGCAAATCTTGATCAATTTATCAAATCAATCATCACTAGGATATATTTTTCCCTATCAATCCTTATGGTGTTCATATCTTGACAACACTATCCTTGCATTGTTGTGAATTCTCAATAATGTTGTCAATCAATCAATTAGATCAATCAACTTTATCTTGGTTATCAACATCTCAAAGAGATCATAGATATCCATTTTTGCATCATTATCAGCATTAAAATCAACATCAGTCTTTGAACCAATGTAATGAGTACATTGCTTTAAAGAGGGGAAAAATGTAGACACTTAAAAATATCCTGAATGGTATCACACATTTGAATCTAATATATTAACATCGTTTCATCTTGAATTTCATCTTCTCTTCGCTTATTTGATTAAATTAACCTAGTTATTTAATTAAAAACATCATTTCCATCTATTAAAATAATTAATCTAATTAGGTTAATTCCTACCTCTTTCATGCTAATCTTTCATCTTATCAAATTGGATAAATCAAAATATTTAATTTTAACACCCTAAGTCCTCTCATTTAAATTAAATAATCTTAATTATTTAATTAAATGCCATTTTGATCCCTTTTCGTTAAATAAGTTCATTATTTAATGGATATCATAAATTCCTCTTATTTGCATAATTGAAACTTTATTTTAATTATCAAATTACTAATTAATCCTAATTCTCTCACTTGCAAGGGAATATTCCTCATTTGCACATTCCTCCAAAAGGGGAATATTCTCATGGAATATTATTCCCTCTTCACTCATTTGAAAAAGGGAATATTTATTTTTTGTAACAAAATTTCAACAAAGCTTCTTGTGCAAGTTTCGAAAGTGTGTTTCTTTGGATGAATGTAAGCCCTTGATTAAAGATCATCTTGCATTTTCAACACTTGATGGGAATCCATGATCCATTCCTCCATTTTCTTTCCATCCTGACCATTGATTGATTCTTTCAATCTTGACCATCGGTTTCATTTTGCTTATTCTATAAATAGACCTTGCATCTATTGAATAGGGATCCATCTTTTAATAGTAAACTTATGATGTTAAAATCACTCTCATCTTGCATCCATATTTTATGTTTTAAGAGAATTTTAGGTTAATTTACTTGCATTATTAACTTAGAGCATCCATTAATGGCTTCCATGGTAACTTATTTGTATCCATTTAGTATATTTTGAAACTAGGGTTTTAATCTTTTGAATCTTGCATACACTCACATTGATCATCTTAGCTTTCATCATGTTAAAACAACTTTCATCATGTTTTGCAACACATCTCACATCGGTTTCATTAGTTTTCTTCAATAAAACTAATTGAAACAAGATCATTATCCAAGGGATTGGGAAAGGTTTAATGTTCCACATCAATGCGACACCACTCCTGAAATAAGATAAGTTTCAATATCTTAGAGTAGATGTTTATCAATCTTTCATGTTTTAGAATGCTAGTTTTAATGGCTTCTTCAATTTGTTTACATTGAATGATCTTATTGGGATTGA
Organism: Sequoiadendron giganteum; assembly: GCA_007115665.2. Taxonomy (NCBI): domain Eukaryota; kingdom Viridiplantae; phylum Streptophyta; class Pinopsida; order Cupressales; family Cupressaceae; genus Sequoiadendron; species Sequoiadendron giganteum. Next base: position 674,546,772 of record CM021103.1, on the reverse strand, counting down.
TGCATAGTGGCTTAAATATTCTTTGAATCTATATGGATCAAGTTTAGTTAACCTATTCTAAGTCATCGGTCACAATTATGTCCATTGATGTAGAGTTTTAGCCTTTAATAAGGTGTCACAGCTTGAGTTCAAATTACTAGATTCACATGATCAATATTATAGTCATGTACAAACCTTATTTGTGTTAAATTTGTTAGTTGGAAAATAGATTCTTCCATGGTTGCTCATAGTGGGCTACTAATTCATTACTAAAATATTTCCATCTGATAAATTTCCCTTATTTTTCACTCATCATCAATCGGTACCATTGATAAGGTATAGATATTAAATGTAGTGAAGCTATACCAACCATTGTATTATCAAATATATAATAAATTTTAAAATATCGTTCCATGAGACTTATCCATGAAGTTACATTTGTACCTTAAAATATATATATATATATATATATATATATATCTATTTTAGGTAGTGTTGTGCCTTGCACCCACACCCCATTTTTGGTATGCCAAAATGGGGCCCCACTTTTTTCTTTGCCTTCTTTTTTCCCTTCATTTATTTTCTCTTGTTCCTCTTCTTTTCTTCCCTTTTCGAGGTTTTAGGGTTTGTCCTTCAGGCATGCCTTCTTAGTCAGGCCCAATCCTCAACCCCCTATTTGTTTTTGTAAGTGTGAATAAGGTATAAAGCAAATAAAACACTTCTTAATACGACATTATATCAAAGATCAAGCTAATTGAACCAATTCAAAACAATAATCTACTGAAAGCGTCATATTGCTCTCTATCTCCAAAGATTTATTCAATTGTTGTTGCTCTCAGATCGTGTAAGCAATGTGACTGTTAAAATGACTATCTGAAGAATGAGAAAGATGTTAATGCAATGATATGAAGCTGATATGATAATCCTAAATGATAAAAGAAGCTACTGTAACATGAATTGACATGAAAACTGATAAATGAAGCTACATGAAGCAGCCATGATATGGAAATTGGAATGTTGGATGCTTTATGATTGATGCTTGAATTCCTGTAGAGTAAGAGAACATAAGTTAGATAATCTGGATCTGTAAGTGTGGAATGAGGTAAATAACATAAATACACTTGTTAATACGACATTATATCAAATGATCAAACAATTGAATCAATTCAACAAAGTAATCAAATGAAAGCGTCCTATTGCTCTCTATCTCCAAAGATTTATTAAATCTAAATTTCTCTCAGATTGATTAAGCATATAAGACTGTTAAAATGATTATCTGAAGAACGAGATGATGATAATATAATGCTAAATGATAAATCAATTAAACTAGCATGATATTGAGGTGAAACAAATAATTGCAGCTCCAAGAGGCAGCCATTGATGTGAAACTTGATTGTTGAATTGCTTGATACTTGATGCTTGGATTCCTGCAAAGTAAGGGTGTAAAAGCTTGATTATCTGGATCCTTTTCTTGGTTCAATGAGGTTTGTATTTATAGATTTTCTGGCTGTAGAAATGCACAGGGAAAGCTTTGAGAGGCTTGGATTCAATCTGGAGGATTGAATGGTGAGATGGAGGAGATTGAGAGAAAGAGGGAGGTTGTCTCTACCCATGAAAACACCAAGCAAGAGAAGAGGAAGAATTGATGGAAGAGGATTGAGAGATCAAATTCCAAATTTGTCTCCAATTTGTCTCCAAAACTTCTCGTGAAGTTTCAAAGCATTAATTGTGACAAATTTAGACATAGATTAGACATAGGAAATCTAATTCATTTTTGAGGAAATGTAGATTGGAATATTCCTTTATGCTCTAATTCAAATATTTTGATTTATTTAAATTAGGAAAAGGAGAAAAATAATTTAATAAAACAAACTATAGGATAGTCGTTTATTAAATTAATTAGAGGAATATGGTAATTAATTAATAAAGTGTTTGACCTTATTTAATTAATTCAAGAATGATGTGATAGATTGAAATAGGGATTTGATAATTAAATCGAACAAAGTATTTAAATTTTTTTATTTAATTAAGATGAATTTGAATGTGAACTATATTAAATAAATATTTCTATCTATTTAAATAGTAGAGGAAATAGAATAATTAATCAAATAATGTGTATTTAACTAATCGGATGCTCTAGACCATTTTTAAGTGTATACATTTTGCCCCTCTTCGAAGTGATGTGTTTACACATTGGTTCGAAGAATATTTTTGCTGCTACTGCCAGGATCGATGATATGAAAAAATAGTTCCATAAGCCCCAGACATGATTTTCATATGATAATAATTTCTTGTGCCCCAGACATGATTTTCAAATGATTTGATAATGATATGCCCCCTCGGGAGATAAATAAATGATTTGATGATTTTTAGAATTTTATTTTTTTTCAAAAATTTATGATTTGATGTGTTTCGATGATGAAATAATTAATTTCCCGACAAAATGATGAAGAAATGAGTCCTCTGATGAATTTTAATTAATTGCATGGATAAAATTAATCAAAATGTTATAAAAATCCCCCAAAAATACCTTTCAAAAATTACAAATAGTGCTAAAAGGTTATTTTCAATTCATTATTTGTTTTTTGAGTTCAAATTTCCTAGTGATAAAGACATTTCTGCCAGTTGGAGCAAGATGCCTATTCCTTACCACACTCACTAATTCAAGCGCGTTCGATGCCACAAACGGCCACCTACGTATGGACCTCCGGTATGTACCCCTTGACCTCCTCGTAATTCGTGAACTTCTATTTTTTATGCATTTTAGGTCCTAGGCATGTCTAGGATAGTTTCAGTGTTTTGAAGCCGCGTTGTAGCGCTTACATCCCGATGTAGCGCTTCTGGTAAATTGTCTAGCGCTTTGAGTTTTAGCGCTTGCGTTTAAAACTCTAGCGCTTCCAATCGGTAAAGTAGCGCTTTCAATGATTTAGCGCTTAGGAGCATAATGTTAGCGCTATGAAGCCGGATTTTAGCGCTTTGAGATTTTTGGCGCTTTGAGTCGGTGGATTAGCACTTTTAAGGTTTGATCTAGCGCTTCTGGTAAAGCGGCGCTTAGACGGCATGTTTTAGCGCTTTGATACGGAAAAGTAGCGCTTTGAGTTTTTTAGCGCTTTGGAAGCCTATTTTAGCGCTTCAGAGTGCTAAAATAGCGCTTTCATGGTTTTAGCGCTTTGGGTCCCTGTTTGAGCTCTTTTAGGTGATAAAATAGCGCTTTTGGGATTTAGCGCTTTTGATGACTGTTTTAGCGCTTCCATGACAAAATTGAAGATTTTAACTTAGTAAACTTTGATTATGTCAATTCCGATCATGTCCATTCTTCTGATTGGTATGATTGACAATCCACAGTCTTGATGTTGGATTTGATGATTTAAATAAGACTAACTCTCATGATAGGCGACAAGAAACCCCATCTATTGATGATCCTCATGATAGGCGAGGACATGATTCAATATCTGATAAATCTCATGATAGGCGAGATCTAGATAATGTTTTGATGAACCTCATGATAGGCGAGGTTTGAGTCAATATCTGATAAATCTCATGATAGACGAGATCTAGATAATGTTTGGATGACCCTCATGATAGGTGAGGTTGGATGTTCGCCTATGAATTTTGATCAAAAATTCATACCAAAGCTTTTGGAATAGACTTGATAGTAGAATGACGTTTGATTCCTTGACATAGTTCATTGATTGTAGATTGTTTTGTTATGATGATAGGAGGATCTGGGTACTCTCCAAATGCATGAGAGATTTCCGCAGAGTACAGATTTGATACCACATTTAACACCGGATGAGCTCTAGGTGATAGGCCAGTGTGGCCTCACGAGTTTACTTGACATGCCCCAGATTAGGATTAATTGGGGTTTGTTGACCACACTGGCTGAGAGGTGGCATAGCGACCACAACACCTTTCATTTACCTACCGGTGAGATGACAGTCACACTGGAGGATGTGTGGCATATCTTACACATTCTGTTCATGGGAGAGATAGTTACATATGACTCTTATGGGACCAGTAGTAGAGATGCTCTCCATCGAGTATTTCAGGATCAGGATATTGAGGGTCCTAGTGTTCGATGGCGGAGGATCGCAGACTCTTATGCGACAGTACCAGCAGTGCTAGTTGGATTTATTGGAGGACTTCTTTGCCCTGATCATAGGTCAAAGGGATTCCTCATTGGCTGGGGCAGGACATTGGAGAGTATGTTGGTACATGGTACCAGATATGCGTGGGGGATGTGCATGTCAAGATTTTGTCAGAGGAATAAGCACAAATTTCTGGCAGCAAATATCTCTTTGTGGTTCTTTCCCTTTGTACATCCTAGATTTGTTGTTGAAGTTTTTTCATTTGATGAGTTAGAGCAATCAATTGATTCTCCTCTATTTTGGCCATGGTGGTTTGAATTTCAATTTTTTTGGATTTTTAGTCTTCGTGACCTTGTTAAAATGGATATACGAACATTATTGTTTCCAATAAACTGTTGATCTTAGTTTGGAAAAGTGTCAAGGATATTAACTTAAGTCAAATAGAATGATAGATTCTATTGATTAGACTAAGTTGATAAGTTTGATTATAGGGTTTTGTTTCTTTGATTTAGGATGACTGATCCTGAAACTTAACTTACTAATCAAATGTGTTCGATTGAGACACTTTTGGATGGTAGATCTTGGTTTGATTTGAAAAAAATTCAATTGTAAAGTCTAGTTTATGCAAGTTTAAGACTCTGATTTGATTTAGGAAAGTTTATGTTCTGATAAAAAATCCAAATTTTGACGTTAACTGTCTGAAATTGGTTTCCAATAGATTTCTGTTTTCTTTCTATTTTTCAGGATGATCTTATCTGAATTAATGTTTTGAAAACACAACAAGCATTTGTAAAATAATTGTTTCTAGAGTCTAAACAAAAAGTGTATGTTTAAGAATCAAACATGATCCTTCTTGATTTTGACAGGTTGTTTTGACAATTGTACATAAATCAAACAGAGTCAAACTTAAGGACAAGTAGGTCATCATTATACTCACAGCCCACATCTTGCAATTACATTGACTCACACAGTCGTGTCACCCCCTAGAGGGCGCCCGTATTTTTGTCATTGCCAAGTGCGTACTCAAAGTGACGGACGTAGATATCGAATCCCTTGAGCAAACAATCCTTGGTAATTATATGGTGAGTGTATTGGGGGTAGATTCTTCCCTCCCCTTGCACTGTGAGTATGACAATGTATGGATACTGACTCGGCGAACGACTACTCTATGGTTTGTAGATAGGGTTTCGTTCAATGTGGCAAATAGATAAACTCCCTCAGGAGACCTCCCAATCTTTAGAACAAATATTTTGGGGATGGTTATCTTGCCTACTACCGTCAAGTTGGACTTTCATCAACAACTTTCATTTTTATTATAGTGGGTTGGAAAACCTGGCTTTGGTTGTTCCCACTTAGGTCATTCCCGTAGGGTGAGTACTTTTTCCCACTACGGCAGGTGTGCTAAAGGATTTAATAAAGCGTAAATGACATAAAAGAAAAGTGAATCTGGCACTTTGGTCACCCAGTTAAGGGGGGAGCATAAGCCTAATTACTACAAGCATAGCATATAGATTTGTTATGTTTTAAGCCCAAAAAGAAAGATTCTTAATCTAAGTGAAGGTGTTGCTTCACTGAAATCATGATGTTCTTTTTAACTTCTACTGTAAGAATGTGATGACTATCCTAGGATTGATAGATTTGCTTTAGGAAAAACAAGAAAGTGACTATCCTAGGATTGATATATTTTAGGAACTTTGAAGTGACTATCCTAGATTGATCAATTTTAGTCCAAGTGACTACCCTAGGATTGGTTCTTTTTAACCAAATTTGACAAAGCTTGTGCGAATGGTTAATTTTAAGCCCAAAGTAATGCTATTTGGTCCTAAACCATGCATGAAAAATAACATATGATGGGTTATTTTCCCATGAGTGTTTGAAAGGACTATTACAATGGATATCAAATGACTCTTTTTTCACTTTTTTTGAATTTAATGCTCCATATTCCTCTTAAAACCTACAACAAATGTTCAAAATGTTAGATGAGATCAAGAAATAAGAAGATATAAAGGTTAGATGAATGATTAAACAAAAAAACCTAAAAATTATACCAAGTTGCAATGTGATTTGACTTTAAATGTAAAATTAAAAATTTTAACTCTACAAAAAATGAGAAATACTTACACCATTGCATAGCTTATGAAATTCTACCCCATTTCAAAAAAAAAGTTTCGAAAAAGACCTCCGTATGACCAAGATATGACCATTTTAAGATTGACTATCAAAGTGCTAAACCGGAAGCAATAAAACAAAGACCAGAAATGCTGAAACACCGAAAGTGCTAAAACAGTGACCAGAAGCACTAAAATAGAGACTAGAAGTGCTAAAACACTGAAAGCGCTAAAACAAAGATCAGAAGCGCTAAAACAAAGACCAGAAGCGCTAAAATAGAGACCAGAAGCATTGAAACACCAAAAGCGCTGAAACAAATACCAGAAGCGCTAAAACATAGACCAGAAGCGCTAAAACACCGAAAGAGCTAAAACAGAGACCATAAGCACTAAAATTTTTAACATAAGTGCTAAAAGAAAACACGTTGCGAACCTGCGTAACACTTTCCAAAAAATTGATAATTTGGATAAAATTGGGGTTAATGCCCCACGGTGGGCACCAAATTGTAAGTGTGGAATGAGGTAAATAACATAAATACACTTGTTAATACAACATTATATCAAATGATCAAACAATTGAATCAATTCAACAAAGCAATCAAGTGAAAGCGTCCTATTGCTCTCTATCTCCAAAGATTTATTAAATCTAAATTGCTCTCAGATTGTTTAAGCATATAAGACTGTTAAAATGACTCTGAAGAATGAGATGATGATAATATAATGCTAAATGATAAATCAATTAAACTAGCATGATATTGAGGTGAAATAGATAATTTCAGCTCCAAGAGGCAGCCATTGATGTGAAGCTTGATTGTTGAATTGCTTGATACTTGATGCTTGATACTTGATGTCTGGATTCCTGCAGAGTAAGGGTGTAAAAGCTTGATTATCTGGATCCTTTTCTTGGTTCAATGAGGTTTTTATTTATAGATTTCCTGGTTGTAGAAATGCACAGGGAAAGTTTTGAGAGGCTTGGATTCAATCTGGAGGATTGAATGGTGAGATGGAGGAGATTGAGAGAAAGAGGGAGGTTGTCTCTACCCATGAAAACACCAGGCAAGAGAAGAGGAAGAATTGATGGAAGAGGATTGAGAGATCAAATTCCAAATTTGTCTCCAATTTGTCTCCAAAACTTCCCGTGAAGTTTCAAAGCATTAATTGTGACAAATTTAGATATAGATTAGACATAGGAAATCTAATTCATTTTTGAGGAAATGTAGATTGGAATATTCCTTTATACTCTAATTCAAATATTTTGATTTATTTAAATTAGGAAAAGGAGATAAATAATTTAATAAAAAAAACTATAGGATAGTTGTTTATTAAATTAATCAGAGGAATATGGTAATTAATTAATAAAGTGTTTGACCTTATTTAATTAATTCGAGAATGATGTGATAGATTGAAATGGGGATTTGATAATTAAATCGAACAAAGTATTTAATTTTGTTTATTTAATTAAGATGAATTTGAATGTGAACTATATTAAATAAATATTTCTATTTATTTAAACAGTAGAGGAAATAGAATAATTAATCAAATAATGTGTATTTAATTAATCGGATGCTCCAGACCATTTTTAGGTGTATACAGGATCCTTTTTCTTGGTTCAATGAGGCTTTATTTATAGATTTCTTGGTTGTAGAAATGCACAGGGATGGCAAAGAGAGGCTTGGATTCAATCTGGAGGATTGAATGGTGAAAGATGGAAGAGATTGAGAGAAATTTGGAGATTGTCTTTACCCATGAAAACACCAGGCAAGAGAAGAGGAAGGATTGATGGAAGAGGATTCAGAGATAAATTTGCAATTTGTCTCCAATTTGTCTCCAAAACTTCTCGTGAAGTTTCAATCAATTAATTTTAACATGATTTTGACATAAATTAGACATAGGATATCTAATTCAATTTTGAGGAAATATAGAGGAATATTCCTTATGCCTTTATTTAAATATTTTTGATTTATTTAAATTAGAAAAAAAGGGATAAATAATTTAATAAAACAAACTATAGAAGTTGTTTATTAAATTAAACAAAGGAATATGGTAATTAATTAATAAAGTGTTTTAATATTTATTTAATTAATTTAAGATTGATGTGATAGAATAAAATAGGGAAATGATAATTAAATCAAACAAAGTATTTAATTTTGTTTATTTCATTAAGATGAGATATTAGAAGAATTAAAATGTGGCGTGAATGTGAACTATATAAATAAATATTTCTTTATTCAAACAGTAGAGGAAATTAGGATAATTAATCAAATAATTTGTATTTAATTAATCGGAATTCTCCAGACCATTTTTAGGTGTATATAGTTTTATTCCCTAATTTTTAAACTTTTAGGTTTCAGAGTTTTGACATTCTTCATAACTCTTGATTCCATCTCAATCTTTGTCCCCTAATAAGACACATATCTTATCATCCTCACCAACCACTCTGGCATAACATTAACTTCATTGATATGCATTAATGTCCATTTGGTCATGCACCCCATTCATGTTTTTAATTTTCATTTAAGCTCATTTTATCTCACTTTTACCTTGAGATACCAAGCTTCGGTTGCTTTAGGTGCTCAATAAAGAAATTGTGCAATTATAGTGCAATCGTGCATGTGTAGTGGTTTTGGTGGTCATGTGTTTCTCATGTTTAGTGTGATTTCTTTTGCTTTGTCTACTTCATTTCCTCCTCAAAATTTTCCATTGAACCAGGTAGGGCTCTCATGTTTTCATCTAGTTTCAATGGTGGTTTTCTTTATGATTGTTTTATTTTTTTCTTCCTTTATTTTTTGGTTTTGTAAGCATTTGTGTTTTCTCTTTCCATTTTTGTTTGTGGGATTCAATTTTAGGTTCATTTTTTTGGATTTTTTAATTTTTGTGTGCCCTTTTTTCAACCATCTTGGTTCTTTAATTTTTCATTTTGAACCCTTGTTGAATCCTTTTTAACCTCACCATGTTGATCAAGGTTGTTTCCAGTATGTTGTTACATCTCAAAAAAAATTAGGTCTCCAAATAATTTAATTCCATTCTTACAAATCATAATTTGATCATCTTCCCAAACTTTTTTCCTTGATGGATCATGACTTAGTAATTTTTTTATTCTCTTCTTTTGATCATCGGTGATTGAGGGTTCTCCTTAATATTTGATTAGCTTGAGTACCATATATTAAAGGATATCCATGAACCCTAATCATTGATAATTTTACCTTATTATTTTCGTGTGAAAGTATCGACCTTTGATGGTTAGGTATTTGACATAACATCTAAGCTAGGTCTTTCAAAAGTGGTAAAGGTTGTTCCCAATTCCTGATCCTTGATAGAGTTTTCCTTAGAAAAATTGGCTTTAGAGATTATTTAAGAAGAACTTTGAAGATCAGAGATTAGACCTACTTCTCAACGTTCACAAATCACTGAGACAAGAGACAAAGCATATCCCCAATGCCCAATCCCTAAAATGTCACATTAATACAAAGTATAACAAATATTATAAGATATCAGGAACCAAATTTTATCCTTAATAATCACCAATATTTTGAAACAATTGACAAAGGTTATTCTTGATTCTTGAAACTTGATATAGGTTATAAATTCAATTAAAGGATTTCAAGCTAAATCAATGTGACCTTTATTAAACAAAATAATATGAGTCAAGAGGTATTATTGAAACTCGATTCTAAATAAATGCATATTTTTACTAAGTATAAAATTAAAGCTATCACTCTTAGGAACATCAATTAATAGAAAACCTGAGGGCCAATAGTGAAAATTATTCGAATTTAACTAAAAAAAGGTGTATAATTGCTCCATATACACTTTATTACCTCTTAATGGATATCTTTTGGATATACAAAAGGCATGTAAGAAGAAGGAGAAAGGATGGAATACCAATACAAAAGATACCACCCACATTCTAAGATTTTCTCTCCATATACAGATATTGGGGATGTTGACTTAGGACATGTGAACATGGATGAATTCTTGGAAATGGTTCATCAAGTATAATACATGACAACCATGGCAACATCCTTAGAAAAATAAAGATTGGTGGAGGTAGTTGTATTTTCATTATTACTATAATCTTTGGAATTGGTTCTAACTTATACACAATATTATGATTTGTTGTGCCTTGCACCCATTGATGAAAGAGGGGTTCTCAACGAACCTCTTTTCTGAAAACAAACACTCAAAATATCCTCAATAGTGCATACAAATCAGCAACAAAACTCATGGATTCATATTAAAATTTACAACAATAAATCTGCTCATAATAAAAATATGATTACAATGTCATTTTCAGTCAACAAAGGAATGATGGGAAGCAACATATTCCCTTCACATAATCTGAAAATGAATTGAAAACAAGCTACAACAAAAAAAATAAACTATGTGCTTCATTAGCACCTACAAATCTACACTTTTCCTCTTCCAACAATCACCTACAACTCTTCAAATCTCAACAATGGTATCTTCAACCTTCAATGGCTGAAATAACCCTTTCAACTTGCAACAAAACACTTCAATAACCTCTTGATAAATTCCACGCCAAACTCTCCAACCTCACAAACCTGTAGCAATAAACGAATGCCCAAAACATGCAACAAAACCCTTCTCCCAAAAATTAAAAAACCAAATTTCCCTCACATTTGGAAAATTAATGACCCCCTATTGGGAATTAGTGGTCTCAATAACAAAAAAATCAATAAATTATTTTTCATGCCATTTTTTAACTCCCACAAACCCAACGCCCAAGTTTAGTTTTTCTATTTTTTCCAAAAATACGACTACACCTCCACTATCTTCACTTCCTAACTTACATAACAAAAATTATTTTAATTAACTAAATATAATTATGCCCAAATTATTAAAATAGCCTCCTAACATAAAATTAACCTCCTAACATCAAATGCAAATGCAAATTTTAAATTGATTTTTTTTTTGTTGATGTTGATTGCAGTTTCACCTAGAATGCTCCTACATCACCCATACCGACCCCTTTTTGCTTCCTTTTTCTTCCTTCTTTTTTTTATTTTTTTTTAATATTTTTCTTCTTCCCTCTATTTTCCTATCTTTCCCCTCTCTTCCCTTTCCTTTCCTTTTCTTCTTCCCATTTTCCCTTTGTGTCTTTGTCGCTTGTCAAGGTTTCGGGATCTTCAAGTTTGGCATGACATCCTTGTCAAGCCCGACCCTTGACATATGCTCATTGTTTCCTATGTTCTTTTGGTGCTTCACTCTTTTGGGATTTCTCTTGTCAAGATACTCACTTCACATATCCTCAATCCTAAAATATTGATTACAACTATGTCTTGTCACCTCCATGACCTCATTTGTCAAAGCATTTAAACCTATTGTAGTGTATTTCATGAGATATTAATGGTACATGTTTAATAAATTTAAGAGGGAAATCAAAGGGTTTTGTTAATCATTTATACATTTGAGAGATAGAAAATGAGCTTTGCAACCTATTAGAAAAACCTTATGATTTTATGGCCTCCCTTCATCCTTAGCCACCAAATTTTCTCACTATTTTGTGGTTTTGGCAGGGTGTTCTTCATTGTGTTGTGCTCGTGCTCAATTGTTTCCTCTCATGTTTGCCCCTTTTCTCACATAAATAACTAGGTAGGCTTCATAATTGAAACCATGTTTCATTTTTTGGCTTTGTGGGTTATTGGCATGGTGTTCATTGTGTTGGCTTGGTTCGACTTGGTTGTTTCTTTCCTTTTCATTCTTCATTATTTTTTTATTTTCTTCATTTTATCTATGTTTTTGTTGTTTTTTCCTTCTAAAATCAAGTTTTTACATGGCACGCCAATCAAGGATTTTTTGACATCATCATATTTGGCCCCACATCTTCCCTTCTCATGCTTTTGGAGGTAGCAATTTTCCATTCCCCAACAACTACTCATGTCTTAGAAATTTTAAGACTATGTTTCTTGGGTATCAAGTTTTGGTCATGATGAGTATTCGTTATTGAGTAAAGTGAAATATATTGAGTTTCATACCCAAACCTCGAAGTCCGATCATAAAAGCCTTAGCAAAATTAAAGTTCTAAAAGCTTCAATTTTTAGAACTTAGGGATATCCCTTACCTCCTATTTCTTCTATTAAATGAGAGTTAGGTGAAAATCTGGACCCCAATGCTCAATGCTTAAAAGAATAAATCTTGAGTAAAACATCTAAGTGTTTCAGACATTAGATCTTGGGTGATTTTTCTAAGTCATGTCTTCATTTTGAGGTAAAACTTAAGCATCACATTCAACTCCTGATTCCTAAAGAAAAGCATTAAAGCAATAGAATTGAATATTTTTGGGTATTGGATGTTGGGATTTCACTCTACCAATTACTAAACAAAAGAGCTAAAAGTAAAATGCTATGCCTAATCTAGGCCAATTACTGACATTCAGTAAAAATTGTTGAAGTATCATCGAATCCTGGAAATGGGGTGTACCCCTTAATATTTAAGATCTTTAAGAGAAAAATATAAGCATCATGCCTGAACCTCGACCCCCAATGATAACACATTTGTTAAAAATATAAGAATCAAACATGCTTTGATGCCATGTAAGAGCCACAAATTTCTCTAATACTATGAAAGAGTTGAAGATATGAGCTCGACATGCAGGAAAACCTACAAAAACAATGATAAACCTTCCACAAGAGGATATGCAAGAATGAGCTTGCTTGATATTAAGACCTCTCAAATGATGAGGTATGAAGTATGATACAAATGATACAATAAACCTCCTTATATAGGAAAGGGTGAGATACAAGATGCATTATGATGTTGCCATGTGTCTTGATCAAACAACATGTGACAACATGAAAACCCTAACTAACTACCTAGGGAATGATGATAAGATAGAGATAAGTTCTAGAAAATACAACTCATCTTATAGAAGGGAATCTTATCTCCTACAACATGGAAAGGGTAGTTACCCCCTTATTAAATTATTTATTTAATAATGCAACCTAGGACTAAATTATTAAATGAAGACCTAAGTCAACTTATGCTAGTGTAATAATTAATTAATTACACTAACACCCCCCATAAGTGCAACTTAGGGAGGAAATGAAAAATGAAATGATTATGTAGAGATGATGGGTCTCAACAACATGATGGCCATTTTAGGTACCCATGTACAAATGAAGATGAAATGAAACAAATCTGCCACAAACAAAGTAAAGGGGAAAACCCAGTGGGAAGAAAACCCCTCTCTAAAAAGGAGATGAAATGCAGATAAATGAGGAAGGATGGAGGACTCCCAAGTACACCATCTGTCACGTAGATACAATACAATCAAAAGCCCCCCTATAGGAGGGAAAAAGAGAGACTATATAGACCCCTCGGAACATGTGATCACCTGCAAAAAAAAGTAAGTGTCTGAAGACAAAACATGATCCAATGTCGACAAATAACTTGTCTCCCTTTCGGAAGAAACAAAACCAAATGCAAGTGGAGAGATGCTTCCCATTCTAGATAGGAATTGAAGGAAGGAAGGATGTATATGAATGTTGATGATGTCTCTGAAAGTTGCTCATGTGTCTCCTTTGTCACTGAAGATGAAGATGCCACAATCAACTCAGGTACATGCCCAATCAATGTAGAAGGTGACAAACTAGGACGATGTGGAAAATGATGTTGAACAAGATCCAAAGATTGTGATGGTTTGACAACAGGTGTGCAATGGTTGTCATCAAACAGGAAAGATATCCCCTCAAATATGTCCTCCAAATTTGAAATGTGAGACTCCACAAACAAGGATGTAATGTTTGATAGATAGGAATCCCAATCAGGAAGACATTGATATACTGATTGTAATGAATCACTGGACGTGCTCAATGATTCATCACCATGAGAATGTTCATGTTGAATAGGAATGATAGGAGCCTCAGTCAATGACTCTGCACATGGAATCATTGAAGGTTGAGGCACATCAACTGTCTCTGATGGAGAATCAGGAGCATCGGAAGAACCCTCTTCATCCTCATCCTCATCTGAAGATTCAAAGTATTCCAAATAGTCAAAATTCGGCATAGTATCTACATCATAGGGTATCATGTCTGAAAGATGAAGAGGTACAAGACAATCTGAAACAAGATCATCTGGGAATGGATGAGTATCATGATCTCCATGTATCTCCCAAATTTTAGTCCAAAGAGTATGAGGGCAATCACATAGATCAACACTTTTCAAAGTGGAAACATAAATATTCATTGTAATGACTCCTAAGACATGATCCCTTTTGCAATTCCAAGCAAATTTCTTACTGTCAGTACCAGGAGGGGAAACAAGATTATAAAAATTTGGCAACAAATGAATCCATCGGAGATGAGTGATGATACTATTTCTCCATTGTGTATAGTTTCCCTGTTTCAACATGATCAAAGAAAGATGAAATGAAAACCTCATAATGAACTATGAATGATCTCCAAGATTACAAAGACAATATCCTTAAAAATGAAATAAAAACTCCCAAATATGATATATACTGCAAATGAAGTCTTTCCAAAATTGATAGAACCTCTCCAGGACTCAAGATGTCCAAGTAATCAGTCAAAATTTCAAATGTGCAAAATATTGAATAAATAATACCTGGTTCTAAATCTGGAAAATGTGCATGGAAACAATGATAGAGCTCCTAAATACCTTCCAAACACAACTTGAATCACTAAAATTGGAGAAACTGGCTGAAATTTATGAGCTTAGAGGTCGAAATGGGAGATCTGACTTCAAATTGCAATAAAATATTATAGGAATAAAATCTGATAATAATTCTTACACCACTCGATAGAGCTCGGAACCAGCTTTCCAACGATATTTTGTTTGCAAAAATCTGATACCCGAGTCAAAATTTATGGTGATTTTAATAAAATTGCCTAATTAAGACATGATGGGGCTTCCATGACAGTCATTTGGCCATCAAATTTAAGAGTTGCCCAATTTTTTTTTAAAATCACCAAAAAATAAATTTACCTCAGAATATGAAGTATTTTGTATGAAAATGGGGGCTTTGGGCCTTCTATACGCAATGGAAGGTCGGATGTCACCCAATTTTCTCTAGAAATTTGCTTGAGATGCAAACCCTCCAACCATACAAAAAATCACCAAGATCTTACAGCCATAGCTCAATCCTCAGATTTGGGAAGGGTCTTGTAGGCAAGGCTCTGATACCATGTAAGAATCAAACATGCTTTGATACCATGTAAGAGCCACAAATTGCTCTAATACCATGAAAGAGCTGAAGATATGAGCTCAACACCCAAGAACACCTGCAAAAACAATGATAACCTTCCACAAGAGGATATGCAAAAATGAGCTTGCTTGATATTAAGACCTCTCAAATGATGAGGTGTGAAATATGATACAAATGATACAATAACCCTCCTCATATAGGAAAGGGTGAGATACAAGATGCATTATGATGTTGCCATGTGTCTTGATCAAACAACATGTGACAACATGAGAACCCTAACTAACTACCTAGGGAATGATGATAAGATAGAGATAAGTTCTAGAAAATACAACTCATCTTCTAGAAGAGAATATTATCTCCTACAACTTGGAAAGGGTAGTTACCCCCTTATTAAAATGATTTATTTAATAATGCAACCTAGGACTAAATTATTAAATGAAGACCTAAGTTAACTTATGCTAGTGTAATAATTAATTAATTACACTAACAAAAAAGTAATTATTGAGTTTGGTCAGTGGGTGTTTCCCTTAACGATTGTGCTTAGAAAATGGTAAGGAGTAAGTAGCAAGTCTAAATCTCGATACCCAAAAAGCACAATAATAAGCATATTAGCTTAAAAATTGATGTTTAGACTTCCTTCATTTATATTGCTTGGTTCTTTTGGCAAGAAATATGACATATTCTTGAGCCTTGATCCTTAATAAATCAAAATTTTACTTAAGTATGGTTTTAATGGATTCTTACATTACAATGTAGTTGAATTAACTTGTCTTCAAAGCTTGTTAAGGGATGATTTTTCTCTGAGCTTTAGCCATTTTTCTTAAAAGGCCCTAGCGTATGGTGTTTTCATATCTAGTAAGTATGCCAAAAGGAGTATAAATGAAATATCAATACAAAGGTTATCACCCTCCTTCAAATATGTTCTCTCTATATGCATAAATTAGAGACACTAGCCTAGGATATATTAACTTGGATTAATTTCAAAGGAGAATCAATAATGAGGAAACAAGGTCTATTAAAGCTCTTTTATGGCTAAATCGGGCTTGGTAGAAACAACTGCCTTCCCAATCATAGTGCAGTCACCTAAGATTGTCTTGAATTGTACTCGGTATTATGGCCTGTAGTGTAGAAAATTATATACCCTTACAATTTTACACTATGTTTGGGTCCCTTAATTTATTGGACTTGATTAAGCTTCTAATTTTCCAAATTATGCATTCCAAAGCCTTATTTTTATCGTTTCCTGAAAGGAGAACCAACATTAAATAAATGTATTTAATATTTAAATTGCTATGGAATATGTGTGTCTTGGAAGTATAGGCCAAGACCCATTCGCCTAGGGGCGAATGTGTCCCCTTTATGTTCCAAGACCCATTTTAAAATATGTTTTTGGCAAATTTTAGTGATTTAAATTCAAATTGTGTCAAATTTGAGAATCTAATTTTTGAGAAATTAGATAAATACATAGTCATTTGATCATTTGAGATCTAAAACTTAACAAGAATCAAAATGTGAACATTCAAGAGAAAATATTATTGTCAAGAGCATTCAAAAGCAGCATTATCAATCATTATCAGCAGCAATCAAGATCCTAACATCATGTCCAAGTTTATGTGTGTTCACGTTGTCTTGTGAAGGCTAACATGCATTGTAGATCCTTAAGCATCCAAATATTCATGCATTCAATAAAATAAAGCAAGCAAGATCCAATTCCTTTGAAGATATGTGTATGACTTCAGTCCTTCAAGGAAGCCATTGAAGGGTGGTGAGTTGCAACAAGTGTTCATTCATCATTTCCTTCCCTTTTATTATCTTTTTATCAAGGTTTAATTACCAAACTAGGGTTTGACCAAGGAAAACCCCCATACAATCAAAACTAAAAACATTTTTTCTTCTTCGTGTATGTGTAGATTATAGGTTGAAGAAATAATTGAAGAAGATATTGAAGAGAAATTTTGTATTGTTGCAATTATTATCATCATTCTTGCCAAGACACAAAAACTAAGTTGTAGAATTTATTTTCATCACTCTGACAAGTTTTTAAGTAGAAATCAACATCTTAGATCTGACATCAAAGGACTGCAATTTTTTTCAAAATCCCTATCAAGGACCCATTCACCCAGAGGCGAACTTGTCCTCCTATACTACTGAAAATCAACTTTTCGTGAGAAGTACATGCTATCAGACCCTTCTCAAATATGTCTGCAAAGTGTTACATTTTGTACACATTCAAGAATTTGTAACTTACATCTTAGGTCATATAGTTCATTTAGTTGTATTATTTTGAAGTCATTCTTAATCATTTTCTATCATTAAAGAATCACCAATCTAGGTCTGATTAACTTACCTTTGAGGTTGAAAGTCAATCTCTTGGCCTTGTTGCTTTGCATTCTTAATGAAATGCTTAGGGAAGAGGGATTTTAAACCATAAATCTCATTTACCTTAAGGGAATTAGGGATTTTTCCCTCTTTTTCCTTTCCATTTCATTTTTGTGAACTTGAAATTCTTACATCATTACTTTCTGATTTGGAAGTCTTTCAAACCCTAGATCTAAATTTTACATTATTGTGTTTTGCATTCTTCATTTAGAGTTAGATATTGCATGTTTACATCATTAAACAACTCATAAAAAATCCAAAAATATTGCATACATTTTGTATTATATTTTGCATTAGTTTATGTTTCAATCTTTCAGATTAGAATTTCATTCAAAATTACACTCAAAATTGTCACTTTTTTACACATCATCATATAGTTGCACTAGCATTTCATCAGAAACTTCTGAAAAAAATAGTCACAATAAAACCACCTCGCAACTAGAAACAGTAATCATAAACATTAACTCATACATTCATATTTTAATTATTTAGACCCTTGTACAAAGACTCATTCGCCCCTGGGTGACCCTATCCTTGTACAATTTCTTCTGCAAAATTTTGCACACATTTCTATTTAAGTTTCCTCGGATTCCTTGTACTTGTAGATCTTTGTTTCTTTTTAAAAAATTGCATATTCTAAAGAATTTTTACATCTAGTTCATTTGGAAAAAGAAAGTACAATATTTAGAATTAAATTTTGCATTAAAAAGTAATCATTTTCAAATATCTACATGTTAAATTAGGCAATTATCAATTATCAGATCTGAAAGTTGCATTTCAAGTTACTAAAATAGCATTGCATACTTGCATGTTTCCTATAATTGATAAATTTTCATCATGGATACGTGTTTTGGTAAAGTTTGGATGTCCTTGAAATCTTTGTTTGATGTCTCAAGTTGTGTGTTTGGTGATGATCCTAATGTAATTGAGACCATTCATGATCCTTCACCTCCCAATGAATGTCCTCATGAAATAGATATCTTGAGTGAAGATGAAGATATCATGCATGAATTCATATAAAGATCCTTGCAATACCTTGACCAAAATGCAACCTTTTACCCCTCAATGCAATGGCCTAACAACCCATGTCAAGAACCAAGACCTCCCATAATTCCACCACTTGACATGTTTAATCTTTTACATCCTAAAATTGAACCACAAGGTGTAACTCAATCAAAGAGCATGGAAGCACACATTGATAGTAAACACAAGGAATCTATACCATCTCACACTCTCTTATCCTATATGGAAAAATTTACCAATACACCCATTGATTTGGAACAAACTTATGGCCAAGGCTTTAGAATTTTTAAAAAGCAAGGATGTGACTTTCGCAATGAGCATGAAGTACATTCTTTCTTAGAACAAATACCATCTGAAGAAACAAATGGATTAGGATATCAAGATCCTCCACCTTCACATCAAACAGATTCTCAATCAAGAAACCCAAGCCCCATAAACTTAAGAAGCTACCATTTTTACATACCATAACTAAAATTGAACGGTGTTACAAGTATGAGCAGTTGGTGTTGTCATTAATGTCAACAAGCCTATGTTTTCATTGGTGTCAACTATATGATAAGAAGATTGTTTCAAGATTATGTTTAGTTGTTGGTACTATCTATGTTGTTGCATTGATGATGCTTTGATTAGTTGCATTATGTTGTCATTAGTAAGCTACTGATGTTAACCTCTAGTGTTACTTTGATAAGATTTTGTCCATGGAAATATGGTCGAGTTGCTATGTTTCAATTTACTTGGTGATGATGAGTAAGTACTAAAGGTGACGAGGATGTGTCTCTGAAACTTGGTTTTCAAGTGTTTTTGAGAAAATTTGATAAAAAGAGGAAACAGTGATTTGCAGTGTGTTATGGGTTGAAGAGTAGTGTTCTAGTGTTGCTCTGCATTTCTTCTACATTGAAGATCTTCCTATATGTTTCATATTTGTTGATTAGAGGTGTTCAAAGGTGTTGTATTCAAAATTTGGTTTGTTGGATTGTTGTGCAAAAGAATTTGTGTTCACCAGTGTGTGAACAGTGTATTGCAGAGGTGTCTAGGAGAAATATTTTTGCTTCATGTTTCTCCACAATTTGGTTTCAGGTCTTGTGGATATGAAGGTGTGTTGATAGTGTTGGTATCTTTTTTCAGTCGAAGTTGTTTGAGATTTGGTTCTTCGGAAGCCAGTTTTTTAAGTTGCAGTGTATGGCAGAATTGTTTGAGTGTATTGGGTGTGTACATTCCTTGAGTGAAAGATGTTGTGAAAGAGTTTGTTGGATTTCATGGTATTTATGGAATATTCTAGATTTTATTCAGTTGAAATTTGTTGTCTATGATTTTTTATTGGATCAAAAGAAGCGTGCACTTAAAATATTAATGGTGTTTACATGGGTAACGATCAACCTTGGTGTTTACACTAATTGCGGTGGATGTTTATTGTTTGTAGAAGCGTGTTGTAGCACGGTGTTATAGTTTTGGGTCCCATATAAGGTATGGTGTGGTCTGCTTTCACTTATATCCATCATGAAAGTGTTTTGGTGTCGACCTAATTTGAATTTGCACAGTTGAGGTGCATAGCCAACCTTGGAGAATTTTTTCAAGGTTGAGGATGATATAATATGAGTTGAGTTGTTGAGGGATGCGAATATATACAAGTATGATGTGAATGATGTGAATTGTAGAGTGTGAATTTGAGAAGTGCAGTGTGAGATTTCATGTGTTAGATTGTTAGATGCAATGAGCAAAAGGTGTTTACAATTCTTCAGTTATGGTGCGAAGGTTTTGGTGATATTTTGGTGGATTTATTTGTTGCATTGAGATAGATTTCTCTGTGTAACATTCTTCTTTATCTTCTTTTCTATTTTTGAAGTGAGCCTTTCTTTTCTTGGGCAGTGAGCGCTATTATATTCAGTGTTGATATTAGTTTATATTATGAGCTAATCCTCACCATGGTTTTTCCATCTTGGGTTTTCCATGTAAATCTGGTGTTCTCTTGTGTGTGGTGTTGATTTGATTCAGTTTATGTTATTTCATTTTCATGTTAAATCATTATAACAAATTAAGGGTAAACTGAATGAATGGTGATCTGAATGTTTGTGAGGTTTTTTAAGTTTTAAGGTACAACTAGTTCACCCCCCGCTCTCAGTTGTCTTGTGCATTCAACAATTGGTATTAGATCAAGGTTCCTTGGAAGAAAGATTAATTGCTTGAGGTAGATTTGGGATGATGCACAAGAAAGAGATTCCTATATTTGATGGAACAGATTATGCATTCTGGAAGATAAGGATGGAAAGTTTTTTAGTTTATCTTGGATATGATGTCTAAAGTCTGTTAAGACTGGATACACTAAACCTACAAATGGTCCAAGTATTGTTGATGATATCAAAGTCTGTGAAAGAAATGGTAAAGAAAGGTATGCTCTCTTAAATAGTCTTACTAATTCTAAATTAGTGAAATTTATGAGTCTGAAAATTGCTAAAAAAATGGGAAAAGTTAGAAAACATTTATAAAGGAGATGATAAGGGCAAAGAAGCTAAGATGCAAAATTTGAAGATCATGTCTGAGAACTTGTGGATGTATAAAAAAGAAAATGTTACAAGCTATATGCAAAGGGTAGATGAAGTGGTCAGCTCCATCAAAGGTCTTGGTGGCGAACTCAAAGAACCATAAGTGGTAAAGAAAATTCTTAGAACTCTTCCTAAATCTTATAGTCATGAAGTTTTTGCTATTGAGGAATTTTCAAATTTGAATCAATATACTAGAGATCAGTTGTATGGCTCCCTAATTGCCTTTGAAATGAGAGAATTTGGAACAAATAGGAGTACAAAATTTGAGACTAATTTTAAGGCTAGCAAATCAGAAGAGATCAAGGAATCAAATCAGGTTGATCTTGATGATATAAAAGCTAACTTTGTAAGGAGAATGAAGAAGGGTAATGGTAAGTACAATGGTAAGTTGTCTTTTAAATGTTTCAGTTGTGGAAAGATAAGTCATTATGCTTCAAGATGTCCCAATAGAGCTTTGAATAACAAAAATAAGGAGAACAAAGGTAAGATGATTAAGAAAAGTTATTATGTTAGAGAATATGCAAGTATTTTTTATGATGAATTTGATTATGGAGATGATAATTATGAATGTTTGTTCATGGCTTTAAAAGATGAATTTGTTTCTACTAACTTTGAGATATGCATGAAGGAAATCCCTCCAGAGACAAAGGATAAGACTGAAGGTACTTGTTTATCTGCTTTTCATGCTAGATAGGAGAAGAAGTACTAGATCATTGACACTGGATGCTCTAATAATATCATCAATGACAAGAGTAAGTTTGTTAAACTTGAAAAATATGATGGAGGATGTGTTAAATTTAATGATGATACATCTGCTAAGATATGTGGAAAAGGTTCTATCATTTTTTATGCCAAGCATAATATTGATGATGTTTACTATGTTAAGGGTTGAAGGCATAACCTCTTCAGTGTTGGACAAATGTGTAGCAATCGATACAATCTTATGTTTCAGGATGATGGATGTGAGATTAGAAAAGGATTTGAAACTGGGGTTGTTGCTAGAAGGACAAATGGAAATGTTTATCAACTTAAGGGTGCTAATGGTCATTGTTTTATAATTCAGATTAATGAAAGTTGGTTATGGCATAGGAGGATGTGTCACATCAATTTTGATAACTTAGTAAGAATCGGTTTAGTTTAAGTTGTAAGAGATCTGTCAAAGATTATGAAACCTATCAATGTTGTTTATAAAGAATGTCAAATTGGAAAGCAAGCAAGAAGAAGCTTCAAAGTCAAAGAACAATCTACTACTAGATTGATGGAGCTTGTACATACAGATATTTGTAGCCCTACAAGAGTAAGAAGTCTTCAAGGTGACAGGTATTTCATGCTATTAATTGATGATTATTTTAGAATTACATGGGTTACTGTTCTCAAAGAAAAATCAAAAACTCTAGACAAGTTTAAAGCATTTAAAGTTATGGTTGAAAATGAAACATGGATATCAAAATAAAAAATTTAAGGTCTTACAGAGGTGAAGAGTTCACCTCCAATGAGTTTAATATATTTTGTTAGAATCATAGCATAAAGAGGCATTTTTCTACCCCTAGGACTCCTCGGCAAAATGGAGTAGTTGAAAGAAAGAATAGGACTGTTCAAGAAGCTGCAAGAACAATGATGAAAGAGGAAAATCTATCAAAATTCTATAGGAGAGAAGCAATTCATACTGTTGTTTATATACTTAACAAAGTCCGAGTAAGAGCAAACAAAACAAAGACTCCTTATCAGCTATGGTATGGAAGGATTCCTACTGTCAAGTACTTCAGAGTGTTTTGGAAGCAAATCTTATATTAGAAGAGATGAAGATAACTTAGGAAAGTTTGATGCAAGGTCTAATGAAGGTATCTTCCTTAGATACTCTACCAGAAGCAAAGCCTACCAATGCTACAGCGAGAGATTGAGAAAAATTATTTAGACTGCAAGTGTCAAGGTTGATGAAGATTTACAGAAGCATTTAATGATGATATATGGATATGAATTAGATGAGTCTTCTTGCAAAGAAAAAGAAAAAGAAAGAGAAGTGCAGATTGAAGAAGAAGAGGCTCTTGAAGAAGAAGAGGCTTTGGAAAAGACTCCTAAAACTCCTAAGTATGTGTAGAAGAATCATTCTAAAGATCAAATCATTGGAGATAAGAGCAAAGGTGTAATGACAAGAAGGAAAGTTGTTGAAGAATAGGTAAATCTATGTTTACTTTCTAAAGTTGAACCTAAAACAGTGATTGAGGCATGCAAAGATGAATATTGGATCAAGGCTATGGAAGAAGAGTTGTTGCAGATTGAGAAGAATCGGACTTGGGAACTTTTCCCAAGACCAGCAAGCAAAAATATAATTAGAACTAAGTGGGTGTTCAGA
This sequence comes from Sequoiadendron giganteum, assembly GCA_007115665.2. Lineage (NCBI taxonomy): Eukaryota > Viridiplantae > Streptophyta > Pinopsida > Cupressales > Cupressaceae > Sequoiadendron > Sequoiadendron giganteum. The sequence goes on along the minus strand of CM021103.1, from coordinate 674,523,115 downwards.
AACAAACCAAATGAGAATGGAGAAGTGGTAAGAAACTAGGCAAGGTTTGTGTGTAAAGTCTACTCACAAGTTGAAGGAATGTATTTTGAGGAGACATTTTCTCTGATGGAAAGAATGGAAGCTATCATGATGTTTTTAGCTTTTGCAACACATAAAAAATTTAGATTTGATTAGATGGATGTGAATTTTTATTTCTTGAATGGAGAATTAGAAGAAGAGGTATACATAGAACAACTGGAAGGATTTCAGTTATCAGACAAACCGGATATGGTTTGCAGATTGAAGAAGGCGTTGTATGGTTTAAAGCAAGATCTTAGAGCTTGGTATGAAAGATTGGATAAGTATTTGATACAATAAGGATTCAATAAAGGTACTGCAAATAGCAATATTTACTTTAAAGTTGAAAAATATCAAATCTTGATTTTGGTTGTATATGTTGATGACATAATATTTGGAGGCAATTAAGCTATGTGCAATAAGTTTGCAGAGGAAATGCAAAAAAAGTTTGAAATTTCTATGTTTGGGAAGATGAATTTCTTACTTGGATTACAAATAAATCAAACAAATAAACGTATTTTCATTTCACAATCAAAGTATGTCAAATAAATGTTGAAGAAGTTTGGAATGGAAGATTCTAAACCGGTGTGTACCCCAATGGTTATTGGTTGCAAGATGAGCAAGAATGATGAATCTCCTAAGGTTGATCAGAGAAAGTATAGATCAATGATTGGTGGACTGCTATATCTAACTACTACTAGATTGGATATCATGCATGCAGTTTTTCTTGTGGCTAGATTTCAAGAAGATCCTAGAGAGTCACGTGTTGCAGCAGTAAAAAGGATATTCAAATACTTGAAGGGCACTTTGAATCATGGGTTGTGGTATCCAAAAGATACTGATTTTACTCTGAGTTCTTACGTAGATACAGATTGGGTTGGTTGTGTGGATGATAGGAAAAATATAAGGTGTTTCTCAGATGCAGATTGGTGTCATGGCTAAGTAAGAAACAAAATTCAGTATCTTTATCTACTACAAAGGTAAAATACATTACAAGAGCATCTTGCTACACACAAGTGATGGATGAGGAAAACATTGAAGGATATCAGAGTATTATATGATGATCCAATTTCTATCTTTTGTGATAATACAAATGTTATCAATATTTCAAATAATTCAATAATGCATTCAAGGACAAAACATATCTCAATCCAATTGATATCACTTTCTGAGAAAGAAGGTTGTAGAAAATGAAGTAAAACTTGAATATGTGCCTACAAAGGATCAGGTTGTTGATATATTCACTAAGGCTCTTCCTAAGGATACTTTTGAGTATTTTTGGGAGAAGTTGGGGGTCATTGACCCTCCTTCTTTGAAATAGATGCATAAGGAAATGCATTAGTCTGATGGATTTCAAGATTCATTCTTTGGTCTGGACTGATGTTGGTGGCTACCTCTAAGGGGCAGTAGGTAGTAACATTGTTGGTTGTTGCAGTCAGAGGGAGAGTGTGTTGTCATTATGCAGTAGTTGTTGATTGGTGCAATATGGTGTGTGCTCCTAAGGGGGAGTATATTGAATAGTGAAGAAATAGAAGTTGTAGAGTAGTTATTAGAAAGTTGAATGATGTCAAAGGAGAAACATAAGTGATGCAAATCTATTTTCCTTTGCTATTGATGTCAAAGGGGGAGAGAGAGTCATGTGAAAAAGAAGACAGTTAAGGGAGAGATAATTATGTAAGAAAGGGGGAGAGAACAGTATAGTTGAATAAGGGAGAATGAGTAATGATAAAAGAGAAAAGAAAACAGGTATGTAGCAAAGTTGTGTTTGTTGTTGATGGTTTTTCACATCATGTGTTGCCATCAATGACAAAGGGAGAGATTGTTGCAAGAATGAGCAGTTGGTGTTGTCATTGATTTCAACAAGCATGTGTTGTCATTAGTGTCAACTATGTGAGAAAAAGATGGTTGCAAGAGTATGTATAGTTGTTGGTATTGTCTATGTTGTTGTATTTATGATTCTTTGATTAGCTACATTATGTTTTCATTAGTAAGCTACTGATGTCAACCTCTAGTGTTGCTTTGATAAGCTTTTGTATATGGAAATATGGTTGTGTTGCTATGTTTCAGTTGGCTTGGTGGTGATGAGGAAGTACTGAAGGTGATGAGGATGTGTCTCTGATACTTGGTTTTCAAGTGCTTTTGAGAAAATTTGATAAAAAGAGGAAACAGTGATTTGCAGTGTGTTATAGGTTGAAAAGTATTGTTTTGGTGTTGCTCCACATTTCTTCTGCATTGAAGATCCATCTGTGCATTTTAGATATGTTGATCAGAGGTGTTGTATTTATAATTTGGTGTGTTGGATCATTGTGTAAAATAATTTGTGTTCACCAGTGTGTGAACAGTGTATTGTAAAGGTGTTTGGGAGAAAAAATTTGCACTACGTGTTTTTTCACAATTTGGTTTCAGGTCTTGCAGATCCAAAGGCATGTTGATAGTGTTGGTATCTTTCTTCAATCAAATTTGTTTGAGGTTTGGTCCTTCAAAATTCATCTTCTTAATTTGCAATGTATGGAAAAAAATTCTAAGTGTATTGGGTGTGTACATTCCTTAGGTGAAAGATGTTGTGAAGGAGTTTGTTCGATTTCAAGGTGTTTATGGAATATTCTAGATTGTGTTCAGGTGACATTTGTTGTTCACAAGTTGTTATTGGATCAAAGGAAGCGTGCACTTAAAATTTTAATGGTGTTTACACAGATAACGGTTGGCCTTGGTGTTTACACTAATTGTGGTGGATGTTTATTATTTGTAAAAGAATGTAGTAGAGTGGTGTTATAGTTTTGGGTCTCAGATAAGGTGTGGTGTGGTCTGCTTTCACTTCTATTCACCACGGAAGTGTTTTGGCACTAACCTAATTTGAATTTGCATGGTTGAGGTGCACAGCCGAACTTGGAGAATGTTTTCAAGGTTGAGGATGATATAAATATAAGTTGAGTTGTTGAGGGATGCGAATATAGACAAGTATGATTTGAATTATGCAAATTGTAGAGTGGTAGAGTGCGAATTTGAGAAGTGTAGTGTGAGCTTTCATGTGTTAAATTGTTGGATGCAATGAGTAGAAAGTGTCTACAATTCTTCAGTTGTGTTGTGAAGGTGTTGGTAATATTGTGGTGGATTTATCTATTGCATTGATATGGATTTCTCCATGTAACATTATTTTTTATCTTCTTTTCTTCGGAAATGAGCCCTCTGGCAGTGAGATCTATTATATTCGATGTTGATATTACTTTATATTGTGAGCTAATCCTCATCGTGGATTTTTTCATCTTGGATTTTCCACGTAAATCTAGTGTTCTCTTGTGCATGGTGTTGATTTGATTCAGTTTCTATTATTTTATTAAGTGTTAATTGAATGAATGGTGATCTGAATGTTTGTGAGGGTTTTGAAGTTTTAAGGTACAACTAATTCACCCCTCCTCTTAGTTGTCTTATGCATTCAACAAATGGAACCTAGATAAACTTGTAAGCCTAGAACTAATTACACTACCACTTATCCAAGAAAATAAGAAAGAAAAAAGTACAAACATGTCTTACTATGCATATCATAGAATACTTGGGCATCTTACCCATGAATATAATGCATTAAAGAAGGTATTGAAAGAATTTTATCCTCCTAAAATTCAATTTGATTATATAATAGACTAACAAGTGTTTATTTTACTCCTTTCCATGTGATAGTTGTAGAATTATAACATGTTCACTACCACATGTATTGAACTTTATGCATAATTATCTTTTATGTTGCAAGGAGTATCATATCATAATTTATCTTGGCTCATCTTTGTCATACACTTGGGGGGAAAGGGTTAGGTAGCCTTGTCCTAGGTTTATTTCTTATTGAGATACCTATCTATCTCCTTAAAATGTTAGTGTAGCGAGTACACTAACATTTTAAGGGGGGCATATATAGTCCCTAGTTTATTGTTTGCATGGTCTCTTCTTAGTGATGATAGTATACATCTCCTAGGAAGTGTGACATTATTGATCAAAGTGTGGTCTTCTTAATTCATGTAATGTGTCTTCTTTTGTGGTGCTATCAAGCTCGGTGTCCCATAAGAGCGTGATCTTTTCTTGGCATATGATATTCCTCTTGGTGGTAATGCTATGGCTTGCATTCCCTAAGGCATGAATCTTTTATTCCTCAACTAGTCCTCTCTTGGTGGTGATGTCAAGTGTGATGTTCCCTAAGGTGTGACCTTTCATGAATTAAATGATACCCCTTTGATTGTTGTTACCTTTTATTTGCACCCCCTAAGGTGAATTTTATTTGCACCCCCTAAGGTGAATTTTATTTGCACCTCTTGAGATGAGTTATTTACACCCCCTGAGGTGAGCTTGGCATTTTTGTTTCACTTTGTTCACGAGTTTTGAACCTAGTGTAGTTTTGGCATATTTTATGGGAAAACAACATAGCCTTCTAGTCCATCCTTTTTTCTTTGGGACTCACCTAGTGTATATCGGACTGCACTAGCCCTTATGAGTATATTTTATGGACGCAAATCCATCTCTTTTATTTTTGGCATTAACTTTGATATCGGATGTTGGTGTACCTTTTTTTTTTGCTATACACATGTATGTGTTCTTTTGTGCATTTTTTGGTTTGTCATGAGATCATAGATCTTGGGGGCTTGGCCACCTCCTTGATCCTTTTTCATCGTATATCTCTAACATTTGTGCACTTGGACCTCCCTTGACATATATTTCCCTACTTCAGCATGAGTCCAAGCATAAGTTCATACTCTCACTAAAGTGGGGGCTAAATGTAGTGTAGAAAATTGTATACCTTTATAATTTCACACTATGTTTGGGTCCCTTAATTTACTGGACTTGATTAAGCTTCTAATTTGTCAAATTATGCATTCCAAAGCCTTATTTTTACCGTCTTCTGAAAGAAGAACCAACATTAAATAAATGCATTTAATATTTAAATTGCTATGGAATGTGTGTCTTGAAAATATAGGCCAGGACCCATTCACCCAAGGGCGAATGTTTCAAGACCTATTTTAAAATATGTTTTTAGTGGTCTTTTAATGATTCAAATTTAAATTGTAAGTGTCAACTTTTGAAATCTATTTTTTGGGAAATTGGATAAACACCTATAAATACATAGTCATTTGATCATTTGAGATCTAACACTTAACAAGAATCAAGAGGTGAACATTCAAGAGCAAATATCATTGTCAAGAGAATTCAAGAGCAACATTATCACTCATTATCAGCAACAATCAAGATCCTAACATCATGTCCAATTTTATGTGTGTTCATGTTGTCTTGTGAAGGCTAACATGCATTGTAAATCCCCAAGCATCCAATCATTAAAGCATTCGAGAAAATCAAGCAAACAAGATCCAATTCCTTTGAAGAGATGTGTATGACTTCAGTCCTTCAAAGAAGCCATTGAAGGGTGGTGAGTTGCAACAAGTGTTCATTCATCATTTACTTCCCTTTTATTATCTTTTTATCAAAGTTTAATTATCAAATTGGGGTTTGACCAAGGCAAACCCCCATACAAACAAGATAAAACATGTTTCCCTCTTTGTGTATGTGTAGATTGTAGGTTGAAGAAAGAATTGAAGAAAATTTTGAAGAACAATTTTGCATTGTTGCATTTGTTGTCATCATTCTTGCCAAGCCACGGAAACTAAGTTGCAGAAATTATTTTTGTCACTCTGACAAGTTTGTAAGCAAAAACTAGCATCTCAGATCTAACATCAGAGTATTGTAAAAAAAAATTTTAGAAGCCCTATCAAGGACCCATTCACCCAAGGGTGAACCGGTCCTCCTGCACTACTTAGAATCATCTTTTGGTGATAGGTACATGCTATCAGACCCTTCTCAATTTTGTCTGCAAAGTGTTGTTACAATCTATACACATTCACGATATTTGCATCTTAGGTCATATAGTTCATTTAGTGACATTGTTTGAAATCATTTTATATCATTAAAGAATCACCAATCTAGGTCTGAGTAACTCACCTTTGAGGTTGAAAGTCAATCTCTTGGCCTTGTTGGTTTTGGTGAAGATGGACTTTAAACCATAAATCTCCTTTACCCTAAGAGAATTAGGGTTTTCCCCCTCATTTTCCTTCCATTTCATGATCAGAAGCATAGGAGAATACTAGGAGCATCTGAAGAGGTTGTACTTGATATCAATTCAAACATGATTGAGAAGCTATTCAGAATCCCCACTTCCCCTAAGTATGATGCCATGGATATGAAGAAGGTAGTGGCTTATTTTGAAAAAAATGAAACAAGCTATCATAATCTCATTAATACCCAAATGTTGCTCAACCCACGAAAGATAGCCCTCAAGATGGCTAAAGTATAACATAAGAGTGAATTTATGTAGGACATTAAAGATCATACCACACTTCTAAGCAAGGTGTATGGCTATCCCAGTGACAAATACTTCTACCCATGGATCGTCCTATTTATGTTATCTTGAGATACAAAGATTGATTGGGCCACTATCATAAGTGATAACCTCCATGAACAAATCAAGAATGTTTTGTAGAGCACCAAATTTTTATATGAAATTTTATTTGGTTTACATGTTGGCTTCTCAAGTGACTTTTCTAGGGATAATTAGGGTGGGGTCTTTTCATCTTGGAGAAGTGAAGATTCATGAGCATTATCCACAACTGAAATTAAATGATAGTTATTAGAATTATTATGTGGTTAGTGATAACTTTGTTTATGCCATCGTTAGAGGGCTATAAGGTAATTTTTCTAGAAGGATCTTTATAGAAGCCATGGAAGAATTGAAGAATTGGAGGAATTGGTATATCTAATTCTAAAATTTTACTTATATCAGAGTGGTTGGATTTCATAAGTCTCTCCTTGAACTTCCAAGGTACCCCACTGATAAAATGATCTTATTAGAGTTGTGTAAACAAGTGACAGAGATCCTCAAATTGATTGTAGACAAACATAACTCAGGATATTTTTTCCTTGTGAAGATAGGGGCATACTCTTGTGTCAACATGCAAAATGCTAAGAATGCAGAGATTGAGTTGACAATATATACCACGGAGATGTACAATGATCCTAGGGATAAGTTTGATCCTATTGGAAAAATAAGCAAAGTTATAGGTTCATTCTTCAAACATGAATCTGTGATAGAGGATTACTAGGCTAATTGTGAGGAAGAGTTTGAAGTAAGAATGAAATATTACTATTAGTTGAAATTAGATATGATAAAACCTTGCAATGTGCCCAAAGTTTCCAAATAATTGAAAGAAAATGGGAAATCTTTGGATCCCATCTCTAGTGGATATTTACAACCAACCAATCTACAATATAGATTGTTCCATTCAAGAAGATGACAATATGGACACTGGGGCTAGAAGTGTTAAGGCTTGCTCTCAAAGGTGGAGAATATCTCCATTCCCAATTATGGAGTTACCTAAGCCTCATCCCTCCATGAAGAAATCAACCACAAGTGAAGGATCATCTGCAACTATTGGTAAACAAAAGCCATCTTCTTCAAAGGATGGCTCAAGGAAGAGAAAGGGGAAACAAAGGATTGATATAGGATCTAGTGAAGAGGATCTCAAAGAGGAAGTCCCTCTAATAAGAAGGAAAAGAACAAGGGTCTCATCTCATACTACATCTACTCAAAAGGAGGTTTCTCCCACTCCTTCCTCTCCTCCACATGAATCTTCTTTGCCTTCTCCTCCTCCATCTCCTCCTATTGGTAGTGGTTGTCATTGATATCAACACTTGAGGAGATTTGTGTGAGATTGTTAGCAGTTGTTGCCATTGATGTCAACACTGATTGTTGGTTATCTTTGATGTCAACACTTGATGAAGATTGTTATATGTTTGGCAGTGGTTGATGAGCTTGTTGTCAGTAGATGACGACAAAACTTGGTAAATTGCATGTGGTTGACATTGTTGTCAGCACTTGAGAAGTAAGGGAGATTATTGGCATTTGATGTCCCTAATATCAAATACTTGGTGAGAGATTGTTGCAATGTTTGTTGCTTAGCATTGGTTGTCATTGTTGATAACATTTAGGTTGGGTTAACATTGATGTATGGAGATACTTGCTAAGTTTCATGATTGGATGCCATACCTTCTTGAAGTTCATAGTTAAATGTCATGCCTTATCTAATGTTTGTTGAAGTTCATGATTGGATGGCATGTCTTATCTGATGTTTGTTGAAGTTCATGGTTGGATGTCATGTCTTATCTAAGAAGTATTGAATATGATTTTTATCAATAGAGTTGGTTTCATAATGAAATATTAAGATGAGGATTAGAAGTGTTGTTGATAGTGGAGAGATGTTGATGAAGGTCTACAATATGACGCATGCTCTCTCCTGATGTTCCTAATATAGCATGTGTTGTTGAAAGAAGGTTTTGGCTTTCGCAAGTTGGTTAAGTGTTCCTGGTTGAAGAAGTTGCTTGAAGTCTTCTTAGCAGAATGCTCTGCATTCCTTTGTTAATGTAGGTATAGTCTTGCGGTTTGGGATTGAAATTCAGTGTTTTGTGGATGTTGCACTCCTCTCTTTTCAAGTCACCAGTGTTGCCGAGGAGATTTTTGTGAGTTGCAAAAGGTTGGCAATGTTGTTGGTTGTTTGGATTGGTTCAAAAAATGCTCTGCATTTCTTTGCATTGATGTCTCTATTCCTACGGCTTGGTGAATGTGTTTTCAACGTTTATGTAGTATCTCAATTCCCATTTCATGTGTTAAAGTGGTCCACAAGTTAATTTGTTAATGTTGTATCTCATGATTGAGCATTCTATGTTTTTGGGATGAATTATTTTGTTCCCGTTTGGTTTGTGGTGGTTGCTAGTGGCATGACAATATGAAGATGTTTTAGGAAGTTTTCTTTGATGTTCATGGAACATTCCCATGTGATCCGCACATTGTTGATTGACCTCTTTGGTGCTACATTGTGTCTTGAGTTGGCTTTCTGGGTTATTTGTAGATATCTGGCCAACAAGGCTTGTTCCTTTGCTTGCACCATGTTCATGGTGGTATGTGCTAGTATTTGAAGATGTGTTATGATAGATTTAGGTCATGACCTATGTTGGTTAGAATCGCCTTGAGAAAATTTAATTAGAAATATATTTTTGGGTTGACTAGTTAAGTGTTTTACGATTCATCTACACATTTTTCTATTGTTGAATTAGGTTGATGTGCATCATTGGGTGAATTGTTTTGGATCACATTGGAAGATGTAATAAGATTGTTTTTAGACTTCTCTATGCTCGATATAGGACCACAATATGTTGTTGTGGCCGACTTGGTGAATTCATTATTTGTATTCTTTCCTAGCTAACCTAATTGATGTTTTAAGGTCTTGAGGTGGATATATATGCAAGAATACTTCAAAAGAAAGTTATATAGAAGTTTGAACAAGTGCGAAAAAGTGTGAATGTGGAATACATTGAATATCCAGTAGAGTTAGTGCTATAGTGTGAAGAGGAATGATCACATGTGCTTGAACGCCTCAATTAGCAAAGTGGATTGTTAACAAATATTGTAATTCTTTACAAAATCTTTGTATCCTACTCTAAAATAGTGAATCTCATTGAATCCTTGTATATTGCCCATGAATTTGTGTTAGCATTAGTTCAACAAGTCATTTGTATCTTGCACTGAGGTAGTGTGCCTTGGTTTGCAAGTCCTTTTTGGCAATGAGTCTTTATATTGTGAGTTAACTCTCACCATGGTTTTTCTCTCATTGGGTTTTCCACGTAAATCTAGTGTCATATTGTGGATGTTTGTTCTTGTCTCTTATCATTTTTGCTGATCTGATTAGAGTTAGAATTGCTATATCTTTGATTGTTGGAGTTATTGAATCTTTTATATTGTTATATCCTTCTTTGCTACTATTTTGTTTAAGGGTTTGATTTGGTTGAAGTTCTAGAAGGGCTTAAGTTTTTGAGTAGACTGATTCACCCCCCTCTCAATCTTTAGGTGTGTTCAATAATTGGTATCAGAGCCACGTTCCTCTGAAGAATTTTTGACCTCTTGAAGAAAAAACTTGGGATGGCACATGATGGTTCATATAAGGGTCCTAAGTTTGATGGGACTAACTATGATTTTTGGAAACTGAGAATAGAAAACCACCTAAACTCTCTAAAGTTTGGTGTATGACAATTAGTTAAAGCTGGCTATGTTTCTCCTGCTGCTCCTCCAACAGATCCAATTGAAATCAAATTATATGAGTGCAATGCCAAAGCTAAGAATTCTCTCGTGTGGATTGGCTAATTCAAAGCTTTTGAAGGTGACGAATTGCAATTCATCTAAAGATGTATGTGAAAAGCTTAGCAATATATATGAAAGTGGTACAAAAGAGAAGCAAGCCAAGATGCAAATCTTTAAAAGTAGATTTGAGACCTTGAGGATGACAGAGGATGAAGATATTGCAAGTTACATGTTTCGGGTGCATGAAGTAGTTTCTAACATCACTGGTCTTGGTGGAGAAGTAAAAGAGAAGGAAATTTTGAAGAAGGCTTTGAGATCTCTCCCAAAATATTATAGTCATAAAGTGTTACCATTGAAGATTCTAAAGACTTGGATCAGTATTTAGTTGATGAATTGTTTGATACTCTAATTGCCTTTGAGATGAAAGAATTTGATAAAGTTGTTCCAAAGAAGGAAGTAGCATTCAAAACTAGTAAAAAGATAGAAAATGAAGTAGCTGATCAAGATGATGAATTTGATGAGGTTGAAACAAACTTTGTGAGAATATTGAAGAAAGGCACCGGGAAATACAAAGGTAAGTTACCTTTCAAGTGTTTCAATTGTGGTAGAATTGGTTATTTAACATCTAAATGTCCTTGTGAAGAATCTGAAAAATAGTAACAAAGATGATAAGATTAGAAAGAGTTTTTATTCCATGGAAAGTAGTTGTTCCTCGAAAGATGAGGATAATGATTCAGGTGATGAAACCCTTTTTATGGCTTTGGAAGCTGGTGACAAAAAGTGTGATGTTGAGAATTGTAAGAAGTTCGGCTCCTTGTGTGATTGAGAATTGTAAGATATTTATATGTACTTATTGTTTTATTTATTAAGTACAGAAAATATATTTAAAACATAATATAATTATTTAAAGAATATTATCTCTACTAATTTATATACTAAAGTGCCTAGCTATTTACTGTTTTATTTATTAAAATACGTAATTATTTCATTAAAATTATTTTATTCAATTAAATGGAAATATTTATCCATATAAACAATAATTTTATAGACTTATCAAACTTTTCCATGTGATCCATACATTTCATTTGTTTTGTATTTTTGTATGTACGTTCTTTAATAGTGTCTCATGCCATTACACTCCACCAAATGCACATAAAACGGGATGTACAAAATTTGCATATAATTATTGATCCCATTTTATTACCAAATGGCACATTTGAAATAACTTGAGATAACGAGGTAGCCATTGGGATACATCGGAACATTCGATACAAAATTTGCATACAATTTTTTATCCCATTGTTATTACCAGATGGCACATTTGGAATAACTTGAGATAAGGAGGTAGCCATTGGGATATACATAGGAACATTCCCCAAATTTTGTATTAATTGTGTGGCCCTGATGATTGCATACCATGTTTGCCACTAAGAATGGTACATTTTGAAATTTCATAATCGCTTTATATATGCTCAATGGGATCTTATCTCATGACGAGCATGAGAAATCTGTTCAGTTGTAATAAGTTAATTAACATAATCAGAATCTGATGCCAGAACACACCATCCCTAGCCATCACCACCTTTAGATTTTAGACCCAATCAAGAGGACCTAAGTTAACTTAGTTCTAGGTAAACATCAAACTTTGTCATTCTAATCTTTACAGTTGCATATATGTTAATAAGCATAAACAGATTCTGCGGCCATGGCTCACAACTACTAGTCGGCATCACCTTTGATTTTAGAACATTCTGAGGAACTAATGCGATTTATGTCTAGAGAAACGTCAGACCTCTTCACAACACTTCAATCTTGTATAATTTCTGATTCAAAACACCAAGGACTTTATTTACAAGCCAAGTCGCTGTTTTTCCAAACCTGCTACACAGTTGATTTTAAATATGGGAACTGATCCAGAGCATAGCTGGCTGACTCGTATTTGTAAATAGAAAATGCTCTGAAAATAGACTGATTCTGTAGCCCTGTTAGGAGTCCTATATTTATCTTACAAGTTCCCCCTATGACGGGATATTTTACATTGATTTTCAGCAAGCCAACTATAGAACAAATCATGAACTCTATTTTATGGAATTTATGGTTATGGTCCACTCTATAGATAGTGTACATGCTCTTTGCAAAACTCTCAATGGATTTTCTCCCAAAGATGGAAAGATAATGGTGCTACGAAATACAGAGGCATAAAAAAATGTAAGTAGGAGAAGTTATAACTTATGCTTGAACAGCCTAAGCAGTTGACAGTATCTCACCATGGCAGAACTTGATGCCTAAATCGGCTCTTAAAGAAAATATATGTAAATTGCACTACTTAACGGAAATAGAAGGCAATCTCCCAAGCACTAATTGCACTCGATCTACTATAAAAAGGTTTAAGGTAAAGGTAGATTTTTAGGTCAATGCCAAGCAAGACACCAATTTGATGTACCACACTATAGACACCTCTTACAGAAAGCTCAATAGAGAAAAAAAATTCAATTTACCTTACATATTGTTCCATGAGATGTACATCCCAACCCCGCTCCAGATTCAACCTTGTGACCTTTAAGGAGCACACATGCATCCACCAACAGGCCTACCCAGGTTGCACTAAAGAGTATAAATCTCACCTGAGAACTTGATGAATTCTTACTGTCATATATATTCCCCTCTACCACCAAGCTTGAATGCTGGGATACATCATTGCCATTGAGCATTAGTTTAAAACTTCAACATGAAATATAAGCTCTCTAAAAAATCTAAGAAAACAAAAATTACAAACGAATGATTAAAGAGCAAGAACTAGAGATGTTGAGGATAAAAAAACTAGAGAGTCAAAATGCATACCTGTTTTCACCACTCCTGATCTAGCTCTTCGATGCAAACACCCTGGGCATGCCTGAGCAGCACAATTAGGAGTGACTTTTAATTCATTATTTGTCTTTCAACCATGGAATTGGTTTCTATTTCAAAATTCGAAATCCTGTGGTGGGGCTTTGTAGCTTGAACTCGTGCCACATTTTATTTAATCAAAAAGAATAGCAAGAGCAACTTGCTCTTAATTATCAAAAAGTATAGATTGAGCAACACTATAAGAATCACAACAGGTGCTGAGAGATTGCCATTATGGATAATCCATTGTTTAAAAAAACTCAAAAGGATGAAATTGATGATCATGTCTATCTGTCAAAATTCATTATCTACATATTCCCATACATCTCAGATAGGGACAAGACCACCTCTTTTGTTGTGGCCTTGAAAAGATCAAAAATGTTTACTATTAATACTGTTTCAACTTTCGGATACCACAAGGGAAAAAATATTTTATACAAATCACAAATCATTGTACATATTGTACAGTTATGAATAACTCATTCCAGCGTAAATAAATGGCAGAATTTGAGCAGGGCAGTAATGGCCATAGCAATCATTTTCTCATTCCTATGGCCTGCTTACCTGAATAAGTAACTGAGATCAACACAGCTTTATTCACAAGGGACGATGTTACAAACACCAAATTAATGAGACATTGCATCCATGGCAAGCTTAACAAGATGGAGCAGCGTGTCAATGTCATAAAAGTGGAAATCCATAACTCTTTTCACCGCAGATATTCCTGCTGATTCATGGTTTGCATCATCCAAACTGCCATTGGCTACTGCAAATGCATGTTGTGATTTTTTAAATGCTTCAACGGCGGCAATGCTATCACGTGTCTATGGTAACAAAGCAAATCAGAGCAGAATCAGTAAACCTCCCAAATCACTCAAACAAACCTACATTTATAGTACACCCAGAACAGAAAGTTGAGAAAAACACAAGTAGAGAAGCAAAGAATAAAAATAGTTGAGAAGTCAACGGAAGAGAAAAATTCATTTACAGTTGAGAATGGACAAGTGGGAAGGCAGCAAATATGCATAAAATGAAATTATCATTCAATCATACATGCTCTGTACCTGCCAACATTATATTCCTAAAAAACTCTCCACTGACAAACTTATTTCGAGCCTATTTATATTTTTGTAGAATCTCGTAAGGCCAAGTAATCTTCTCTTAAGAATCACTACACATTCAGCCATAACTTACATATTGCAATAAACGAGCATAAACAGAGCGATGTCGAGCAACAATCACATGATCAGCAGGTACTTGAGGTGACCCAGCTACCTTGCCAGGATTTGCAGAACTTCTATCCATTAATGCATGGTTATTTAAGTTGTCGACATCTGAAGCTGATGATGATGGGGAATCCCCTGAAAACAACCAACAGCCCTGGGACATGAGGCAATTTGGCATAGCTAGCATACAGTATAACATGTCACTACAATATCTTGCCTAAAACAATAAAAAATGAGGCATCACATTAATGTGAAAGGAATAAATGATACATCAATCCAACATCAAATGGGAGTCTATTCAGCCAACCCATTCAGAAAAAATAAACTGAAGACAAACATAAAATAAAACACATTGAACAAGATAGCTTGAAATTGAATTAATATTAATGAGTAAAATCATTTTTTCGATTAGAAATACCTTCAAACAAGAATGCCAGTGCTTTGGTATTTTTATTGTACAAATAGCTATATGGCTTAAAGAGCTAATTGGCAATAAACTATGGATGACAGAAAGTTTGTTTCTGTAAAATATTTGCTCTGTCCATGGATTTCCAAATCCTACTGTTTTCATTGAAACTCCAGAGGCTTCATAATTTCAAGAGTGTTATAGGCACTTCTTACACAACATTTTCTCTAATCTCAAATGAGGTAACATGGCAAATTATCCCAGGTCAAATTACTAACTCACACTTTCAAGTATCTCTCTCCCTGGTAAACTTATTAATGAGTGTCTTGAATGTGGTTTGTGAAAAGTAGTTGCAAGCTTCAGTGGTTCTTTCATAAAGCTAATATGAAAGTTTGACAATGTGTATTGACTTTTGCAAACTCATCTGCTAAGTGCCTTCCAAAGAAAAATTTACCCTATTTATGTCACATTTAGTGAGAAGAGATTAACATGATAACAAATGAAAAACTTATCAAGAATGTAGTAAATGATAGAGCCTAGAATAGCTACAACTTGATGCTTGGAAAGTGGAAACTGTAATTAAGAAAAAAGTAATGATAATATACATCAAAATATGCTAGAGAAATGGAAAGTTCTAGCTTTCTAAGATACAAACTTAAGAAGAACTCTCATCTAATAGGGGCCTTCCAAAGAGAAACTACTCTATATCTATCACATTTAGTGAGAAGAAATTAACATAATAACCAAGTAAGTTACCGGATCCGCCTGCAGACTGGCTGGATCCAGGTTCAGTTCAAACTGGATCCATGATCCAGTCCGATTTGCCTTTGGATACGGTCTGGATCCGGCAGAATGGGGTTGGGTTCAGTTGGGAAGAACCCGGGTAGGATCCAGGGAAACATAGGTGAATCTGTCCATGTTTCATTTTTTTTTTAATTCTCCACCTTTGAGGTTTAATTCTATGAATGTTCCTACATCATCTAATGACAATGATGATGCTGGTGTTGATTTAGAAAATCCTTATGACACTGAAAATTGATTGTTGCACTCGAAGTTTGAATAATGGATAATTTATAATATTTATCATTTATGTTTTAAATGACATTAGAGTTTATGGTGGTTTTGTTGATTATATTATGCTATGCAGTATTCTAAACTTAATTCCTGTTTTTAGTCTGCATATATATGATTTTTACATGTTTTTTGTACGGACAAACCCAAAAAAAACCCAGCCCCAAAAAACATTTGCTGGATCAACGAACCTGAACCAGGATCCATATGAGAACCGGCAACTTTAGCATAATACCAAAGAAAAATTTATCAAGAAATAAGTAATTAATTTCTTAAGCCTGGAATAGCTACAACTTGACATTTGGGAAGTAGAAATTGTAAAGAAGAAACAAATCAAGCAACAGTAGAGAAATAGAAATTTATAGCTTTTCAAGATACAGACTAAAGAACCTGCTTTGTTCTAAGGGTGCCAGTATAGAATTCATAGTAACATTTATAAATTTAGTCAACTCCAAATGCTTAAGTTGCATAATTGACACATCACTAGAATAAATGCAGTCAATCCATAATAATATATCAATGAATAACAAGTGAAGAATGAAATTTTACAAAAGTCCTGTTTTAACATGTGTGCTCTCTGTAGAGACAGGGTGCAGAACAGAAATGTTTGATTAGCCATGTTATATTACCAGATGGAGCACTCTGAAAAGCCATTTGCAGCTCGTGGTGATCTCTACTTATAAATGATTGTTTTGAATGAACAACCCTCATATGTGCCACTCCCATGCATTTATATGCCAGGGCAGCAGCTGCCATTTCCTTATTTCTCTCATAATTGTGAGCACAGAACCTGTAAATCCGATAGAGAGGTTTCAATGTCATTATTTGCATAAGTGTGATCCATTCAGAAGTTGCCTATGAAAACATATACTGTTCATCTGTAGACCTGCCAACTAACATACATAAAAGCTTTCATTTTAAATCTTGAATAACAATATCACTTACTCGCAAAGCTTGGCAGTGTCTGTGTATACTGACATCGACTGGGTTATTTCTCCGTGCCTTGCATTCTCAACATTGCAAAGCTCCATCAATGAAGCAGTTTTGAGAAATTTCAAGGCTGCATTGAAGTACAAGGAATTGCTTTCAAGGTCCATGCCTTTACTCTGGTATATGCATCACACAGATGTTAGAGATATAAAGCAGCTAACAGTCCACAGATATCAAATCACAAGTAGACTCCTACCATACATAAATATATAGCAGTAAAGAAGAATTAAAAATGGACAGACCTTTAGATTGTCTGCCATGTGTTTCAGATCCTTCGCTTCTTTCAATAAAGAATTTACTATTTGCGCAGATTCTTTCCGAACAGGACTAGAAAGGGCTCCCTCAGGATCTCTTCCTGAAACTCCATTAGATGTAGGGGGCTTCAAACGACAGTTTAGTGCTCCATTCAAGTTATCAGCTTTGCTGGATTCTCTAGGTACTTTGGAAAATTCACCATAAGAAATATCTATTGATACTCCTTCTGCCCGGGTACCTCTGTTGCTCATGCACGCGGTTGCAGAACCATGTACTTGTAAATTTGGCTTATCTCCAAGACATGGAATGGCTTGCAGTTTGTCCCTAGTAGCAGTTTCAGACAGAACATTTCTATCTGACAGCCCATGATTAGATATTCTCTCACCACCACGAGAAAGGTCTTGCTGTAAGCTCTTCTGTATATTTGCCTTTCCATCTCTCCTAGGCACCACCCCCAAATTTTGGTGCTTAGAGCTAAAATCTCTGTTCTGCTTAGCATGTAAGTCAGATGGCATAACTTCTGTGTTATCTTCTAAGCCATGTTTCGGTTGATTACCTCTTCTCATTTCACACTTCTTTTTTGTCCTTGAATCAGTTTTACTGCTCCAATCTATACCATTTCTTCTGTCCTTGTTAGATTTGTTGCTCCGCTTATCATCAACAAACTCCTTGCCACCCCTAGGGGGCTCATGGTAAGGTGAGTGTGCATGAGTTTCAGGAGGTCCTTCATGTGACCTCCTACTAGCCTCCTTCCCGCGAGTGTATAATTCCTCATGACTATCACTGATAGAATCATGCATCTTATCTTTTCCTTTAATGTGTACGGGATTTTTCTCCCTTTCTCTGTCTTGATCCCTAACTATTTTCTCCCTTGGTACTTTTCTGTCCTGACAACCATCAGAGTTATAGCGATCTCTATTTTTTTCTTGAGACCGATCCTTATCCTTTCTTTCACTCAGTCGCTCAACAACACTACCATTATTAAATAAATGATCAGCAACATTACCAGTTCTTTCCATCTGGTAAGATTTCTTGTCTTTGATATTGACATCAGAAAACAGTTTTTCATCTCTGTCATGATTGTCATCAACCTTTCCTGAATTCAAAAGAGAAGATTGAAATGCCTTGCAACTTTCATGTGAGCCAGGTAGTTCAACACAGGAACTTTTTATCTTCTTAGCCGGTCCTGATCGGTCACTTTGTGCGTCACCTTCACCATCAGAATATCTTCTTGGACTGGCAAAGCAAGGGAAATCACCATCAATCGAATCATCCACACCTAAACCATTTCTTCCAATTAGAGATGGCTTTTCCACTTTGGATATCCTCATTGGTGATGAGGAAACTGATTCCACAGGAGATCCTCTTACTTCCTGAATGTTGGCCAAGTTTTTGAGAGAACATGAAACCTTTGAGGAACTTGACGTTGCAGCAACAAAAGGTTGTGTATATCCTGTCTCCCTTTTCAACATATCCATGCCATTTGAGACCCTTCGGGCAACACCTTGTACTCTAGGTTGACTCCATTCATTATCTTTCTCATAGCTACCTCTACTCTGCTCCTCCAGTCCATTAGCCAATTGATCTTTGGAAGAAGATACCAGGATTCTAGTCACTTTTCCTTTCTTATCTGCTTTGCTTGCACTGGACTCCATTCCCTCTGATTTTAAAGCCTTTGTTTTCTTGTCTCTTCTATATTCAGTTTCACTTTCCGCTTCTTTTGCAGTAACTCTACAATCTTTTATGTATTCTTGATCTGGAAGGCCTTCTTGGGATACTTGGTTGTCTTTCCATTCATTCATTTTCCTCTTCTTAGCCATAAAGTCCCTTCTATCGACTTTTCCTGTTTCTAGGCCACTGTAAGTTCCTCTGCTATCAGTTTCTAATGATGTCTGAACTTGGTCCCTGAATGTCTTATCCATAGCTGATACACCTTCTCTCAATTTCTTTGGAGAAGAGCTATCATTGTACTTCTTTAATTTGGCACCTGATATTTTGACTGGAGTACCAATGATATTATTTGCACCAATCTTATCAACTGAATCTTCAGTTATACCTGTAGTATCTTTTGCTTTGCTTTTTTTAAGATGCTTGTGCACATCAAGTTCACCTTCACTCTTACGCTTACCTTTTAATCTGGGTGTACTTCCTTCTCCAGTATCATATCCAACTGCAAAGCATGAAAAAAACCCAGTCAATGCTTCTGCAAGACATTTTAATGACAAAACATTTGGAGACCTCAGAACATTGATTCTTATCCTCATTACTTATACATAATTGCCGACACACATAAAATTTGAAGCTCATCAATATTATATATTAGGTATCTTTTAGTAAAGTAACCAGGAAAGAACGGCTATGTGAAATTAAGTACTAAAAATGGAACAACCGTCTTTAGTAAAGCAACCAGAGGAGAACCTACAGTAAATTACAGACAAGAATTACTCAAGACAAATAATAAGAAATCAGATTCATAAAGTACCTTCATCGGGTAAATTTTGTCTCATTCTATATTTTTCCTTTTGTTTGAATTTGTGTGATTCTATTAAAGAATCATTTCCTTTAATTGCTTGGTGTGACAGACCTGTGCTGCCCTGAACTTGTTCAAGAGATGGTTGAACTACATCATTCAAGCTCTTACTCTTTATTGAGCTCTGTTTACTCTTTTTTGAAAGAGAACTTGGAAGGTTTGTTGAGCCTGGGACACTGACAATACTCCTCTGCACTTGTCCTTTCTTACCATTGCTAGAGATATTACTGGACTTAAGAGCTTTCATATCATGACTTAGCTCAGCTTGTTTAATATCAAGGACAGGTGCAGAAGCAGGAACTCCTGGAGGTTGAAATTGCCCTCTGCTTGCATCCAACTGACACTGAGCTGGTTGTTGTCCATTTGAAGCACGAACTGCTTGTGTAGTCTCATCTTCACTGATGTCACACCAATTCATGGAAGGTCTGTAGAATGAAAACAGTTAAAATTACTATAGACCCATAACATACAGCACAACTAGACTCACTTACAAATGTTTATGCAAAGCATGAGATTCACATTGTTGAGTATTGGTTATTACACTTGTAGGAAAACTAGAGAAAACACAAAAAGACAGATCAATTTGAAAAAGCAAGCACGTACAGCCAATCAAGCATACGGCAAAGCCACTTTTGTGGAAGAGATGAAGTTTCCACCCCAGTAGGAAGCAACCGCCATCTTTCACAGGCATCACACTGTACCCAGTTTTCATTTATAAGAACAGGAGCCACAGGTACCAATCCTGGATCGGTGCCCATCATGCCTCCCGGTAAAGAATGGGAAACAGCAGCATTTGAAACATGTACTTCACTAGTTGAAGCATGATCTAACTTCTTTGATGAAGGTACCTTTGTTAAGTTATGGTCTCTCTCCTTTTCTCTTTCAGGTGCCCTTGAAGATCCTCTTTCCATGTATTCAAATTTTGTTTCCTTTATGCTATCCTTTCGATAAACATCAATAGAATCTTTTCTATTTCCACTCTGTTCCTGCTCAACATCTTTAATGTGATCCCTTTGAAAGTCCTTATAAGGTGCTTGCTTCAACTCTTTGTGAGCCTTCATACTTTCACCAAATGCTTCGGGTGTCAATGAATCCTTTGCATGTTTATGCTTGTCTTTTCTTGAATCTTTGTATGATGATCTTGTCAAATCTCTAGATTTTTCCTTAGATGATTCTTTTGACGAACTGTTTTTTCTGCTCATTTCTTTTTG
The DNA here is from genome assembly GCA_007115665.2 of Sequoiadendron giganteum. Taxonomy (NCBI): domain Eukaryota; kingdom Viridiplantae; phylum Streptophyta; class Pinopsida; order Cupressales; family Cupressaceae; genus Sequoiadendron; species Sequoiadendron giganteum. Next base: position 674,502,324 of record CM021103.1, on the reverse strand, counting down.
TTTTTTCTTACTGGTTATGACATGTTCCTTTTCATTCAACTTATGTAAACCAGCAATTTCATCAGTAAAAACCTTCCCCAAAACCTTGTCTTTTGACATTTCATTTGTTGCATCTTTCTGCTGATTCCATTCTTTGTAACCAGTAGGGTCTTTTGAAAGATCATTACTTTTGCTGTCCGTACCAGTCTCTTTAGCCAACTTCTTAATGTCAGTTGCAGAATCTCTGTAGCAACTGCCTTTCCTAGCTTCTTTCACCGGACAAATTTCCTTTTCATTGCAATCTAACTTACCTGATGTCGGCATTGGCCTGGCATCTGATTTCATGGCCCTACTAAAATCCATATTCCCGTCTACTTCCTTGCATTCATTTTTTGGTTCAGACCTGAATATCTTGTCCTTTGGCCCTCCTTTGGATGATTCCTTTGAAAGATTAGATCCTTTTATTTTTTCTTTTCCTGACTCACCCATAACTTCCCTTTCTTTTCCTTCATAATGATATTCCTTCGAAAAGGATTTTATTGGAAATTTCAAATTACTAGAACCAAAATCCTTTCCCATTTTGTTCTCAAAATCCAAATCCTTCTTTGGATTATTTGAAGCATTTTTCCCAATTTCAGTGTAATTCTCCTTCTTTACTTCCATATATTTACTATGTTTCTCATCCAACCTCCCTTTCCTTTCCTTTGAGCCTTGGAAATCCATACCTGAGTCAAACTCATTTCTGTTTGTTGCATGTACTTCCTGCAGCTCCGACTTAATTGTCCTATTCTTAGCATCTCTTGAAGAGGCTTTGTCATATCTCTCTGGCAATGTCAGGAGATCTTCACGAAGAGGAGTAAGCAAGAAACCTCCAGGAATCTGATATGAGGTCATTATCTGTTTCAATAGCAAGTAGAACATCAACAAATCCACCACTAGTGTCTGATTCTGTAAAACAAAGAAAATTTCACAAACTTCATCAAGCAGATAAAGAAATATGATAGATACATACTCGGATTATAGAAAGAGGTGACTGGACAGGAGTATATTCATCACCAGGTGAGCTTTCCTGTCTGTCCTCAGGGCTATCCTCAAATGATGAAGAAGGAGAATTCTCAAGACCTAAGCCACTGTAAATTGCAGAGCTCTTGCTGCGCTGAACAGAGTCGGTAGGCACCTTAAATCGTAGTAGGATCTTATTTTGTTCATTGCCAGACACATTCTTAGCTACAGGACAGTTTTTCAGAGGGGACATTTCCTTACTTCCCTTCATAGAATTACTTTGCATATCACCCTTATTCACCATATCAACAGTTAATGCTGCTGGGCCAGATAATACATGGTTTGATATGGAGCCTGCATTTGATGGATTGGCACCACCCCCTGAGATTGCAGCTGCCGAGCGGATGCGCTGCAAATAATTATCAAAATTATTTATTCTAGTCAAAGGGCAATAAAAATATTGATCTTATAGTTTTTCGAGTACATAGCATTGTAATCAATATGTCAACATTTTCAAATTAGACAGACAATACCTCCACTGTCCCTTCATTGGGAGGATTTTGCATACTGTAATTCTGCACAATGGCAGGTGTTCTGGGTTGAAGCAAAACTGATGGAGACCGCTGATGGGTTGGCAAAAATGATCCATAGCCTCCATATTTTGCCCCTGATAGGAGAAGCATAAAACCATACTCTTTTTAGGAATTCTGCATAACTTCACAGGCAAAATATATACACAATGCAATCATTCCATGCAAGGATAAGTTGTTAGTAAAGTTGCCTTGAAGGGATATACAAACCAAAACACAAATGAAGAATGTAGTCAGTTACAATTATAAAGTATCAGTAACCAAAAACACATCATACCTAAAGATAAGGACAAATATGAAAGGGAAAAAGAAAGTAAGGCTATAGGAAATAAAATATACTATAGTGATCAAATCTTTGAAATTATATATCATAATGTTTAATTTCATCATTCATAGAGATCTCTGTCAGGAGAATATAGAGGTGACATCCTATCTTTTGTCTTTGTCAGGTTACCGGATTATTTATTCAAGTTTTTAATGCATGACCAAGATGAAGGTAAACCAAACAGTTCACCTTGAAATATCCAGTTCGCTGGAGTAACAGTACTAGCCTAGTTATTGTCTTTCTGTTAAAAGACATGAAGCTTGCAAGCTTTTAGAACAGAATGATCCTTACCATCCAATTCAGCGCTATGGACCTGGCATGACTAGTTCAAAAAGTGACTAAATGGAAGAACAGGATTTACGATTTTCCCATCTAAGAAGATCTCAAGAACAACAGAAAGTGACTTACACAGGTTCAGATAAATAAACCAATATTAAGAAAGTAATCACATATGCCAAAAGATAAATTTGATGTCCAACTCATAATAGGAAATTATGAAAGATTATAACACCCAAGAGGCATCCAAGAAAGCTGTCAAGTTTCAAAATGCATTCAAAAGAATCAAAACCATCAAATTCAGAGCCAATGTGGAATGTTTCCCCTCATATTACAAAGATTTAATTTCAAGAAGACAACTCAATTGGCCTCGATACATGCAGGACAAAAGACAAGGACATATGACAGCTAAACAAGCAGGTTTTTCCTTTCAATCGAGCACCAGACAGGGGTAAACGAAGGGCAAATAGAAAGAAAAGGGCACTTAAATGACAGTTCTCCATTGAATGAAAGTTGAATTAATCTGCATATGCATTGAGGAAATAAAAGCACCTTCTCTGCTCTATCAGAAATAGGACTGGTGGTTGCAGATGACAAATAAGAAAAAATGAAAATGAACATTGCCCTTTTATATTGGATCTTGATTTGTCAAAGCATGTAATTTTGGACATATGAAACTAAGCCATGTTTTATTCTTTATAAAAAATGTCAACAGGCAATGAAATTTCCACATTATGCAGGCCTTCTGCTGCTCTGCAGACAGCAAATGGTCAGAGAACATTATTAAAATAATTATCAACTTTATGGCTTCATTTACAAAAATTTCAAAAATGAAATCTTTTAGTTTATACCATTTTCAAAATGTTTTGTAGATTATAAGCTTTTTATCCTCAACACCAAATACAACAATGTTGCCACACGTGACCAAACAGCCAAAGAAATTGCAACAGAATCATAATATTTTTAATTCATGAATTTTCATACTAACCAAGATTTTCAGCTGAAACACCTCCCTCAAATTCCTTCTGGAAGTGACCCAAAACATCATGTATTTTCTCATCCTGTCACAACAAATGAAAAGAAATTTTTTCAACTCTTCTAAAAAGCGAGTTCATACTTCAAGATATAAAAACAATAAAACTAACTACAGATGTGCAAGACTAGACAGTTTGTATTCTTTCATTGGAGAGCATATATGCTAAACAAGACAGAGCATACAAAGATTGCGGTAACTAATAAGGAACCTTTATCATAGAGATTGCAATCACAACCAAATTAAAATTCAGCATGAAGGCAAGCCCAATCAGATACACAACAAGCAAACATCTTAAATACTGTTAGGATGGCTTGCTGATTCACTCCTCAAACTTGTGTTACTTTGGAACTCCACTTAATTGCATTTTTCTTTCAAAAGGAAAATTGGCCCTAATTTTCATATGAAAGATCATAAACAACATCTCACTCCTATATCCCCTGATTTTTATGGTTGCAATGCCAACAATGGCTAAAGGTCAATTGTTATGGCTACTATCAGACTGACATGAATCCCACCACCATGCCCTAGAATAATCCTAAAAGTTTGGGTGTTATGTTCTGTGAATGGAGGTTTATCACTCCAATTTGTGTGCTGCTGTTGTCCCACGAAACAAACTTAGCTCTGGAACTACAAAAAGCAGATTTTTTACAAGATAACTCAGAGAGGCTAATATTCAGTGTGTCTGAAAGTTTGAACCATCCACTTAAGAAATTTATTGCCAAGTGGAGGCCTGTATTCTTAAACAATTTACACATAATATCCCACCAATACAATTACTGCCAATTGTGTATGTGAAACCCCTAAACTACTGCAGCAGAGCTGTTAATTCCATATCTAATGTTCCCATTTTGTTGCATAAAGCACCTGTATTCACTCTGCAACACCTTCTGAGCAAATCTAAGAAATTTCTTTCAAAAGATTACGAGGTAATAGTAAGTTTGATAGTGTATTGCGCTGATAGCAGTGGTAGAAACCTCTATGAACTTAGGTCTGACATTTTACTTTGGCCCTTAGGAACATTATTCATTGCTTTTTCAAACAATTTTTCACTCCAATGGTGACATTCCTCATTTAGCCCTTTGATCCTCAGTTTGGGCGCTTTTGTCAAGTATCAACTGGCAATTGATCACCTCTTCCCTTAATGTTGATGGAGCAAAATAGCAACTGGGTGTTAACAATGGATCAACCCTGCCCTAGATATTGCCTTGGCTGTAAGCTAAAACAGTCCAACCAATGAAATAACAGCAGCATATTGTCAATCGATTACCCCCTACCCCAAGTATAGGCTTGTTGCCTATCAGTTTAATAATTAGAAGTAGAAAAATAGAAAATAATTGTTGCCAATTGATCAACCCCTATCCTTAACGTCAAGGGCTAGACGAAATCCTGCAAGCAAAATTGCAACTGGGTGTTTCTATTTGATCGGCCCTATCCTAATTGTTGGACAAAATCCATCTAGCAAAATTACAATTGAGTATAGTTAATTGATTAGCCCCCACCCCAAATATAAACCTACCTATGCCTACGGGCATAACACATAAAACCAGTAAAATAGCAACTAGGCATTTCCAATGGATCATCCCCAACCCTGAATATTAACTCGCTTAAAAGCTTTAAACTATCAGCAACTTAGTAACTAGGTATTGACACCCAGCCTGGGCCCTAAACAAGGACTTGCCTGTAAGCTAGAAGAAAATAGAACCAACAAAACAGAAAGTGGTTGCAACCCGAAAAATATAAAAAATCGCCCTGCATTACCTTACAAATGCCCTTGGAAAGCCAAGCATCACTTGGCATGCAACAGGCTTACATAATGGTCACCATCAAACCCTCCCAATAAAACTTTCTAACCATTTTCATATCTCCTTATTAGCAACTAAACCCAGGTACCAAAGAGGATTTACTGCCCAGACTAATGCAAACACCCCTTAACTTCATGAAAACAAGCCCTCTTTTAATTTTGCCCATTTGTTATTCCATCAAGATATTTTCGTTTTCACCTGTTTAACGCCCTGGATCGAAGCAAAAACCAGTAATCCTAATCGACAAACACTAAAAACATAAAACATAAAAAGCACTTACAATGTAGGAGAGGGCAACGTCAGGGTCATATTCGCTATAAAAGGCACAGGAGGCTTCTCCTTCCTCAAGCTCGCTGTCCCCCATCCGCCCACCACCAACAACACCCCGTTGCTCCGCTACGACATTACCAAAGCCCCCGCCACAATTGTCGAAACTACACAGCATCTCAACAACAGTGACAAAAACAACAAACCCTAATCATGGGAGCTCAGAGATCCCCCATCAAAACACTCGATCCACACCATCATAACACCCAAACCCCGGCAATTTCTTCCCCCACCTCCCCCCTCCGAACCACGATCAAACCCTAACACCTAGGGTTTCACCCCAGCAAAAAAGCAATAGAAAACCCAATCCCCGCACCCACGTTGAATACAGATTACAAAACCGGATACCCAATTCAACGGCCGATAAACTGAGCCCTGATTAATCACATCAGCGATTGTTTTCAGTTTCCAATCTTTATTCTGCTTCTGCTCCCGTAAGAAAAAAAACACCTTGATTTTTTTCTGCAATCGGAGCAGTCTAATCCTCGCCCATTACATTCTCTTGCACAATACCCACCGTTACGTTGCTCCGCTTCATTCATCCAGCCCAGAAAACAAAACCAAAAAAATTTAAATTCCCCAACGTAATTACCACATGCCCAATGGCACAGCGACAAGACAGACAAATTAAATGAAATGCAACTTAAATGTGTACGCCTGGCAATACAAATGAAATAGAAAAAATCAAATAATGACTAAATTAGCACATTTACGCAGCGTAAAAACTGGAGACACAGCGAAACGGAAATATGCTAAAACAAGAATTTACGTTAGCAATTTATTTATTTTTATTTTTATTATTATGATTACCTTGTTTTAATAACTTTCTTTCTTATTTTCTTTTTAAGCGCCTGCTTTGACGGCTGCCGCAACCCCGTTACGTGACGGTTGAAATATTTTTTTGTGTCATTTGACGTGTTATTTATTTAGAAAAAAGCAAATTGTCTTAAAGTTGTCACAAATCCTTCCAAGGAGTGATCAGTCAACACGTTGTTTTTCTTGTAATATTTGGAAGTTATCTAAGATGTGGATGTGGGTGAAAAATAATTAGAAAAAGAATGTGCTCAAAGGATATACTTTTTCTAAATGGAAAACATGGCAATCTATACTAGTGGATTTTTTTTAGCTAAAACCAAGGACATTATATATATTCATATTGGATAGTTTGGAATTTGGTTTTATAAAAAAAAAAATTATAAATAGTTGCTTCAAAAAATATATTTAGAGAGTAAAAAAGTTTTAAGTTTTTTTCTAATTAATTCATAAATTTAATATTAAAATATATTTGGGAAGGGCAATGGGTCTAGTTTGATTGGTTAAAGTATCTTGTGGTATCGGAGGGTGTGTCACGCCAGCACCACCAATCACGTGAAAAAAACGGACAGATCCCAGATCCCAACTGATTCCTCCAGTCTTAAAAAATATATATTTGGGAAGATTTTTAAACATTGTAAAATTAAAATTTTCTTGTAATGATTAATAATATATGTGTTTATATTAGTTGATATGTAGCATTTGATTTGGGTATTTCTTATTTTGTAAATAAGGTAGAATTGGTTTTGTAGTTTTGTATCTAACTAATAAATTAATTTGTTTTAGTAAAATAGATAATATATTGTTATAAATAGGTTATTGGCAAATAAGAGACTATTTAGTGTGTGAGTCCATAAAATATTTTTTTATTATTTTTGTGTTTTAGTAAGTGAAGAGTAGTTGGTATAAGTTTTACACAATCCATGTTGTATTTGTAAGAATGTTTCTGAATCAATTGAGTATATCTTTGTATTGATGTTTTGGTTTACACTTTGCAATCCATCATCAAGAAGAGGAAGAGTGAAGAATAAGATTGTAAACATAGTCTTAAAATGAATCATTTTCTTAACTCTTCCTCTTTTTAATGATGGATTGTTGAGTGTAATTCAAAATGTTGACAAAAAAAATACACATAGTTGATTCCAAAAGCATTAGTCAAAATGAAGACTATATTAGCTTGTCTCTCTATAAATTAAGTCATGTGAATGTTTGTGGAATATACAAACCTTCATTGTGCATACTAAAAGCTATGCAAAGTGGTACTTATAATAATTTAAAATATCTTACAAAATTAATATTTTGCATTGCACAATAGTAGTAGATTCATTGCATTTTACTTCAGTGAGTTTTGTATGTTTTTCAATGCATGATCATTTGGAGAGGATTGTTTCTTTCTCTCTTCTTTCTTTTATAAGATTATTCTTGTTAATATTAGACCAACACTTTATAAAAATTTAGTTAGAAGTAGATAATTTTAAGTCATTTCTTATTATACATTTTTATATCAAAAAAAAGTATTTTTGTTATTGGTTAGCATCTTATATTATTTTGGTTCATCTTATCTTCAAGAGTAAGCCTCGAAATAATATTAACCTCCAAAAATGTAACTGAAAGTGATAACTAAGTTGTGGTCTACAAAAAATTGGTATGATTTTATTTTTTATTTGCATAAATTTGATTCTCTATGAAATCTATGGATACTTAAAATACACGTGTTAGGATTTTGTCCCTCCCTAGCTAAGAAAATGGGTTTGTTAAATAATAATAATAACTTACATGTTTGGTGTGATTAATTTTAGGAATATATTTGGTTGTCCTTATTTTTCATCTTCATACATGTTTACGTAAGTACATATTTGTGATGAGGATGAGGTGGACATAATTATGATAAATGGTATTTTACTCAATTAAGTGTATTGTATCCTCACCTTCAAATCATTATATGATCAGAGATCAAGTATCTTAGTTTATCATTCTATGATGGTTGTTAAAGATTGCATATTTAAAGAATTTTTAGTTGCTAATGATCAATATTAAATAGTGTAGATATTACATGGTTCATTGAAAGAAGAGACTCAACACATATCATATCCTCGCTTAAGTTGTGTTTCGAACAATATTATATGTTTTCTCACTCATGTTGATTGATAAAAATATCCTCACTCATGTTGATAGATAAAAATATCCTCACTCATGTTGATAGCTAAAGTATCATTGTGGCGTGTTATGAACAATGTTGTGTGTTTTCTCATCCATGTTGATAGCTAAAAGTCGGTTTATTTAAATATCATTTGGTTGTTCTCCATGGCTAGTGTTATGTAAGAGATAATGTGACATAACTCTAGAGTATGTCTTGAAGTGATTAAGACCTACATATTCAATCACAATGTTGCAGATGACATTTATTGTTGTTTGATGTGTTTATATAGAAAAACTCACTTAAATCCTTATATATTATGATTTCATCAAAATATACATGAATTATGTAGGCTTACGTTGTATATATAAAGAGATCAATTATTAATCATTAAAGTCTTTAAAACTATAATATATAATTATATTATATATCTTTTTTTAATCTAAATAGACACAAACTATAATTGTGGAAACTATAATTGTGGAAGGGTTTATCTTAATCTTGTGAATAATTAAAAATGATTTTATTTGTTTTAGATAAGATATTCAAAGTTTTATTGGGGTCTCATCCTTTAAATAAGAATAATATTTATAAAAATAATTGTAATAATAGATATTCCCTATAATATAACAAATATTTAGCAAGAAGAAGAAAAATGATCAAACACATACTATGACCATACAACAAGAAGTTACAAACAACAAAACTAACAAAGTTAACATAAAATTAAAAGGGGCTCTATCAAATAACTCCCAACTTCACACCAACAACACCAAGCACATCATGAAAGATCGCATAATCCTACAAACTAGGCATCCCTAAGTAGACAACATGTTGAGGTACAACTTGTACTTCACCTAACAAGGATGGGAATAAAGGCCAAATTTGATATCCATCATTTAACATACATGATACAAGGATGAGTTATAAAACATTAGGATCAAGTAGTCTCTCTCTACTACAATCAAACTATTTTAAACCATGACCCAAAGACTAGTCAAGACCTTGCATGTATCATAGAAATAGGTCATAAGAACTTTAATCTCCCTACAAAGTGACAAATGCTTCTAGCCTATATGGAAAAGTTGGAGAGGAATGCATAGACTCTACACAAGCCATCCCTGATTCATCTTTCTATCAAACCCCATTGGGACCATATACTAACCTAGCCATTAAATATCTCCAAATTGCTTTAATAGAAACAAATGCAAAAGACATGCGTTCATCTTTTCATCAAGGATGAACAACATAAAATTGGTAACAAAATCCCTATGCAATATCAATTTTGTTTCTTACCGAAATCCAAATAGCTTCTTCCTAATATTTTTAAGCAAACCTTAGTGTAGCATCATTTTTGTAGTGAAAAGTATTCTTAATATAATCATTCAATATTGAATCCTCCTACTTAACGCCTTTCTCTTTAGCATTGCTTCATTTTCTACCCATAGCCACCACAAAACCAAAGCCCTCCAGCTCCTATCACTATCAAAATAATAAGCCAAAACTAGATTGTCAAATAATTAACTCTTTAAACATATTTAAAGTTACAAGGATCTCCTACATTGATCACAATTACCCACACATCAACTCCTATCATTATCAAAACAATAACCAAAACTAGATTTTCAACTAATGAACTCTATCATATTAAGGCTAAAAGGAACTCCTATCATTAATCAAAATAATAACTTGAGTTTTTCCCATACCCGAGTTTATATGTCGACTTAGCATGCGAAACACACAGTGGCACTTTAACCATTCTCATGCTAAGTCGACATATAAACTCGAGTATGGGCAAAAGTTTATGCAGTTTTCATGGTTGAAAGATTTTTTTTTGTCTGCATTTAATCTATTGGAAGAAGATAGACGGCTTAAATCCATTATAGATGTCGTTACTTTCACATTTTGCATTTTATGTTGCAGGAACCTAGGGTTTTCAGTTCTCTTTTTGTAGGCCATGACTTTTACATTTCAAACCCCTACTACTATTATGGTCTTTTTACTATCATTTCATCATTGCTTCATGATGTTTGAACAAGATGCACTCTTTTAACATAGTTGTTCCTTGAATGTGGTGAAGTTGTCTCTTCTTGATGTATGATCTTCTTTACTATCCATATGTGCATTTTACAGGAACTTTTGAGGGTTTTTGTTCCCTCTTGTAGACTGTGGTTTTATCAGAAACCATTGCGCATATTTGTTATTCTGGGTTTATGTTGTATATACGTTGCTTCTTGTGTTGAATGTATTCTCCCTTTTTTGATACATAGATTGCCTTTTAGTCATAATTCATCTCCTACCATTGCATCTTTACTTATGAACATTAAACTAATATTCACTAGTTGAGTTACACCTCTGAGATTTGTTCTTTCACTACCATTAAAAGACTGGCATATTGCTTTTGTTGTCCACGTAATGACCTTCATCCTTGGATTTTCATTCCCCATCATGCATCATCATGATTATTTTGCATCTATTGCATCACTTCAACTTGGAGATCATTGAAGAATGATTTACCCATGCTTAGCACTATTTTTACACTTTAAAGACCACTGACATTGTCTTGAAATATGCACCTTAAACCTCTATTACACTACTTTTGTCCTTGGCTCCTCCACTTTATTGTTTTATCCCTCAAGATCTTTGAGAGAAGAGACTTGAACCATGTAATATAGACCATTGATCTAGAAGGGTCAGTACACCTTGACCTAGAGATAACTGGCTTTTCAAGTTTAGTGTACCCTCTTATAACTTTGACTAACAATCAACATATCATCACAACCATATTTTATATTCGTGCTATGTTATGTTCTGACCTTCACATTCATCATTTCTTCAATGCATTTCATATCACTGTTATTATGGATTGATGTCACTATGCATTATACCTTTCCAAATTATACAGAGCTCCTCTTGCATGACATATAAGTGGATTGCTTATCAGTTGCTCTTAGTGTTCAAACTGTTGTCCAAGTAATGAATATGCTATTCTTTTAAGAGTTATTATGTTCTTTAAAGATAACTAGTTGTCCCTCCATGAAAGACTGATTCTCTCAATAAATTCTTTGTTCTTTAGTAACATATGGTAGTGAAGAGTGTTTCTCTTGCTGAATTCAATCATTGTCTCGTGTTGTAATTGATCATTGTTTATCATTGTGCATCCTCACTTTGACTATTCCATTAACAGATAAATGCAATGTATGTATGCTTCTTCAGTTTTATCATTGTTATTTCTCCATTATCATATTGTTCTTGCTGTTGCATTTGACTATCATGATCTATCTATTTTTTGTACTGTTACTATAGAATCTTCATGAGATGAATTTTCAAGATCATTGTCTTCGTAATGCAGCACAGAGTAAAATTGTAAGAGTTTCATTTTCATCTATGTAATGACTGTACCTTGCCATCCTCTTGGACTGTCCTTTTGCTTGGTAGTTGCCATGTATCACCTAGAATACATGCATTTCAATGGTGTTCCTCTTGATAGTCCTAGGTCTGAAACTTGAACATGAAAAGTTGTCAAACTTCATTATTTGACTGCCCCTCTGCTTCCTAGCTCCTTTCCTTATTATTTGCAATGCCATCAATAACTATTATCCTCTCTTAGGCTTACTCTTCCCTTCCCTCTTCATAGAAAAGTGGAAATTTTATATGCATTGTAACTCCTATCATGAATGTATACTTATGACTTGATCTTACCTTAAGTGGTATGACTATCCATTCTAAATTATTCTCCAATTGAGCAACTATGTGGTCATTATTCTTCCTGACTGCCACTCTTGATGTCATATCATTACTTTGAAACACCGGGATGTTTTGACTATCATATTGTATCATTGCCTATAAGAGATAGATTCACTGCACTTGATGAGTAACACTATTTGGTCTTTAGTGACACTATGATTCTATTGAGCATCGATTTATTATTAATACCAGTGAACTCATTAACTTCACTGTTATGAATGATGAATTCATCCTTGATTGTATCACAATGTCAGGGAAAAAATTGCAAGCTTATCTTGTCAAAACACAAAATGATAGCACGTTGGGCTCAACCCTTGTGGGAGCCACATTTATCCTACATGCCTTAATTAGATGAAGCAAAACAACAACATAATTTCACCTATACCTACACAATGAGCAAACATGTTAGATAAAAATAAGCATATGATAGATGTGTTTGATTACACTCTTTGTTTTCCTAGGCATCTGTGGTATGCAAGTTATTTTAATGCAGATAAAGGTCAAACTATATGTTTTCAGATGTTTGTAGATATACTAATGGGTGATCCTTCATTGCTCTAACCAAACCTCTTCTCATTCATGCAGGAATCCTAGGAGCAGCAAGGAGCAACAACTGGAGATTGGACAAGCGGGAAAGACTGACGATGATGCAAGATCGACAATTGGGATTTGTCATTCAGGCAATGACGGGTCCCCTAACTCTATATGTGCATTTCTTTTTTATCTACAAATGTATAGTTTTTTTTTTCTATTTGTATTAAAACAGTCAATTCCACGGCTTGTTGATTTTCTAAACTTTCCCACTCTATATAATATTATACCATCATTAAAAATTATTTATAGTAAAATAAATCTAATCAATTTAATAAAATAAAAGAGGTACATCCATTAAATAATATTTTAAGAGAACAATGGAGGTCTTATCATAGCTTTACATATATAGTAAGAACTAAAAAAAAAATCAAATAAGCAATAAAATATGAGAACAAAGTTTAGAAATGGAAACTTTCTAAAATATATGATAATATATTTTGTTTTAATTTTTTATCATATAATGGTATTTTAAAATAATTTAAAATAAGATAATTAAAATTTAATTAATTTTTAGATAGTTAATTTAATTGATGTTTGAGTTCAAAAATAAAATCATAAATTTATTTGATTTTATTGATTTAAAAGTTTGTGAATAATTTATGATTGTAGATATTAATATAAATGTGACTTAAATCATTATAATGATTATATCACGAGGTGAAAGAAAATAAAATAATCTTTCAAATATAATTTAAGACAAATAAATGTAATAAAACAATAATAAATAACTTGTCGTAGATAAAAGAGTTGGGATAAAAACACACAATTAATTGGATCTAAAAAATAGAATGAAATAAATAGTAATATGTAACTAAAAATTAGGAGTGGAAAATATTGCAATGAATGATTGATATCAAAAACTTGATGCGAGATCTAAAATGAATAAAATAAGAGGGCTAAATCCTAAAGTCTTCAATTTATTTTAACCCTAGGTTGAATCTATGCCTACAAAATTGATCCTCACACTTGCACACCTGAATTTGTTACACAAAAATGAACTTTGATTATAATGTACTTGACTTACACACCTTTTGTACCTACAAACAAAGACCCACCTTGATGTTTGAACCTACAAGAAAGACTAATGTTGTTGACAAACACCTTTAGAAGCTTTTTAAGGGAGAATCTTCTCCTTATGACAAGCCCTTAGATCTAAATTAACTTTTTTTGATAAAAGTGAGGAAGACAGTATATAATAAATGTATCGCTACTATTCTAATGAGAGTAACTTGAAACAAAATGTTAAAAATGGTTATGCAAATAACTAGGATTTCAAAATTGGTTGACAAGAGATGTATTTTTTTTGTAGTAATTATGTATTCAAAGTTGTCATTCAAGTGCTAAAATATATTTTATTTTAAAAGCTTATATTATAAATTAGACACACATAATCTTATAGAATTTTTTACAATTTATCTAAAATCTTCAATTTCATGTGATACAATCATCCTATTTTTTAAAACATTTTATGACAAAAATATCTATGACCATACACAATATCTTTAAAAAATTAATAAAAAATTTCAAAATGAGAAAAGCATGTTGTTAAAATCTAAAAAAAAATATGAGTATCTAATGAGTTGTAAAGGGAGGACCTATAACTTAGCTTAGGAGGTAATATATTCCAAGTGAGAAAAACCAAATTCTTTATCTTTCTTTCTTTATGGTTTAGGGTTCTCGAAAGGCCTTTTTCCCCTCTTTATTTGTTTTTCTCTTAATGTGGCCTTTTTAATCTTTTCCCTCAAAAGATACTTTAATATGAGCAAGAATTAGAAGTTTAACTTAGTTGAAATGAAATGAATTTGTCAACTCACAAAGTACAAGCATAAATGAATGTGGTGGAAAAGCATATTTATTTAGCATGTTAATGGAAATAATAAATGATGATTGGTTGTATCTAAGCTTAAAAGTTCATCTCAAATTTGTGGTTAATGATGACGTGAATGAAGTCAATTGTTTTTCTTTGGGGTTCATATGGGCCAAAATAGCATTCATTGCTAGTTTTGAAATACAACGTAGGTAGCAAGCGCGTAAAGTGCACATGTTTTTAATGAGTTGTGCAAATGGAACCAGCTCATTATTTTCCATATTCTAAGTTCTATGTCTCTTTTAATAATTATTGTTGAACAAAGCTGAATGAATAGAGTGTGAAAGGATCCAAAAGGGGGCTTTACTTTTCTTGGTTCAAGTAGTTCTTGTCTAAATAGTGGGAGGTATGGTGTGAAAGGGGTTTTTAATTTCACATTCATTTTTGAGTTATTTATTTTGTAAATGATTATAAATGGCATATATTTGTGTGGATTATATGAGCAATTGTATTTAAATTTTTTTATAGGTATGTTAATAGGATTGAGAAGAAATTGTTAGAGGAATATTCCGTCTGTAATTATATTACAAGAGTTGTGCATTTGTATAGAGACATGTAAGATCTATATGAGTAGACATTATCTATGTACATTATATAGTGTGGAAGAACCAAATAGACTTCTAGGAGGAATTTTGTGTTGATATTGTTTGGAGACACTTCTACTTCTGTAGGATTGTATACCTATTGTTTCACACGTGTGTATATTGTTTGAATGAGAATGTAGGGGAGATGCTTTGATCAAATAATCTTCAAACATGTGACAATGTTATAAATGTGAGACCTTGATGGTTTGTGTTTCTAATGTTAGTCGTTGTTTTATCGATTATGTGATTATTTATACCCAAGCCATATTTAGGGGATTTTTTTATTGGCCATCACGAGTGACTGGAACAATTATAATGCTAGAACCTCGTGTCAACAAAGAGCAACAAATCAAGTAGGTGGCTTGCTCTCTTTTATATAGGCAATAGTAAAGACTTTGTCAAGTGCATCATTGATGAGTTTAGTTGCAATCCACAGATTTGAATTTAACGTAACATGTCAACTAACACACAACACTCCCTTTGCCTCTAGATGTTCATCATCTAAATTTAAAACTACCCCACCCTTTGTTTGCTTGGTAATGCATTGAGCAACAAGTATGGTCATTGATTTCATCAATATTTCTTTGTTATATATTGCAACCAAGACATTTGTTGTAAAAAAATGTGTTAAAACAAATATAATGTGTCTTGTTCATTAGCAAAAAGGTAGGTATTGGTGTGTGATAAGAGGAGTTGCCAATTTTTCAATGTTGCCTCAACATTCCTTATATTTCATAGGAGATTTTGAAAGAATTGAGATTCATGCCTAGATATAACTATTGGCATGGTGTGATGGTTAAGTTGTGTTGTTATTCTTTCCATCAAGGTTCAAACCCCATTGTGACCTCACTAGTTTACCCCTCTTAATAAAAAAATCAACTTCTAGAAGTGCATTTATCTTTATTAATAATAATGTAGCTACCCTATGTGTTAGTTGAATGGTAATTAACTTGGGCAAGGCCTAGAAATAGACAAATTATAGCTTGTAATTAAAGTACCTATTTTGTGATGATTTTTATAATTACTTATTGAGTTTTCTAGATGCCACATTAGCAATAATTTTTTTCTCTAATGTATCTAGCTTTAGGATAGGTTATAATTTGAGGGGATTCCTTTAAGTAGAGTGCACATATATTCCAATTAGGTATTGGCAAGGCAATGACATAACAAGGAGGTTTACTAATGAGGAAGGGGCTACAAAGGTCTCTATTAGGATTTTCAACACAAGTGATGCAAGGAGCATGCAAAAATAGAGAAAATTATCTAAATTTGTTATTGCCTTCCTCATACCACATGTATGATGCTAGATCTAGAACAAAGTAAAAGAAATTAAATTCATTATTAAACTCTTATTCTAAATCAAACAAAATACCTTTGGATTGAGCATAAATAAAATAAAATAAAATAATTCTTATCTCCACTTACCAAAGCAAAAAATTACCTTTGTTGAGTGGATTTTTCTCATGGATCGAGCAATGTAATTGCTCTTGGATTCTTTGATATTTTGATAGCATTTACTTGTGTGTGTATGTTTGATGTGTGCTATTGGTATGCCTTATACTTGATGTACTTGATGGATCTTGTGTGAACATGAGCCTCAATGTTTGATGTATCATGTGAGAGTGTTTGAGTGCATGAGTAATGAAGGATTTGAGGGGTTAATTTCTAGGTGCTTGAGTGAGGATGTGAATAGTAGATTTAAAGATGGATGGATAATGGAGATTCATTTAAGGAATTAGATCACTTGTGCAGGGGCCTTTTGAAGTAATTTTATTTAATAATTATGGATGGATAGTGTGGAACTATCTATTTAATTTTTGAGGTACTTTATTTAAGTGGGTGAAAATACACATTTAAGTTAATAATCAAGTGGAAGTGGGTTTAATTGATTTAATTTAATAATTAGTGAAGTGGATTAATTAGTGGAGTGAACTATGGTTAGCATTAATTAATTATTTAGATGAGGTGAATTTTAGGTGTCTACATTTATCCATATTTGAAATATCATTACAACTAGAAGAAGCAATGTCATTTCAAATAAAAATAAGATAAAATGCTTCATGCATATTAGATTGAATGATGGAGCGGATTATGTATCCCCCTTGAGAAAGCAGGTAAGCACAAAGGACGTGTGTGAGATCTTGAAATGTAAACATGAAGATGAAATGGAATATGATGGCATGCACATGCTATTAATCTTTAAGAAGCTCCAATTATGCCAAACAAACTAGTGTCTACTTTCACATAGGACAAGATAAAATGTGGCATGAGGAATCATATTGACATTATGACATACACATGAAGGACTAACCCAAAAGATAAAAATCACAAGTGTGCATGTGTACTATGACATCTTTATATGAAATATCATGATGTTATTGATGTGATATGTTTTTGATAAGATTATCTACATTTACAAGGTGTACTACCCTTTACACAACGATTTCAAGGGGCCAAAAAGAGGCGAAGCCCATAGTTACATCAACAAACCAGTAACAAAAGAAAACAAAGAAACAGTAACGACAAACTGACAACAGAACAAGAACCAACAGCCCAAAACACAAACCCACACATTACATAGTATTCCCATCCCACTTCTCAAACAGAAGATTTATCACATCCCCACCCACCCAATTAGGACCCTCTCACTACTAGGACTCACTGTCCTTAAAAGGCTCACAACCTGAGTACAAAATATGGCTAACTGCTAAGATACAATGATAGTGGCTCACTGCCAATAGATTGAACTAATAGGATACACCTTCAATGTGTAGGGTTTAGTTCCAATGAAGCTCAAAATATGAAGTATTATCTCACACAGTAGTCGCTCAACAAAATTGCACTGGTCCATAATTGATAAATCATTTAGGTTCATATCTTCACTTCACATTTCACATGCATTCCATATATCCACTTCCACTCCTCCATCCCATCTCATTCCTTAAAACACCTTATATATATACAAGCATATCTTAATAATCAATTAGGTCGACCCAATTAGATGAAAACAAAATAATCAAAACTTTCTTTGTGGATGCCATATATGATTAAGAATTTTATCCATGTAGTGTATTATACCAAGTCAGCTAACATCCATAAATCATAACTAGTCTTCATAAAGTATTGCATACACTGAGCCGACTAAGACTATAACACAATTCTCCAAACCAACAAATAATCCTTAAAGCAAACACCTTCTATATCTGAGAACACATTAATTTCCCATCATACTAGCAACATAGATACTATCAACAAAGTCACAACATACGAATGTTCACCTTAATAGAATGCAGAGTCTCCCACACAGTATGCCAAGCAAGGAACATTAGTAGAATACAAAGTTGAACTCTGTCAAAGATAAATTTTTGCTCACAACAAAAGATGTCTCAAGATCTAAGATAATGCTTTCTGAGTGAGTCAAGAAAACATGGTTAAGAGAAAAGAGTCATAAGAGATCTTGCGATAAATTCTAGACTCAAATACCAATACACTGATCCATCACAAGACGGTATTATCGACAAAGAACAACATCTGGTAAACCAAGTAAACTTCCCATATAGTTATCACCATGTTGACATCAATGACAACATAGGAACAACCAACAAAAACCATCCATACTTCATGCTCATGTTACAAGGCTCCCAACAATCTCCCCCTTTGGCATTGATGACAACATGCATGACAAAAACATTTTCCAACAACTGAATACTCCCCCTATCAAAATTGTTCTTCACCAAAAAAAAATTCCTTTGTCTATCTATCTCTCCCTCTCTCTATCTCTTTATCTCTCCCCCTTTGACACCAATGAAAAAGGAAGGGGTCTGGTATATATGTATATACATCAAAATGTAACCAAAAAGATATGAACACATAATTGAATTAACTTGAAGAAGAACCTTTGAGACTCTTCAGGATAGCCTTCCATAACGCTTTTCCTTCTTCCCAAGAATATTTTTCACTTACAAGAGTCTTGTAAAATAGGTCAATCTTAGTTAAGGGCTCTACACCATCTGCTAAAGTATTGGGAAAAAGATTAATTTTTGATAATTCACCAATACAGCCAAGAGCACTGGAAACAAAAGTATGTCTAAGTTTAATCATGTCATTGAGTGCCACAAACTTCTTGATAACATTTTTCCTTCGATCCTATAGAGAAAAGCATTTGTCTTGAAGCTGCAGAACATAGGACCACCTCTGATTATCTTTATCTTCTACTAACCTATAAGTATCTGCTTGAGTTCTCATTTGGGACTCACTCATCCTTATTTCATTTCTTATAGCTAGTGTACTGCTAGCCCAATCTAGGCAAAAAGAAAGTAGTTCATGTGCCTCTTCTTCACAAATTTGTACACTCTCTAATTCCTTCATCACTCGATTGTGTGCATTCACACATTTTCCTTTGATTTCTTCTAAATTTCCTTCATCAGACCTGATTCTAGTAGGCCCTTCAAGTCTGGAGATGTAGACCTTCAAAGAATCAATCATGCCATGAATATTCTCCACAACAAAAATAGATGAATCAAAATAAGCATCGAGAATAACCTTCTGCAATTCTTCCAAAACTCTCTGAATATTTATCCTTTCAAGCTCATGTTCAAGCTCACTTCCTTCTACAACTTCTTGCTTAACAACACTCTTCCTTTTCTTCCCTATTCCAGTCACGCTACCAGAGGTACCTTCTACATTGAGATTCTTAGGCATTTCCAAAAGAATTTTAGCATAATTATCAACTTCAGCCTCTAACACTTCATAATTCAATTCAGATATCCAAACTAACCTTGATTCAATTGCTTCCACGTGACAAAAATTTGTAGACACAAGAAAATTTATGCTTCTGGAGTACCTATCAAAAATACTTACTAGAATCCTAGACCTTCTATTCATCCTCATTTGAAATGTTCCAAAGAATGCAACAAGGGCAGTCTCTTGTGCATCTGAACTACCAAGATTTATCATGATGTTCTTGATTTGATGGGAAATAGGCACTAAATTTGACCATTCTATCCTTCCTATTACTGGTAGCTCTCTCAAAAAGTAAAAGAGAAAACAAACAACTAGATTGCCATACCGGAATGTATTCTTCTTACTCTTCTTGACTTCCTTTAAATTTTTCAAAAGATGTATACGAAGTAATTCACACAAGTCATAATCCATATCTCTTTTAGCCATATTAACAATAGTATGTACTACAGTAGTAGAAACTGTAAGGTCATTGCTAGGGATACAAACATTATGATTGATGACCATAGCAGCATACCTTATTACCGGATCAACAATTGACCTCAAATCAATCTCTTTCCCTTCAAAAATTGCATCGGTAACCTCAATCGTCTCTTTCTCATCCATAGCCTTCAATTTGGGAACTGGTCTAGAGGAATACAAACTAGTTACATCTTTAATAGCTTCTCTGGTAATCAAATGTGCTTCATCAATCCATAGAGATTCATTATGAATTATGCTCAACACTATTTGAATATACTTCTTCTCAAACTCAAACAAGGGAACTTTCCTCCAAACATTGAACTTCTTCTCAACTAATAATGTGCAGGCATCATGGATCTCTTTCAATTTACCTTCTCAAAACATTCTCAACTGAATTGATGACATATCGTCTACCTTACTGTAAACAAATGCATAGATATCTTATGTGGGAATTACTCTCAGAGGGATGCATGAGAATGCACCAACAGATTCTTCTAACACATTCCTCAAATATCTCTTCAAACTGACTTGCACTTTATCCACACTACTCATAACCTTTGAATTATTCATAGCAATAAAATGAAAGATTGTGCAAACAAGAATACCTCTATAAATGCCAACAAGAAATGTATAGATATCCTGCTTCTGAAGCTTAATTTGAATACACTTGATTTCTTCTTCAAACTCTGAAACTATGAATTTCCTTTTAAGCTTCCTTTTCACACTTCTCCAAAAATACACAAGCCTTTAGAATTATTTGAATTTATTCCTTCCATTCTGAATGATTTTGCAATAAATTCTTCAACTTGCAAGTAGATTACCTAAAAAATTGTGTACGCCTTCATTCTTTCAAATTCTATAAACTTCATCCTTCACACATGCAACTGAGAAAAATACATTAATCTTGTTACCACATTAAATATACTTTTGTCATGATATGACACAAGTACCAATGAGTGGGTTTATTAGATTTTTTGATAGTTTCTCCTCCTTAGCCACTAATTTTACTTAGAAATTGACGGGAGTATTTGCACCAAAGGTTGACACAGATAAGATTGATAATTTTGATTCCTTTCTCCAAATCCTTTTCATTTCCTTTCTTGCTTCTTCTGGATCAATGATTTGATCATTCTTCTTCATCAGATAGTTATTTTTCTTTCTTTTGCATTTGTTACTAGGGTGTTATGACTTGTTGCACTTACAACAAACAACATTCTTCTTTATGTTTTCCTTTTTATTCAACTGACCAACTTTATGTCCATTCTTCTTACTCTTAGAATATTTGTCAGAGAATGATAAATAATCATTCATTTTAATTTTGCAGTCCTTTGCTTTATGACCAAATTTCTTACAGGAACAACAAACACCATTGAAAGATAAATACCTTTTAACATCATGTCACTTGACAAGATGGTTTTCAGGATCCCTTCTTAGTTCAATTTGTCCATTTTTGTACCGAGTCTTCTTGCTAGTGGATTGCTTTGCTTTAGAAATCCGACCTTCCTCAAACCCTAAACCACTCTTATTCATTTGTGGTCTTTGAGAAGTAATCAATCTTTCAAGCATCACCAAGCTTATCTTAAATTTGTCTTCAAAACTTCTTTCCTTTTTCTAGATTAGACCTCAAGATTTCCACTTCTTCCTCAAGCTTTATGAATTCATCCATCTTCCTTTGAATTTCAATTTCTTGATATTCTTCAGTTCTTTCCTTCTTATCCAATTGTTACAACAGGTTAGAGATAATTTATTCTCCCTCAACCAAACAATCACGTGCTTCAATACTTTTACTTTGCAAATTTTCAATGTACTCATTCACTTTTATCAACTTGTCCTTCAGGTCTTCCACTTCTTCTTAATACTCAACAGAGACTACTTCCAGAGGAAAAAAAATTTTATGCTCAAATTTTAGGATCTTCCTCAAGTTGTTAGGTTTCTTCCAAGGAACCAAGCTTTGATACCAATGATTGAACATCCAAAATACTAAGAGGGGGGTCTGAATTAGTATTCCATAAAACCATATTAATATCCATTTAAACATTATCTCAATTATGATTGAATCAGAAAGAAGGGACATAAAAACAAATAAATGCAACCATACACATGAACACCAAGATTTTTACGTGGAAAACCCAATGAGGGAAAAACTGCGGTGAGGGTTAACTCGCAATATATTATATCAAGATATAAAATATTACGGGGCTCACTGCTAGGACACACTTCCCTTAAAAGGCTCACAACCTGAGTGTAAAATATGGCTACCACCAAGATACAATGATAGTGGCTCACTACCAATAGATTGAACTAATAGGATACACCTTCAATGTGTAGGGTTAAGTATGAATGAAGCTCAAAATATGAAGTACTATCTCACATAGTAGTCACTCAACAAAACTGCACTGATCCACAACTGATAAAGCATTTAGGCTCAGATTTTCACTTCACATTTCACATGCATTCCATATATCCACTTCCACTCCTCCTTCTCATCTTATTCCTCAAAACACCTTATATATATACAAGTATATCTTAATCATCAATTAGGTCAGCCTAATTATATGAAAATAAAATAATCAAAAATTTCTTTGTTGACACCATATATGATTAAGCATTTTATCCATGTAGTGCATTATACCAAGTCGGCTAACATCCATAAATCATAACTAGTCTTCATAAAGTATTGCATACGCTGAGTCAATAAGACTAGAACACAATTCTTCAACCAACAAATAATCCTCAAAGCAAACACCTTCCAGATCTAAGAACACATTAATCTCCCATCAAACTACCAACATAGAGACTATCAACAAAGCCGTGACATAAAAAATTTCACCTTAATATAATGCAGAGTCTCCCACACAGTATGCCAAGCAAGGAATATTAGTAGAATATAGAGTTGAACTCTATCAGAGATTAATCTTCGTTCACAACAAAAGACGTCTCAAGATCCAAGATATAGCTATCTAAATGAGTTAAGAAAACATGGTTAAGAAAATAGAGTCATATCACATCTTGCGGTAAATTCTAGACTCAAATACCAATAGATTGATCCATCACAAGAGGGTATTACCGGAGAAGAATAACATCTGGTAAACCAAGTAAACTTCTCATATAGTTATTGCCATGTTGACATCAATGAAAAAATAGGAACAACCAACACAAAACCATCCATAATTCATTCTCATGTTGCAAGGCTCCCAATAGTATCCCCTTTAGAGTCACGGTCCTCAATTCTCTATTCCTCATTTTCTGAAGTCAGCATCTCGACCTAACACAAAGTCTCCTTCTTACCTTTGGTTTTTGCCAACAGTTTGTTTTTGAAAAGTTAAACAGCATTTACGGGGCGTTGTACCCCTCACAACAAGCCACTAGGGCCAAAAAGGAACGAAACAACAACAGGAAAAATTAATAGAAAAAACCACAGAGACATCCCAAGGATAGCACGCTGACAGCCGAAAAATAGCCGATAGACCACCAACAAGCCCAGCTAATTGGCCTCATCCCAGTTCTTGATCAGGAGGTCCATTGCCTCATCGCCCACCCATTCTTTGTTTTCCTGGCTATTATTCCCCTCTAGTTCCTCTTTTATGACATTTGACAGTGCACTAGTAATAAAGTGGCTCAGTTTCATAGTAAAGCGGGTCAAGCCCCTAAATCTTTTGTCCAGGGTGTTCAATCTCTTTGCCACCATATTCGAATCTTCCCCAGTATCCCTAGTCTCCTGCATCTCACCAGGCTCAATCACCAATGGAGTGTGCGAGTTAGAGCCATGGCAAGGAGTCTTGTTGTCCATCAGAATAGGCAAGGGCTTCTCCCCCAAATCATCAGTCTCATCGTTAGACTCTTCCTCCTTGTAACCCTTGCTATTCGACTGCTCCACCTCTGAGTCCTCAATAATCAATCTCTTTTTGTTGTTCTTGGCCAGCCTCCCTGATCTCCTCCTACCACTTTCCCCACTAGTCAACTCCGTGGTCCCAACAACTGTTTCCCCTCTGGAGTCAATCCCAACCACATTCCTGCCCTTGCCCTTGCCTTCCTTAGCAATCGTAGCCTGCAAACCTTTCTCCTTGCCCATCTTCGACTTAGTGAAATTAGAAGCCATGTCAACCTGGGTGGCCTTTAGCTCACAGAGCCCTTCCGTCGCCCTAGCATGAGCCAAGCCTAACCCACCCTTAAGCTTCTTATTGGCCACATTGGTTTTGATACTCCCCACATTATCAGCAACAGGCTTCCAAGGAGGGCTCATGGACTCGGCCGGGGAGATGTGAATCGAAGAAATGGGATCAATATTCTCAACACGGACAGATATGACTTTAGGCGGGCAGAGGGTGAGATGAAAGTGGTATAGGTGAAAGATAAGCCCCTGATGGAGCGGGAGAGGCAGGAGATCACCAGGATTACGACAGGCCACCGCATTACATTTATCCACCGAGATCTCCAGGTCCATAAGAAGGAAAAACGAAAAGCTAAGCAACATTTTATGTCTGAGATGGTTAAGCAGAGGGAAGTGATAGAAAAAACAAGTTTTGTACCTACCTTCCAGTGTCACAAATTTCATTAGAGCCATGCAGACCATATCCCACGGCTTGGGGAGCTTAGCTCTTTCGAACCCCACCTGACTCCTGACCGGAGTCTCCTTTCCTCTGAAGAAAGCCTTAAGGCTCTCGTGGTCTAGCTTTTTGGTGTGCTTGGGGTATTTTTTCCCTTCGCAGCTCAAGCTCGTGGCCTGTGCAATGACCTCCTCACTAACTTCAAACGAAATCTCCCCAACAGAAACCCTTCTATCCTTCCAAGAACATGCAAATTGTCTCAAAAGGATGGGATCATGGCCGACTAGACACTCCATGAGCGGGGCAATACCTCCCTCAACGCAGATATGCTAGACCAAAGGGTTATTCCGGAATTCATCATAGCTATCCAGCTCCGTCCGAACCCGATCTCCACCCATACTGTCAGGAAGATCAGGAAAAACTCTGAAATGCAGAAAAAACTAGAGCCAAACGTTGCGCACAAAAATCAAACAAGGATGTTTAATGCAGGGCTTACGGCAATTAATCCCCTCAAGCCATTTACACGGGCGAAGGGGAACTAAGAAACAGTGAGAAAAGACACCACAATTGATGATTTTTTGATACCAGAGAAGGAGCCAAAAGTTGGCGGAAAGGCACAAAATCCCATGCAGATAACCTAGCAAGCTAACATTAGTAATCAACCAAACAAAGCCGAAGGAACCACCAGTTAAATTAGCCGACGCAAAACCTCTAGAATACAACCAGTACGCATCTTGGATGGTCCCATCATTATTCATACACTCATATCTCCAAAAATAATTAGGAGGTAAACCAAGTACCCTTTTCTCCCAAAACTTAATACTCATAGTACCATCATCCTCCCGAGAAGCAATCACAGAATTCCAAATAACCCATATCACGTCACCAAATCTAGGCTTGATCACATCAATAACGTTTCCTCCCTGCCATCTCATCATCATATTTTTATAAGCTATACCCATTCTCCCATCCCAAAGAAACAACACGTGAATGCCCTTTCCCCTACTCCACACCCTCTCATCTTTTCCCATGGCACTCCACCTGTCCTTCATACCCCAAAAGGCATTAATCCACCACCACACCCAAAAATGCCAGTGGACCCCCCGTCAGTCCTCGTCATCCAGAAGTTGTAAGTCATTATTTACCATGTAAGCCTTTTCCCGCTCAATCAAAGCTTGAATGTTTGGCGGCAATTGTTCTGGTTTCCTCCAACATCTAGCCGAGTCCCACCCTGAGCCAAGATTTTCCAACGCATCTGCCACACTATTACCTTCTCTGTAAATATGAGTCACTTTTTTGTCTCTTAATTTAGTCATGAGAAAACTAGCATCCAATAAGATGTCCTTGGTGTTCCAACCTATGAATCTTTCCTTTTCCACAATATCCGTCACCACCTTGGAGTCTCCCTCAATATGAAGATTAACAATTCCTAGAGAGACAACAATTTTGAGACCCATGAACAGTGCATGAGCCTCAGTAATAAGGGCCGACTAAAACCCTATGCCACCAGCAAACCCTGCCACCATGTTGCCCATAGAATCTCTTATAATCCCACCTATACTTGTCCTTCCTGGACTCCCTTTAGCAGCACCATCAAAATTAATTTTAAACCATCCACAATCTGGAGGCTCCCATTTGGTGTTCCTCCTAGCTAATAGTTTCCTATTGTTGAAGGCATTAGCATTTAGCTCCTGGTGCCATTTCTTAGCCATTTTTATTTCAAAGTCTCTCAACCCAACCTCAGGAGGTTTTCCATCAAAGAGGAAGATATTCTCCTCTACGAGCCTAACACCAATCCCAAACACCTCCTTGGGGCTCCGCTCAGTATTCTTGAAGACCCGATTATTCCTCTCCTTCCATAAACACCAACCCAGGATAGGGGGTCTGCCTCCAAATTTCACAAACTAGAGGATGCAAAAAAGGCCCATTCCAGCCCATAATAAACGATAAAAGATCCTTGCTCATAACCCACTCTACCTCAAATTTCTCATAGGCCATCCCCCAAACTTCAACAACAAATGGGCAGTGAAGCAAGAGGTGATTGACAGTTTCTTCCCCCTCTTTGCAGAGAAAGCATCGATTGGGAAAGCATAAACCCCGGATTCTCAAATTGTCCTGGGTCAGAATCCTATTGTGACAGGCCGTCCACCAAAAAAAAATTATTTTAGGGATCAAGCACCTATTCCAAACTCTCCTCCAGTGTTCTTCCACAAGACTAACATTAGTCAGCAGACTGTAAGTGGATCTGACTGAGAGATCCCCCTATTTATCTAAGGCCCAAAAGAATTCATCCTCTCTATCATAGGAAGGAAGTCTAAATCTGGATAGTAACACCTGAATCGATCTAGCAAGACGACTAAGATCCTGGGAGTGGGGCCAACAAAGGGCTAGCTCTCTCCAAATCCTAGCACCAGGAGGGCCAGACACATAGTCACATATGTAAATCCCAAAGAATCTTTGAGTAGCAATCATCACCCCCCTAAAGTCGGAAGCAGCCAAAGGGGAATCTAAGAGGCAAACATCTTCCCATAATTTAATTTTGATCCCATTCCCCATTTTCCATTTTATCCCCTTTTTTAGCAGACCTTGAATGCTACAAATACTCCTCCAGATAACCGAACCGAGAGGGTGGGGTTCCAAAAGACAATCAATCAGAGGCCTGTTTTGAAGGTACTTGGCGTTTAGGATTTTACACCAGTCCTTGGAATTCCTTAAATGATCCCACCCTACCTTAGCAACCAGTGCCCTATTAGAGGGAGCAATCTTCCTTATTCCAAGCCCCCCTTTAGATTTAGCCCGACTGACTTTTTCTCATTTAACTAGACCAATCTTTTTTTTCTCCTCAGTCCCGGCCCAAATAAAATTCCTTTGAATCCTTTCCAACTTTTCCACAATATACATAGGCATCCTAAAGATAGTTAGAAAGTAGGTGGGGATACCTTGTATGGCCGTAGTAATGAGTTGCAACTTGCCAGCATGACTAAGTAAGGATCCTTTCCACCCAACCAACTTCCTCTGAATCTTTTCCAGAATAGAGTTCCAAAACTCCGATTGAACCTCTTTGACCATAAGAGGAAGCCCCAAATAAACCGACAGGAGAGAGTCACTAACACATCCAAGAATCGTAGTCACCCTGTTTTCCAAATTAGGAGAGCAATTAAAGAAATAAATCTTACTCTTGCTGTAGTTGATGCACTGTCCAGAGCAGGAGGCATAGCTATTAAGACAAGCTTTCCATTTCCTAGCTTCCAAAACATAAGTCTTCCCAAATAAGAAAGTATCATCCACAAATTGTTGCATAACAATTGGATAGAGGGAGGTAGCCGCTCTAACACCAGATATGGAGCCCTCTGACAATAGATTGGTAAAATTTCTACTAAGCACATCAACAACAATAATAAAGAGGTAGGGAGAGAGAGGATCTCTCTGCCTAAGCCCCCTGCTAGCAGAGAAGAACCCGCAGGGGGATCCATTAACCAGGACCGAGAATTTAACAGTTCTAACACATTCCATAATGAGTTCAATGACCTAACTGTTAAAGCCAAACTTAGCAAGTACCTTAGGAATAAATTCCTACAAAATCTTGTCATAGGCTTTGGATATATCAAATTTAAGCGCCATTCCCGCATTATTACATCTATCCATAGAGTGGAATAGTTCATGGGTAGTCAAAGCAACATCAAGAATATGCCTCCCCGGAACAAACCCCTTTTGAGTGTGGCTAATAATTTTGTCAAGAAGAGGTTTGAGACGGTTGACAAGAATCTTAGAGAAAATTTTGTAGATAGTGTTACATAGGCTAATAGGATGGAAGTCAGATATTGAAAGAGGCTCACTAATATTAGGTATAAGAGCAATAAAATTGTGATTCATTTGTTTAAGAATCTTACTAGATTGAAAGAAATCCCTAGCCGCAAGAACCAGGTCCCAGCCCATAGTATCCCAAAAAATTTGAAAGAACCCTGGAGGAAACCCATCAGGGCTAGGAGCTTTGAATGCCCCCATGCTAAAAGTAGCCAGCCTTACCTCTTCCATGGAAACTTTCTTAAGAATGCTCAAGTTGTCCACCAGAGAGATGGATTCAAGAAGATGTCGGAGCATCCACTCATCCATATTCAAGTTTGGAACCCCTGTAGGGGCTGAGAGAGCCTCCTTGAAGTAATCAACCACACAGGACTTAATAAGAGCTTGGTCAGTAATCACCTCCCCAGAATTATTTAACAGTTTAGAAATTTGGTTCCTTTTTCGGTGTTTGACAGCAGAGACATGGAAAAAGGAAGTGTTCCTGTCTCCTTCCTTCAGCCATTGGATTCTCAATTTTTGCTTCTAGAATACCTCTTCATTTTTTAGAACTTTTTTCCATTCCATTCTGACATCCTTTTCCTAATTATTAATCTGTTGACTGACATCTCCCTTATCCATATCCTGCTGCAAGGTCCTCAACCTCCCCTCAAGCTATTTTTTTTTCTGAAAAACATCACCAAACACATTCCTGTTCCAACCTTTAACCATTAGTTTAATATGTTTGAGTTTATAACATAGCCTAAACATGGGGGACCCTTGGACATAAATATTCCACCACTCAACAATTTTCATCTTGAAGTCGGGATGGGAGTTCCACATTAATTGAAACCGAAAGGGGTAGGGCCCACTAGAAAGGCGAATATTCGTGGTTAGCAGAAGAGGGTTGTGGTCAAACACCGTCCTAGGAAGGGTGACAAGATTGGCACCTAAGATATTGGTCCAATGGGGAGAACAAAGGAAATGGTAAAGCCTAACCTAAATCAAACCAACACCCGCCCTTCTATTAGACCAGGTGAAGCGCTGGCCCCAAAGGTCAATATTGATTAACCCCGAAGAACCCATGAAGTTTGCTTGATCAATCATGATGTCCATATAATCTAGGAGACCCCCACTTTTCTCAGATGGCAATAAGGGAGAGTTGAAGTCTCCAGCCACCAGCTATCGCCCGCCCTTATTCATGTTAATTTTAGACACCATATTCCTCCAAAGACAATTCCTTGAGTTTCTCTGGTTGGGAGCATAAATATTAATTATATACCAAACAACTCCATTAACAAAGAGCGAAACCCCAATGCTATTTTTACAATGGAATAATTCCTGGCCCTGCAAACAAGAAGGATTCCAAAGCACAGCCAACCCCCCGGAGGCTCCCTCAGCATCACTATGAATAACCAAAGCATTAGGCCAGATAAAGTTAACAACCTTTTCAAAATTTACCATCAACATCCTAGTTTCCTGAAGGAGGCAAACATCAATCTTATGCTCCATTATATAGTTCTTCAGGGCACGCTGTTTGTGCAAACTATTAAGTCCCCGAATATTCCAAGACAAAATCCTCATCTCAGACCTTTTTTTGAGGACACCTCTAATGTCCTCTGCTTCCCTAGGGCAATTTCATTTTTTGTTTCGCGTGTTCTAGTGGATATCTACGAGGGTCTCCCAGGCTTGGAATGCCCTCCCACATATGCCTTCTTCTTTCTATCCTTCTTCTTAGGCATGGTCCATATCCCTCCCTCTTCAGCTTTCTCCAACTTTAAGCATTCCATATTATCAATAGATTCTTCAACCAATTTGGAACTCTCTTCCTCCCAGATTTCACCTTCTTCAACTAGATCCCCACAGGTCCCCAAAGTAACAGGTAGCAGATCAACAGCAGAAGAGCTAGGGCCACAACCCTTATCAAGATCCTTAATAGACAAAGCGACAACAACTGAGGATCCAGGATCCTGAGGCATTGAACCCTCCCGAGATAAGGTTTCCAAAATCACAAAATTAGGTTTCGAACCAAGGTGAGAAACACCAGGTGAAGGAGGACTCAGAGAATGCATAGGAGACCGAACCAAATCTGGAGGAACAATCTTCGAATCACCCAACGGCCTCACAACATCCTCAGTTGGGATCTTGGGGTCAGACGCAGATGCCTCCACAACCACCTTGTTGACCGCCAATTTACAATCAGAGATAAGGTGCCCCACTTTAGCACATCTTTGACAGTACACCACTGCGTTTTCGTAACAAACGAGTTGAACCCAGTTTCCCAACTTGGAGCCAAGCTTGATAGAATTTGGGAGAACTTTATCAACGCAAATGTTGACGCAAAAACGAGCACATACTAACCTTGATTTAGATTTAGTGACCGCATCCAAAGTAGGAAATTGTCCCAATGAGTCACCGACAGCCTTAAAAATAGCTTCATCCCAAAACTCAAGGGGTAAGCCCGGTAGCCGCACCCAAATAGGGGCCGACATGTTAAGGTCTACAGCAGGGTCAAACCCAGGCTTCCACCTGCACAAAGCCAAACTATGTTTCCCGTAAACCCACAGGCCCGATGACAAGGTATGCACCAAATCCTCAGCAGCAGCAAAACGGAAGAGGAAGAGGTCGCCAACCATCGTGTGGACCTCCACACTGCCCTTAAGCCTCCATTTCCCAGACACCCACTTTCGAACCATATCCATTGTAGGTTGAAACGAGAGGAATCTTCCCACCACCGCATTCTCCATGGAGGAGAGGGTCCTATCACTAACCGTGTCAGGAATTTCAAACACAGAGTCAACAAACGTGATCGACTCAGGGGGAACCGAAGACAAGTAGGCCAGGTTCCCACTAGTCAGGATATTCTTCCAAGCAGCAATCGGAGGAATCACAGTCGCTGGCACAAACGAGTCGCTTGGAACCTCCACATCCCACAAAATGCCAGCAGGAGAAGGTGCAAATCCCATAGGGGGGGTACCCTCCAGACACGTCCTCACAGGAGGAGAGCACGGGTCAGGGGGGGTAGGGGACCCATAGGAACCCCCGTGACAGAGTCTACCATGCGAGCAGAATTCAAAACTTCAAAACGAGCGGGAGCGGGTTGAAATATTATTTTGCCAACAGTTTGTTGTCCTTCTTAGTAAGTACATTTTTTAAGTCACACAACCTGGCAGCCGCCTTAGACTAGGCATTTTCCACTCCACCTTTCTTCTTTTTTGTAGGGGGGTTTTGTCTAGGATATTTTTTAGGTTGGCTTTCCATGGGAGGGGTTTTCCTCTTGGGATCAATAGAGGCAGAATGGGAGGGGTTGTCAGGCGAGTGGTCAGGCAATTTTAGCTCCTCAACACTAACAATAGAAATGGGTTTAGGGGGATAAAGGACCAAATGGAAATGATAGAGCCAAAGAATTAGGCCCTGGTGTAAAGGCAACATAGGTGGCTTATCTGAGTTTTGGGTAGCAGCTTCAAGGGTTTCTTTCACCGAGCTTTCTAAGGAAGTTAGCAAGGAAAAAGGAAAACTTAACAACATTTTGTGCCTTAAGTGATTGAGTAATGAAAAATGATAAAAGTAAAAGACCTTAAATCTTCCCTCAAGAGTAACATACTTCATGAGAGAAAGACAAACCTGATCCCATGGTTTAGGAAGTGCCCCCTTGTGAAACCCACTTTCTTCTTAACCAAATTCTCATTCTCTCTGAAAAAGGCATTAAGGCTCTCTAAGTACTAGACTCTGGTGTACTTCTTAAGTTTCTTTCCATTGCAAGAAAGACCCGTCACCTTTCCAATAATATCTTCATTAACTTCAAATGAAATTCCACCCACAGTCACTCTCCTATCATTTCAGGAGGTAACAAATTAAGCCGACAACTTCTCACCGTGCCCCACTAGACACTCCATAAGGGGTGCTAAACCACCCTCAACGCATATGTACCAAACAACGGGGTTCTTGTGAAATTCATCACAAGAGTCAGGCTCAATCTCGACTCTGTCAACACCCATCTCCTCACACTGAATCTAGAAGCTTCCCCAAACCAACAGAGTTCATCAAATTTTAAAATGGCAACCGATGAAATGATCCACCTCAATAACATCATTCACAAACCAAGGAAAATAATGCCTAATTAAGGTATCCAAAAAATCACACGAGCCGGTGGTCATTTCCAAGGAATTGATCGTCGCGGGGCCATAATGAGGCATTCTTAAGTACAACATACTTAAGCCAAAAACTATGATAAATTTAATCATGATATTATAAGCTGAAGGTCTATGGCTAATTTTGGTCTAGCACACACACCAAGGAAAAAAATGCTATGGGTTCATAATTAAATTTCATTAAGTACAACTTATCAAAGCTTAGATATATGATAAAAGTGAGTGGATAATAATTACCCATCAACTTGGAGATAAACATTGCCAAATACACGTTCCTAAAAACTTGAAAGATGTTACGGTACATTTGACAAGACTGCCCAAATTAGTTTTGGAGAACCCTACCATACATCATCATAAATTCAAAACCCCACCCAACTCCCCATGAAAACCTCTACATGTACTCATGCTTATTCCACATCATCCAAGGCTCAAAGGTGAAGTGCCACATCTACCCGCCCAAATCAGCATAGTTGGCCCCCTTCGTTAGTAGTCACATTTTTTTGCTCAATAAGGATAAATCCTTGTATATTCGTTGAGAGAGACTCAAGTATTTTCCAACATTTGGATAGACTCCACAAGGAGCCAAAGTTGGTGAGAGCATCCGCCACCTGGTTTCCCTCTTGAAAGATGTGGGACATATACTTCATTTCCAATTTAGAAATCAAGAAATTTATGTCATGAAGAATATCTTTAATACTCCAACCATGAATACAACAATGAATAATAGAGTCAATCACCATCTTGGAGTCACCTTCTATATATAGATTATTTATACCCAGAGTAACAACAATCCGGATGTCCTTGAGCAACACCCATGCCTCCACTGTCATAAAAGTCGATATACCAATACTGCCAGCATACCTAGCCACCAAGTTTCCCTTGCAATCCCTAATAATGCCACCAATACTAGCCATACCTGGGTGCCCCTTTGTTGCCCCATCAAAATTAATCTTGTACCAGCCAGTATCCAGGGGTTTCCAAACCGTATTATGTCAAGCCAAAGATTTAGAGTTATCAAAGGAGTTGATCTCCAACTTTTTATTCCAAGAGTTTGCCATCTTGATTTCGCACTCCATGGGGGATTTGTCTGGGGGTTTCCAAGAGTATATGGAGACACTCTCAGAGATAAGTCTAAAGCCAATGCCAAAGACCTCCTTGGGACTTTTTTTATATCTCTGAAGATCCGGTTGTTTCTCTCTTTCCATAAACATCAACAAATGATGGGAAGGGTTTGATACCAAATCTCAACAAGGAGAGGATGTTGAAAGGGGCTAGACCAACCCACAATAAAAAAATTTAAGTCCCCATTCATGGTCCAATGAATCCCCAATTTTCTAGAAGTCAAATCCCAAACTTCAGTACCAAACAAGCAATACAATAATAGGTGGTCAAGTGAATCCTCGTTGTTCTTACATAACATGCATCTATTCAGGATCTGGAATCCCCTTTTCCTTAAGATATCCTAAGTTAGAATCCTATTGTCCCATGTCGTCCACCAAAATAAATATATTTTTGGTGTCAAATGTTTGTTCCAAACTAGTTTCCAAATCCTACTCTGAGCTCCCAAGTCCGATAGAAAACCATAAGCTGACTTAACATAGAGCTTGCCCTTGCGTTCCTTAATCCAAAAGAATTCATCCTCCATGTTTGAAATGGTAATTCTAGATAGGGGAAGGATGTCTTGTAAAATCCTAGCTAGTAGTCTCAAGCTTGGAGAGAGGGGGCAACATAATTCCAAGACTTTCCACTTCCTAGATCCTTGAGGACCATATAAGTAGTCACAATTTTTTTTGCCAAAGAATTGTTGTGCAGGCTCCATCAGATTCTTGAAGTCTGATAAGGACAGGGGAGAATCAAGCAACCAAGGATCTTACCAGAAGCTAATATTGCTGCCATTCCCAAGCTTCCATCTTAGCCTAGAGTACAACAGTATTTTCAATCTGAAAATATTGTTCCAAGCTAAAGAGCCACTAAGGTGCTCTAATGAGAGACACCTGATTAGGGGGAAGTTATTTAGATACTTAGCATTCATAATCCTGCACTAGTCATTTTTGTTCCTTAACTGGTCCCAACCAACCTTAGCAAGCAAGACTTTGTCAGTTGGTTGAACTTTCCTTATACCAAGTCATCCACCAAATTTAGGAAGGCACACCTTGTCCCAGCTAACCATAGCCAACTTATTTTTATCCTTTGTGCTAGATCAAAGGAATTTCCTTTGGATTTTTTCAAATTTCTCCACTATGTATCTAGGGATTTTGAAAATGAAGAGGAAATAAATTGAAATCCCTTGAAGGGCAGCAATAAGGAGTTGCAACTTACCGACATGACTAAGTAATGAGCCTTTCCACCCAACCAATTTCCTTTAAATCCTCTCCAGGATAATATTCTAGAAGGTGGGGGAAACTTCCTTGATAGTAAGAGGGAGCCCCAAGTACACTGAAGGCAAGGAGACACCAACACAACCCAGAACAATAGTCACCTTCACCTACAAAATAGGAGTGTTGTTAAAGAAATAAATCATAATCTTGTTGTAGTTTATGCATTGGCCAGATCAAGCCGCATAGTTGTTAAGGAGATTTTTCCATTTCCTTGCCTCCACAATCGAGGCCTTCCCAAACAAGATGGTATCATCCACGAATTGTTGTATGACAACAGGTTCCAAAGTAGTGGCAGGTTTGACACCTTTGTTAGAACCCTTTGACAATATTCTGGCAACATTCCTACTTAGCACATCCGTGACCATTATGAATAAATAGGGGGATAGAGGATCCCCTTGTCTTATGCTTCTCCCAACATTAAAGAAACCATGAGGGACCCCATTGACCAAAATAGAATATTTCACAATAGTAATACACTCCATAATGAGATTAAACACCCTCTAATTAAATCTCATCTTAGCCAAAACTTTGGGAAGAAAGCTCCAAAGGACTTTGTCATAGGCTTTTGAAATGCCAAGCTTAAAAGTCATACTAGCACTGTTGCAATGGTCCATAGAATGCAAGATTTTGTGAGTGGCAATGGTAGCATCCAAGATATAGTGCCCCGGGACAAAGCCCTTTTGGCTTGGACTTATCATTTTTCCCAAGAGGGGTTTCAAGCAATTCACCAGGATTTCAAAGAAAATATTATAGATGGTATTACAGAGACTAATAGGGAAAAATTTGGCCATCTTCTATGGGTCCTCAATTTTGGGGATAAGGGCAATGAAGGTGTGATTCAACTATTTGAGCAGTTTGCCAGAATTGAAGAAATCCTTAGTTGTCAGAGCTAAGTCCTCACCAACTATGTCCTAGAAAACCTGGAAAAAAGTTGGGGGTATCCATTAGGACTCAGAGCCTTGTAGGCACCCATACTGAACACAAAATCCCTAACTTCCTCAAGAGTGACAATACCCAATTTTTTTCGTTGTCCTCCCTGGATAGAGAGCCAAGAAGGGGGTCCAACATCAAGTCATCCAAAGCAAAATTAGGAGTCATAGTAGGAGCCAATATAGCTTGTTGGAAGTATCCAAAGGCCAATAGTTTGATCTGAGTAGGGGTAGTGATATCATCTCCCATCTCATTTTTCAATATCTTTATTTGATTCCTTTTCCTATGCTTGAGGGCCAAAACATGGAAGAAAGAGGTGTTTCGATCACCCTCCATAAGCCATTGGACTCTGGATTTTTTCTTCTAGAATATCTCCTCCTTTTTCAAAAAAATTCCCATTCCATATGTTTGTCTCTTTCTTGCTGACAAGTCTAAAGACTGATATCACCCTCCTCCATTCTCTTTTGTGTCATTCTAAGATTATCAACTAACACCCTTTTCTAATGGAATATATCACAAAAATACCTCTTGTTCCAACCCTTAACCATGTTCTTAATATACTTGAGTTTATGGAACAACCTAAACATGGGGGAGCCATGTACAATGATGTTCCACCAAGCAACAATTTTATTCTTGAATTTTAGGTGGGCATTCCACATGATCTCAAAATAGAAAGGAAAGGGACCCACAACAGAGTTCATTTGTGACCAACAACAAAGGGTTATGGTTTGAAATAGTCTGGTTTAAAGCCATTAGGTTGGAATTAAGTAAGGCCATCCAATTGGGAGAAAAGAGGAATCTATCAAGACGGGCCTGGATAAGGCCATCCCCCAACCTCCTATTGGTCCAGGTAAAAGCATGTCCATGTAAGTCTATGTCCACCAGCGTAGTATTACTTAAGAAGTCAACAAGGTTAGTCATGCTGTCAGAATAGTCAGTCAGGCCCCAACTCTTCTCTGAAGGGTATAATGGAGAGTTGAAATCCCCAACCACCAACCAATGGGCCCTCCATTATTATTTATCTAGTTAGTGTGATCCTACCAAAGCCCCCCCCCCCCCCATTATTCTTTATTCTTGGTGTGATATGTTAAAAGGATTGACATAGATGGAAAAAATGACACACAAGAAATCAAGTAGATACAGGCCAAAAGAAAAATAATATTTTTTGTTGGTCAAGCTAAAAATTGGATGAGGGTGATGATGATGATAGGTTTATTATACCCTTAAATAATGGCATATGCTAGGGGTTAGATTAGGAATGACACATCTTGACAACTGTCATTGTCGAATTCAGAATGATGTGTCCCAATGATATAATAATTGATTAACACTAAATGAGGCCATTGTTATAGTGAAGGGTAAAGCATATATGATTCAATTGATTTCAACTATGGTATTTGATTAATTTCCCCAATTTGAGACGTGTTTGTGTGCAAAGATTGAATTTAATTATATTTCTTGGTTTTTACTTGTTTGCATTTGTGCTTTTTGAACTTCTAGGAATTATTCTATAGAAGAGTGCATGCCACAATGCCAACAATGCACACTAGACAATATCAACATGTTTTTTGAAATGTAAGCAAATAATTTATCCAAATCCCTAGGAAGGTTACGAAGAGAGATGAAGGTGGATGAATGCAATTATGATCATGACAAGTGATGGGAAAGAAACATGTAATGGATAGGATGGAAGTACCAAACCTACCCCCAAGTATAAAGAGTACTTATAGATAATGGATATCTATACCAACCTACCCCCAAGTGTAGAGAGTAATTATAGATAATGGATATCTAAGTGCTATAAATGATGCCCATAAATAGGTTTTCTTCATCTAAATTTTCCAAGGAGAGTGAAATGGGATGTGCATTGGACAAATGATGTTGGATTTTTATTAGGACCTTGGATTTGTGGATTTTTGAACTTGGGATATAGGATTTTTTATAATGGGTTTGGATTTGGATTTTAGAAATTTAGATTTTGTATAAGGACCAACAATCTCGCTATCCCATCAAATTCAAGATTAAGAGTAGTCGCACTTTTGATGATTTTGTGACTCATAATATTGACAACATGATAAAGATGAAGGCTCAATGCTAAAATTCTTGATAAAATGAATGCAATCTATACTATATGAAAACAAAATTCAAATATATAGGCCATGGACGCAAACTATACTAAAATGGATGCAAACTAAGTTAACATGGAAGCCATTAATGGATGCTTAAGCTAATATGGATGAAGATTAATCTAAAATGCTAATAAGTGCTCAATATGGATGCAAGTGAGTATGAATTTCAATGACATAACAATGTTGTCAAAAGATGGATCCATTTCTCTCCAAATGACGAAGTATATATAGGAGAGCAAATGAAGAATCAAGGGATTAGATCGATTTGATCTATCAATGGTCAATATTGAATGAAGGGGGAAATATGGATCAAGGATTCTCATCAAT
Organism: Sequoiadendron giganteum; assembly: GCA_007115665.2. Taxonomy (NCBI): domain Eukaryota; kingdom Viridiplantae; phylum Streptophyta; class Pinopsida; order Cupressales; family Cupressaceae; genus Sequoiadendron; species Sequoiadendron giganteum. The sequence goes on along the minus strand of CM021103.1, from coordinate 674,463,801 downwards.
GGATAAGAATCAAAGATCACATGGATCAAGGAAAGATCAATGGATAAGAATGATTCAAACAAACACACTTTGTAACAACTTTGAAAGTTTGTTACAACATTTGTTTGAAAGAAATCATTGCCTTTTAGAGCCAAATAGGAGAATATTCTTTTGGAATATTCCATATGCAAGTGGATGGGTGAGGAAAATTACTAATTTGCAAATTAAAACTAAGTTTTAATAGTGCAAGATGGGGAATATGAATATATCCATTAAATAATTAGTTTATTTAATGAAAAAGGGGTTGTAAATGAAATTTAATTAAATAATTTAAGATTATTTAATTAAATGAGAGGACTTAGGGCTTAATTAAATAATTTGATTTATTTAATTAAACAAGATGGGATGTTAGTGTGAGAGTGGTTGAATTAACCTAATTAATTTAATTAGATCAACATGTGAAAATGACATGTTTAATTAAATAACTAGGCTTATTTAATCAAACAAGTGAAAATAAGATGGATTTCAGGATGAAACGATGTTAATATATCGGATTCAAGTGTGTATTACCATTCAAGACATTTTTAAGTGTCTACAAAGGGAAACTTTGAGTTCTCCATCTTTGTCAAGCATGCAATCTTCTTATGTGAATCCAACAATAGGAATCTCTCTTGAAGGACTGGGTAGTCTTCTAACAACCATGTATTCAACCTCCAAGATCTTCCCTAAGCATTAAGCTCCTTCCAAGGAACTAATCTCTGATACCAATTGTTGAACACCCAAAATATTGAGAGGGGGTGAATCAATTTTCTTTTAAACCATTCAAACATTTAAACATCCAATCCACTTAGTAGATTCTACTACAGTAATGAAAGATAGCATGAAACATTCAATGAAATCACATAACACATAAACACCAAGATTTTTACATGGAAAATCCAAAATGGGAAAAACCACGGCGAGGATTAGCTCACAATATATTATAATTGATTATAGTATGTTTACAAAAATGCTCACTACAGGTGGACTCACTATCCAAGTGGATTCACTACCCACTGAGGAAAAAGATAGAAGAGAGATTGTGGCTCACAACTTGGTTTGAAGTATTACTATTGAATCTATTAGATACATTAATTACAGTTCCAATGAAGCTCAATAAAACAACTTTACACACTTTATTTGATTATGATCTAACACTCTTCTTTCCTCTGCATTCACATCACTCTAATCTTCAAATCAACATTCACAACTTAAATTCACATTGCTCTGATAATATTTGCAATCACTTACATGTTTCACATTCCTTACATTCATTAAAATATCAAATATGATCTAGCATATATATCCACCTAAACCATAACATCAATTAGGTTGACCTAATTAGATGTATCATACAAAATATAGAAAGTGTAACTTGTTGGCTCAAATCTTTTCACATACACCTCACACCAAGATTCAAATCTCAACACTTTGAAATAGGTTGGCATGGACCTATAATAGCTCCCATATAACACCACAATACATATTTGACCTTCACATACCTTCACACTTAATAGGTCGGCACCATAAAAGACCTAATACAAAAATTCTTCAACTGTGTATCCATATTTGGACATGTGTACCTCAAAACATCATGCTAACTGTAATTCATACTCTATTGACATCTGTCAATATATCCTTAAGACCGCAAAGCCAATAAATTATTTGAGGAGAAGTGCAAACTCTCCCACTCATATACACCATACATGCAATAACTATAACTTGCCAAGTCGAACTTCTATTGCTTATATCTCTCAACCAAAAGCCAAAACATGATAAAATTTTGGAATCAAATACTTCTAACAACCAAAACAATAATGTTAGAAGTGCAGAGTGAAATGTTTATTCGCGAACCAGTGCGGACCCAAAAACTAAATGCTCTATTACACAATTAACAGAGTTGACACTTAGTCAATTTTTCATCACAACCAACTTTTCCAGATCAAACCAACTTACAAAATATCTTTCACAAACACTCCAAAACCTGTTAGAACCAACCAAGATGATCTGCAATGATTTGCACCATGATCTCCATGTCAAGATACAATGTTGACATCAATGACAACACTACAACACATAGTAATATACCTTGTGCTTATCCCTCATGCTCATGTTGTTGAACAGTCCAGATAATTGAGAGGGGGGGTGGACCAGTTATTATCAAACAATTTTCTTTTCTTTATTTATTCCAGAGCAGACTTATACCAATCAAAAAATAATCAAACACATAAGAACATGAATGCACATAACAACACCAAGCACAATGAACACCAAAATTTATGTGGAAACCCAAGAAGGGAAAAACCACAAAGAATGCTAATTCTCAATTATAAAGCACCAATTAAGGTGACACCAATTAAGGTGATTTTTATAAGGGCTCATTGCCAAGTTGCTCATTGTAGGGTGGCTCACTGTCGGTGGGCTCACTTCCAAAATACAAAACAACATATTACAAAATAGTCTCACTAACAAAAGTGAACTGATTAAGTTGCATCTACATATGCATGAATTCAATTCTGGTTGAGAGCATATTTCTTGTCCGCAGTAGATCCACTTAAGAATCTTTTGCACACCTTCCTTCTATAAGCTTCACACAACTTTTCTGCCAAAAAAAATTATTCCTTCCTTCACACTCTTCTATCTGTTCGCACACATCATACTACTTACGTGCATCTATCTCTTCAATAAAAAATATGTTATCTCTATATATATGCATGTATACTCGTAGAACAAAATAAGTCAGCCACATGATATCTTCATAGTCTTGTAACTCGACCAACCACCATTTGAATTTAGATCATCAAAAAACATGACATGAAGAACAAGCTTGAAATATTCAATAAGACCTTGCACGATAACACTGGACCCAAAAGATAGGTCACACATAAATATCTTCTTACCACGTTACCAAGGGACCAAAAATAGGTCATGTATAAGATATCATAGTCACCAAAACATAACACATTTGAATTACATGGAATATATTCCGAAGTCGATGAGAACGCCACAACCAAGACCAAATCTTGATCATCATTTAGTACCAACCAGAGAAGCACAATCTAACATACCAAAAATTGTAACATGCAACATGAATGTCTAGATAGCAAATAAACCCGAAGTAGGCTTTGAGCACAACAACCAACCTCAAAAGATTAGTCTTCATTATACTGCATCAACTGAATTCAACAGATGTCCCAAAAAGGAATACTGCCATATCCAGATCAAGGATAATCTCCACACAATGCAACATCATAACATACGATAGGATAGATCAAGTTTGTACATCATCTGGAGCACAAATTTTCAGATCGAAGGTTTTGACATCAATGACAACAATGCTAAACCATCTCAACAACTTCTCAACACATGTTGCCAACAATAGCATCAATGAAATTCTTCCAACACTTATAATTACTATTTATAAGGATATCTCTAGGAATTACTATTACTCACTAGCAAAAAAAATTTAGTGGTCACATATTGCTATTATTCTTGACATTTCTATCCTTCAAATTTGGCTAGATTCTTGCTTCTTTGGAAGTGTAATTCCTTCATATTTGATAGATTATATGTGATTTGAAAACCAAATCATCTCAAATTGTAAATTTTAATTCTTTAAGATAAACACATATCTCTATTGAATATTAAAAATTGGCCTTAATCACCATAGTTTATTAGGGGATTTTTTAAAAATAAAAATTTCTTGGCCCATTTTAACATCTTTGCTTAAATTTATATGTTGATTAGAAATTTAACTGTTGAATCAACATAATTTTTTTATTTTTATGAAAATTTAGTCTCTAAAATGCAAGAAATTGTTATTTACAAAAATATTACCATACACTTTAAATTTTATTACTAATATGAAAATAATTGCCTCAGATATTATTCTTCTTTATAGTTGATTCATCAAAGTTTTTGTAAAATTTCGAATAGATCATTTCTTAAATTATTCCTTATTCACTAGGAGGTTTGATAAACCCTCCCAACAATCAATCCTTTTGAATTTGAGAGTTACGAATGAGACTAATTGAATCCCAACATTAACAAGGAGGTTCATACATTTGTTTCCTTCTCTATATTAATGAACAAAGAATATCTCCTCCAAATAACCACATAAGAAGCAACCTTTTGAGATTTTATTATTAAATTTATGATTCAAAGCAAACATCTTAATAATCCTTAAAATATTGATAGTTGAGATCCCTTACACCTTAATCTAAAATTACAGTTAATTATTAAAATTCTATTCAAAAAAACACCACCCTTTAAAAATAAATATAAAATTTGTTAATTATAATTAAAACCTAAAATATTTATTTTGTTTTTGTTTTTTATAGAGACTAATAGACTCTTAATTGTCCTCGTTGCTTTTGTTTTTATTCTAGAACTATCATACTTAGCGTAAGTCTCTCAAGCTAATCCTTTATGAGTTTTGTCTCTTTCTACTTTTTTCCCTCTTAACAACTTTCAGCACTTAGTATTGTTGCAAATACAAGTCTTGTCATATTTTTAGTCTTTTTAACAAATTTCTATCATTTCCTAGAAAGTTTCTTATGTATAAATTTTAGCAAGAAATATACAATTCAATTTAATATTTAGGTTAGATTTTATAACAATTTTCTGACTTTCACCTTCATGGGATGAGCCTCCACTACTTTTAGACAAATGTTGTGATATTATATGTAGAAAGTTCCTCCAACTTAGTCAACATCATGTTAATATTTTTAGAAAATATATTCTTTGTTTATATATGATAGGAACTATTGGATTCTCCACCATGTAAATATGTTTCTTGGATTTTTTTTTTAATACAATATATTTGTGTTCCACAACTACTATAAATATTTTATTATTTACATCCTTCTAAAAAATAAAATTAATTTTTGATAATAATAAATGAAACACAATTTTAATATAAGACAAAAAATTATAGAAAATAAAAGTGTTTAGATGTATGTAAGAATCCATTGGTATAACTCATCAATTATAAGTATTTTATTATTTACTTTTTTTTAGAAATTGAACATTAAATTTCAATAGTAATATAGTGAAATACAATCTTTAACATAAGAAAACAATTATAAGAAGTAAAAGTGTTCAGATGCATGTAGACATCCGTCGGTCTTTGTGTCACATTATATTAACTAGTATGTTTAAAATTGAATCAAACTAATGTATAAAATAAATTATATTAGAATTGAATTAAAATTAATATATAAAACAATTTATAAATAGAATCAAACTAGACAATAAAATTAACAAATTCATTTGTTTGTGAAAATAATGTATTATTATAAAAAATATGCACTAAATTTTCTATATTAGATTTAGTAAGATTTTGAATTATATTTTAAGATGATATTTTTAGCATAGTTGTATATGATGTTGCTTAAAACTGTTGGGCTCATCTTTTCAATGGTGGATTAAAGTTTTGTGTTATAACTGATTAAAACCGTGTTAGAGAAATCTCATTAAATTTAAGTTCTTTAGAGCTTCATCATATTCTTCCTCATATTTTAAAGATTTAGAGATTGATGACCTTCCCTCAACTTCTTGTTTATCAAGGGGCCTTGATTCAACTTTACTAGGTATAGGAGGAAGTTAAATCACTTCTTTCCACTTTATTCTAGTTATAATATAACAAAATATGAAATAGTTTCTTTAAAAAACTTCTACTAAATAATACCTTTTATACTACACGATCCCAAATCTTTTATCCTTTCACACCATAGTTATAACAAATGAAGATACATTTTAAAACGTTAAATCCAACTTTGTTCACTTATTCCTTAGTGCATGTGTATATGTCTCACAACCAAAAACTCTAAGATGTTTCAAAGAAGGCTTGTGACCCCACGACACTTGCATATGAATTTTACCAATAATAGCCAATGTAGGAGACTTGTTAATCAAGTAGCAAGTAACAACTATAGCTTTGGTCCAATTTTTTTATTCTAGTCCATCATCACTAAGCATAGTACTAGCTTTCCCCATCAATGTCTTGTTCATTCTTTTTTCAACTCCATTCGTATATGGAGAATACAAACTTGTCTTATTTATCTAAATACCATAATATTTAAAGAATCTATCAAAATCATTAGAGAAAATTCACCACCATTATCAATCCTCAAATATTTAATTTTCTTTCCAATTTGCAACTCGACCATTGCTTTAAATTATTTAAATCAATTGAAAACTTTATATTTAATATTAAGAAAATAAACTCACATCCTTCTACTATAATAATTAATAAATAATATAATTCATAGATTTTGCAATTGAAGGAACATAAATATGACCAAACACATCATAATAAATAAGGTTTAAAACACCACTAGATTTATGAGAACTCGAGCAAAAATGAATGTAATTTTATTTTCCATAAATGGAATTCTCACATAAATCAAATTCAAGATTACAATCATTCAAAATTTCAGCAAGGTTTTCATTCTTCAAGGTCCTAAGAGATTTGTCTCCAATGTGACCAAGTCTCTAGTGCCATAACATAAACTTATCTACAAGTAGTTTTAACTCTTTAGAAGTGCACCCTTAGATATTGTTGAATTCTATAAATTCTAGGGTTTTAGTGATATTTCCTAATGGTTTATTCAATAGTCATAAAAACCTTAAAAGTATTTCATCTTAGTCCATTCCTTAGCGTTCTAATTTTATGTTGATCAATTGAGCCCACTCAATCATCTTAAGTCATTTTATAATATCTTGGACTACATTACACTACTGACTTCGTCATTTTTATTATCGATCAAACCATTTTCCTAAGTATTTTAGTAATGCCCCTGTCCTCTTGCAAGTGTGTGCTCATATGGTGGTCTCTTCCCATGTCCATATGGTATCACTTGGTTGGAGCACATTCATTCTTTATAGCGCAAGTTCTTATTTTTTGTTGGCTTATAAGTTGCACTACCACACTATCATGGAACATGGCCTACCTTTTTGACCCTTTGTTTAGCAAAAATGAGCCTATAGGGCCATCATAATTCCAATTTTTATTTATTCCTATTGGAACCCATTGGTACTTTATAACACAAGATTGAAAAGGTGATGATCTTTTATTGCAGTGTAGTACTTATTCTGAATGCAATTTTGTAGTATTCATGTATTTATCAAACCCATGTTGATGTGCTATTAGTAAATGAGTCATCTATGTGGATTGGGCTTGAGTGATATTTTTGGGTGTTCATTGAGCATGTGGTTGAAATGGAAAAGGTTAATGAGTGTGTGTCAGGTGTCTTCTTCCCTTTACAACATGAAATGTCTTTACAATGTAGGTTCTATAAAATAAAATTTCTTAAAAGTGTGTTATTGTGCTATGGTGACACTTAGCATCCACAATTTTCAAGTGGAATTATGTGGTATTTATATGTCTAAGATCAAGTATTAATTGTGGGATCCACCTTATTACCTAGATACACTTTTACAATTGACATTTTCCCATTGTAGCATGATCCCTCTTCATAACATATATTTTTTTGTGATTACCTTTTCAAAGCCACACTGATGTGCTTGAATGCCACATGTCCTCCATGGCGTTCAAGAAGACGTTAATGAATTTTTTCTTTTTCTTAGCTCACTGAGACAGGTGTCAAAACATTATTATAGAGTGCCCTCTTTTTGTAGCACAAATTTGATACTAACCTTCTTAAATGATTTTGTGCCAAGTGGGAAATGATATGATAGCTATTGATCTTAGCACCCTAATTAAAAATAGTGACCTATATTTAAACCTATGAATGGCTAGAAAGAGGCTCCTTTGTTTCACTCATATGAGAATTTATTGCTAGAAGTGACATATTTCTACCATTATTTTAAGAATTCCAAGTAAAAACAATTGAAGATTAATTGTTCTCAAGTCTTAAGATGATAATTGTGAGATAAGGTGGAGCTATGGTGGTGTTTTCAAAGCTACAATTTCAAAATTAAGGTGTTATTTCTCCCCTACTATAGTCAAAGCATTTCAATTGTAAGAGTTTCAATTTTTATGGTTTCTTGGTTAGTTTAAAATATTTTTTTTCTTATGAAACCCTAGTTTGGGTGATTATCAAAAACCCTAGTTACTCTAAGAAACTCTAAAAAGAGTCAAGAAACCTCTCAAAGTGGAAAAATAAAATGAGTGCTCAAGCAATATTTACTAATTCAACTTCTAGGGTCTTCCAAGAGGGAAAACCATATCTGGAGCATTGGTATTTTGTTAGAAAAACTCATTGACATGACATAATATCTTAAGGATTAAACTATCCCTATCCAAGGCTAGGATTGTAAGGAAACTAAGATAGGAAAATAAATTCCTGCACTAATCTTGAATAAAAGCTTATGATTTTTTTTTTTTTGATCTAAATAGTTACAAAAACTTAAACATAAATAAACATATAAACAACATTCATACCACCAAACTGTTCTTTATATGGGGAGAGCCTTTCTGGGAGAAAAAACCTACACTCTTAAAGCCGCCCAATACATTATTCAGAAAGTACAATATAATTGTAGAACAATCTTTCTCATAGGAGTATTATCGATCAGATATCTAGAGTAAATTCAAAAACTATAAGACTCTTACACACAACCTCTGTCTCATGCACCTAATATATAGGAGATACAATACATGAAACTGTCAAATGTTATTACAAAACCATGAGCTAAAGCCACCTAAAAAGTGGCATCCATCCTTATCTCTAATAAAATATTCATATGATGTGTTAAAATACACACCAATACTTGTAACTCCCTCTTTACAACTCATTTTTGTGTGCAATATGTTTTTTACATCTCTCATTTTAGGAGACCCAACTTTCAGAGGCCATAAATTTTGATTTGGGTATCTGATTGATGAATCATTTGAACCACAAGAAATATCATAAGGGCTCTATCAATCTATAGTTTCATTTGGAAATTATGACCACTTTTAGGCCCAAAAATGCCTCTTAAGGCTTTTAAACTTGACTTTGAAGCTTTGAAAAATGAAAAACTTTAATATCTTCAAATCGAGACATGATCTTGTGATGAAACTTTATGGGTGTGCTTATTTAGCCAATTCAAAGCTTTAGGGAAATTTTTGCATCAATCCATGTTGAAATGTAAACTTAATATAAATAGTAACCTCATGTAATTGCAAGGTTGAGAGACCATTTTCCTAATAGAGATTTTTTTAATTACTGCCATAGGCATAGCAATGTTGTCTACCTTATTTCCAAGATTTGGAGCTTGGAATTAGGAATATTGGTGGTGCCAAATATATTCATCAATGTAGAATTTGATTAGGGAAATTTATAGAAAATATAATGGGAAGTCATAAACCATACTTAGTGCTAAGGGTAAGCTTCTAATGATGCTAATTAGAGATTTAATTTGCAAGGTTTTTAACTTGAACATTACAACACACATACCAATTAATTTTAATTCATTGAATAGGTAATACATAAAGGACATGTTCAGTTATATAATATTGTTACTCGATCATAGAAAAAGACTCATAAGAACAAGCATGCATAGGTTTTAAGAGATAAGCTAGAGACCTTCAATGTTGATATATTTGAGGGATATTTCATTACGACCTGCTCTGCCCTATGTCAATTGTTGATAGTTTATTTCAAGCCACAAATACATTTTCATGTAATGATGATGTCTGCACATATTCAATATAGGGACGTGAATAAAGAATTTGACTTTTCCACCTAAAAGGTAGAAGGAATTCATAAAGAGTTGGTGGCCTTGAAGGCCGATGACATTCTTTCATTTAAAGTGGTATTCATTGTTGTGCCACATTTTATAATATTATTGAAAGGATATTTGGAGTAGGGAATTACAACTACAAATACACACTTTTGAAGGAAGTATGTGCCGGTTCAAGGGAAAAATCATATATGGAACATGTATTGTAAGTCCTCTAATTATATTTTGTAATTTTTGCAAGTAGTGTTGAGATATTTGGGTCACCAAAGAAATAGATTATCAAACAATGATGATATTTTTTAGGCCCAAGGATAATTTTGTTGAGAAGGGAGTAGACCACATTTAGGGTGATTGGTTCTTGCACTCCAACACAACAACCATCAAGGTTTATAGTGTAGATTTGGAGCCTCACATCCTACCCAATTATGTCCTAGAAAGAATTTCCTACATGGAAGTTATTTGGAAATTAAATGAATTAAAAAATATAGTTTTAAGGACACAAAAGAAGTGCTCATTTTCCCCTCCATCATTTGTCTTTTCTAATTTTTTGGTCACAACAAAAGAAGGATTGAAGCTATTAACTCCTAAATTATAGGCTTATAGAATGAGGGTCAACAAAAGAAGTAATTGTGACCTAGATAATTTTATAGACCAAATAAGAAAAGGGGCGGGGAATTCCCCACTCTACCATGAATTTAATGAAACTAAGGAATTGATAATAAATTATTCCTCTGATGTTGAGGTTAAAGAAAAAAGGGACAAATGGTTTATTATTCTTGTAGGAGACGGGGAAATATAGAAAAATTATGCAGGTTATAAGTGGGAATTTATGAAAATTACTGATCCTATTCTTAGGATGCAAAAAATGTTGGATAAAATTTCCACCATTAGATTCAAAGCTCCAACAATAGTTACAAGGAAATCAGGAAGAAGCCCAACAACAAGAGAAAGAATTAAAATAGTTAGTTCAACAACTAGGAGTAGAAGTAACTAAAATTACAAGGGTTTCTCCTTCCTAATCAACACCAATATAACAAGGAGGGATTCAACCCTTAGTTGATTACTCTATAGATTATTCTATGAATGAGGAGATTTGTGAAAAAAAATTGATGTTGAAGAAGTTAAATAGTTTATTACTTATCCACAGAGAACATAAGTGGATGAAGCTCCCCAGTAAATGTTACAACTAGGACTTGAGGCTAGAGATGAATATATAAACTATGTAAGAGCCCTAACATTACAAGAATTATTTTTGATGATGAATTTTTGAAGTGAAAAGAGTTTAAGGGCCTATTGATCAAGAAAAAGATGGAAATATTATTTCAAAATTTGAACAAGAAAAGAGGAGAAGTCTCATAAGAGGAGATGTAGGATGTTGGACAAAAAAGGTCATGCCAGAGGTTGAATTCCATGTCAAAAATATTACCCCTAAAGAGGGATGAAGTATGGTAAAGGATATTGGGTGCTTATTGTTTCTAGGTTGGGAAATTGCATCAACCATTGCCCTTGACACAACCAGAAGGAAAGATATAAGGGGATATGTACTAGCCTTGGAGGAACAAGCCATAGATAGATATTTTGGGTTAGAATTTAGTATAAAATTCGAGGCATTGACAAAGAGGTAGTTACTCCTAAAAACAAGAAGGCCCAAGTTGCAAGGGACATTAATGAGTTGACAGGAAACTTGATTGCTAGAAAATTGAGTGATTCCAAAGCTCCACAGATTGGATCCTTGGTGGTGAGCACAACATTATTTAGTGAAGTTGCATCCAAAATGTTGCAAGTAGATTTTTAAAAGTTACACAAAGATCACATCAAGTTTTTGCAATAATATAAGGTGCAATCACTAATTCCTTATCCCCAAAGAATAATTTATGTGCTTGTAACTCCTCAAGCAAGATCTGGAGACACATATTTTCTAACTAGAGACACTTTATGTTGAGTATAGAAGATTTGAAAGAGCAAATAAAATAAATCAAGGAGGTAGAGAAGACTACTAAGGAGGAAGAAAAGAATAATATCATCAATTTGGTTAATAGACTTTCGAGGCACATGTTATCATGCATTTTATATAGGTTAGATGACACATGGGATAACTACACTAATTTAAGAAATGCATATACTAGCCATGTACAAAATGATGCCAAGTTGAGAGATATATTGAATACATGAATTCCACGAGTGTCACTGATGGGAGGTATTTATATGCATGCAAATTTTGGTTCAAGTGCCCTTGTAGAGTTTTTTAAGTACTTAGTATTAGGATTAATAAGTGACATCTCTGCATTCCAAATAAAATTGGACTTTTAGTTAAATGAAACATTGAATTCTTTTGAGGCTTTGGAGGATGTTTTTATGCCTAAAATTTTGGATGAGAATGGAGCAGTAAAGGAATTTGATAATTAGAATTCAGACTTCAATAATAATTTTCCTACTTTATGTGCATCAATATTTGTAGGTGATGAGGTGGATTCACTTTTGTGCAACACCAGTTTGGAAAAATTGTTATAGTTGGAGTTAGGTTTGGAAATTTTCATTAAATAAACTAAAGCAATATTAGATGCAAGGTATGTGACACATATAGCTAAAGTTGAAAATTTATTGGCTTACCAATGGCCTAGAAAGGAAGTACAACTTCATGGTTGGAAATATATAATGGATTTAATTAAAAATGCCATGTCATCAAGGTTCTTTTATTTTGTCTCTAGAATGATGTTGAGGTCACATGATTTGTACTTCAATGTCATTGGCATGGTCTACCAACTAAATTTGTTAAGGAGTATCAAATTTTTATGGGTTGTTGACCCATTTTTTTAACAAAGTTTAAGTTTGTCAATTTTAAAAAGTGACAAGTAGAATTGAGAAAATGGGCTTGTATGCTCACTTAGTATTTAAAAAGGGGATTATAGTGCATTTTTTAGGGGATTGGATTATGAGAGAACTGTAATTTTGGGTAGGATAAGAGTATTTTAAGTTTGTTTAGGGAAATAGTGTCCAAGTCTATTCAAATCCTTTGTAATTGCATTGTATACTTTGATTAAAGCTTATATGAATACATGCTTCAATGTGTCATTATCTCCATTTTGTGATGTAATAATTATTTGAGCAATATAATAAAAAATTATAGAGTTCTTCATGCACATTTGTCGTGTTTAAATTATTTACATCGTTATTTTTTGTTCAAGGAACATTGTAAAGTTTTTCATGAAACTAATACGTGTCAAAAAATGGATTATAAAGTAGGATCACATTGTTAGCCCTCAATATATCATATTAATACAAGGTAGTAATGCTCAAATGATAATCAATGTATGTTTAAGATGTGGTGAAGGAGGATGCACTATTTATTGACTTTGTGACCTTAGATAAGATATCAATCTATTATTACTCTCACCCTCAAATTCAAAATAGATTTTAAAATGACAAAATTTAACCCAGCTGTTAATTATTTTTAACCATTTTCCAACTTCATATCAAATCTTTAAAGATTACAAGGAAATGAAATAGTCATTGTTTGCATTGTTGTAAGTCCTTATCAATTTTTATGAAGTTCAATATTTTCTAAGCACCGTGATATAATTATGTTGTTAAATTACATTTAGTGTCACAAAGGGGAACTCACCTAGGTCTTGTTGAGCCTAAAGTGCAGAGGAAAAAATATAAAGTATGTTTCCTATTCATTGGCTAATCTCTTAATGTTTTGATAGTAAGAGTTGATAAATATTTAAGATTCCTTCAGGTAGAGGTTAGAGAACCAATAGATTGGTGACTTTGGCGGGGATAGATTTTTTTTTATATATCTTACAAACCTTGGTAACCTTGTATTATTTATTTTCCTTGTCTGTCAGCTTATGACCCATTCAAGTCACCAACAAATTGGCAACTATACTAGGGATCAACAATATTCATTAGGTTAGAATCCAATTCATTTCAAAATTTATATAATATTTTTCATGTTTTCCATATCATCCCACCCTTGCCTTTGGTAATGAAACAAGAATTTTCTATGTTTGATAATTTTTTAAATCTTGTGAGATAATTTGGTTTTATTCCCTTTTAGGGTGATGACTTTGATATTGGTAATTTGATAATTTTTTCTTGACAATATTTCAAATGGACAGGAGGAGGTCACTATTTCACAATGATTGAAGTAGAAAGTTGGTGAGAGAATTGAAAAAGAAAAATCAAATGGAAAGATAAGAATACATGTATTCCATATAATCATGATGCTATTCCTTCCAAACATAATAAAATATTTTTTGATAAGAATAAATCTAATGACAATGCTAGTGATAGAAATGGAAAATAAACCAATATGAATAAAGATGAAGATATTTGGCTTGCCCATAAATACCATGAGATAATAAGGAGTGAGAAAAGACAAAGAGAACCAACAATAAATTTAAGAAACCCCTTTGAAAAAGATATATATATATATATATATATATATATTTAGATTGCAGGAATCGGGTAGCCCCCTATAAATTGCAATGCGCTTAGTAATTTTTTTCACCTGATCGATGACACTAGCATGACACACCCTCCAATACCATAGGGATGGGGGGAGACTAGACCTCGTGACCTCTTTCTTGCAACAGGATGCTTTAGCCAATCGAGCTAGGCTCTCGTCCCTCCCCCCCCCTTTGAAAAAGATATTAAATCCTTTCAAATATTTCATCTTTTTTTGGAAAAATTACAAATTTCTATTGGTGAATCTTTCCTTTTTTTTGAGAAAATAACAATTTTATTTATGAATTTTTTAGAAAATCTTGGAAAATCTTAACAAAAAATGGGAAAATGCATTAATTACCATGTCGAGTGCTTCCTTTTAAATAAAAAAGTTCTTATGGAAAAGTAAGGACCTAAGGGTGGTTGTGATTGACTAGTTCTAAGTTAAAGGTGTAGTGCTTATGTCTATAATTCATTAATTCCTTAATATTTTAAATCAAACATTGAATATTTTAAATCAGCTCCAAATTATTTTTCACCACCATTGATTTTATATATAATCTAATAGTTTAGGTTCAATTTGAGGCCCCATGGGCATTGAAGCTCTACAAGTACATTTGGCCATAAAATTTAACCCCAACAATTAGATTATAAATAAAATCAATTGTGGTGATATGGACCTAAATTAACTAGTAATTCTATAATGTTATTTGTGAATTAATCTCATTTTCTACTATAACTTATAAAATTTAGGCAAACTTGATCTAATTAGGTATCAACTATTGTGGATTTTTTTTGAGTTTAAAATTTTAATAAAATAAATATTCTAGTGAGTTAACCAAGACTAAAAATAAAATTTTATAAAAAATGTGATGATTCAAGTCCCTTACAACTTGTACTATTAGCCAATTGACGAATATTCACCACTAAAAAATCATTGAAGAGAATTAAGGGACTTAGGGTCTCAAATGAATGAAGCTTTCTGGTCTAAATTTGTTCCTCCTAAGGTAAATTTTACAAGAAATTCCTTATTTGATGAGCATTTGAGATCTCCTACGAAACAAGGAGGACATCCATATTTACATACAAAGGTGATTTTGCCTATAGTAACTTGAATTAACAAATAGATGGTGTATACATAAATGATGAATCTGATACTCCAAAAGGAACCAAAGATTAGAAGATGGATGAAAATTTAAAAGATCACGACCTTTTGAAATAATTGAATGACCTTAAAGTTGAGTGGGATAGATTGAATCCAAAAGGATTAGGGATGATCTAAAAAGAAGAATTGAGGCTTTAAGGAATATTGATCCACCTAAGATGGATGGTAAATCTAGAAGCTATGCTCATTATATTTCAACAAATAATTTTGGAGGATCTGCTCTTAGCGAGTCAAGAAATTCTCAAGCCCAAGGAAGTGGAGGCCATGTTCTTTCTCGACCACCTTTGAATCTAGAGAGACATAGACAATCGGATTTCACTGGAACTCTTGGATATCCAAAACCTATCCCAATTGAGGTAAGATCTACACTACAAGAATTATATGGAAATACTACCTTGTTAGGAGAATATCATCTAAAATAATTTTAAATCTAATTGATGATTATGAAATTGAAGATAAAGATGTCCTTATGAAATTATTTGTAAAATCCTTAACTAATGAAGCTAGTGATTGGTATAGAGGGCTTCCTGATGTAAGCATTAGTTCATGGGATGCATGTAAAATAAATTTTAGAGAATAGTATGGTGATAAAGACATCCAATATTCTATGATAAATGTATTCATAAATATCACTAAGGGATATAATAAATCAATCTCAGACTTTAATGTAAGATTTGTTAAAGAAATGAATAGGATTATAGCTTATTTAATACCTAATAAATATGTGTTTAGTATTATATTTTTATTATTATTATGCTAAGATGGACTATCTATTAAGAGATAAGGGTCCTCAAGCATTAAGGGATGAATATAGATAGCCATTAATATAGAGAGTAATCAAAGAGACTTAGGAAATATCCATAAAAGGATTGATGTAAATATCCACTCCCATTATAAGGGACACTAGAATATTATATCTAGTTTTGAAGAAAAAATGAACAAGGTTATGAGTGCTTTGAAAGAGTTGAGCTATAAAGTAGCTGAAAATGAAAAAATTTGCCCCATGACAAGCCAAAGTATCATACACATGAAAGAATGCCAAGATTGTCAGATCAACCATATAACACAACATGGCATAATGGTAAACCAATATAAAATAATCTCAAGAGATCAAAAATAAAATAAACACCAGATCCTTTAAATAACCCTAACATAAATAA
Organism: Sequoiadendron giganteum; assembly: GCA_007115665.2. Lineage (NCBI taxonomy): Eukaryota > Viridiplantae > Streptophyta > Pinopsida > Cupressales > Cupressaceae > Sequoiadendron > Sequoiadendron giganteum. Next base: position 674,447,319 of record CM021103.1, on the reverse strand, counting down.
TGTGGAGTAAAATCCTTGGTATATATAGCTTGTCAGTTTCCTCATTCTCCATTGCAGTGTTTGGTGGCTCAATATTTAGAATCTTATGAAAATACTTGTGATGAATTTAATAACCCTAGTCATGTATTAGAGAAAGATAATGAGAACCAAAATATAAATACGATGTCAACTAGATTATGTTCAAGTATTGAATAATATTTCTCATCGGAGTGAATTTTGAGTTGAATTACATTTTGATGATAGAAGATATATGAAAAATAATTATGATTAGTAAAATTTCTTTGAAAATGAAGAAGAGACACACCATGTACACAATGTTTAGTGTACTAGTAAAACATTTAGATTGAGAAGACCCCCAGATGTAGAGATTTGAGCTTTGACAACTACAATAGTTGCCTAATTTAAGAGCAAGTATAACTTGAGGAGAAAAGGAGATAATTATAGTAAAGGAAATGAAAACAACATTTTCATTAAGAAAAGATAAGATGAACAAAGGAATTCTATCCCTATTTAGGATCTTGAAATAAAGGGAAGAGTGGGAATCTAAAAAAAATGTCCATCTCAAGTGGACCTTTTCTACGTTACATTGTTGATCAATGACAAACTGGTAATAAATTGTATGATCAAATCTAGTGCTTCAACAAATGTTATGCCATTAATAATCATGAATCAACTGTGTTTACAAGTTAGCAAATCTTATGGTAAGTGCTTCTCTATGAACTCTAGGTAATTTCTTATTATTGCTATCATTAAGGATGTTGAGCTTAAGATTTTTTCATTCCCTAAGAAGACATATAGTGTGAATATCAGAGTTGTTGGCATCCCTCAATATGGGATGTTGTTATCAAGAAGGTTGTTAGAAATAGTGGGTGGGAGTATTCAAATGAATTCTACATATGCTTTCATCTCGATAAATGGAAGAAATGTGAGATTGGACATATAAACAAGATCCCCCACCATTATGGAAGAGGTTGATCTACATGAAGAGGTAGATTCATTGACATTGATTTGGATAATTTAGAATTGTAGTTCAACCCGCACAAGAAAAAAAAACTCCTCTCTAAAGGAGTTCAAGTAGCTATTGATAATTATGGAATAAGGTTGATTCATTTTGATGGTACATGTTCTAAAGAATGATTAGGTTCTAGAGTAATTCTTATCCCACCCAATATAATTATTTCAAATTTTATTTCACTCTACACTTTGAATGCAAAAATAATGTTGTTGAGTATGAGGCCTTATTGTTCGGTCTAAATTTGGCTATTAAGCATGGGATCAAGAAGCTTAGAGTTTTAGGGGAATCAAAATTGGTCATATCACAAGTTAGAGTAAAATATGCATCTAAGCAAAAAATTATTATATACTATAAGGTTGTTGTGTGGGATATTGATTGGATTGAAAGAGGAAAAAATGTCATGGTTGATTTTCTTAACAATATAGCAATTAGGTTCGATGGCATAACCTTAATTAAAATTTCCTAATTGAAGTACTAACTAGGCCTTCAAACCTTGATGATATATGTCATTGCGAAATATCTCATGATGATCAATATTTTCTTAAATTCCTCTATTACATTGATGAGTATCATAATCAAGAGATTGATTTTTAGAACTTTGTTGAAAATATTAATGGAAAAGATACTATATTTGGGAATGAAGTTATCCAGTTGAAAAAAATACCCCAATAAGATTGGTGGCTTTGGAAATTATTTTCAATGGAATTAAAAAACATATTTCTAAGCTAGTTGTTAGCATTTTTATGTGTACCTTATGGACCATAAGTTATAATTGATTTGAGAGATCTTACCTAGGCCATATTGTATGATTGTAGGCTTTTATTTATTACCTTCCTTCCCCTTATTTTAGTCAGTTTCTCAAGCTCAAGAATCTCAAAATTGATTAAGTGTTAGGAACTTCTAAGCTTGCAATATTGTGAAGAAGCCAAATGGGTACCCATATTTTAAATTTGGTGAATTTTGGATGAAAAATGAGTACGTTATGGTCTTGTAGGGTTTTAAGACACTATTAAACCTTTGTAAAAAAATTCATGTGAACCTAAACTTTAATTTAGTTTGATACTTTGTAGGTTCTGATGATTCTTCTTGCACTATAGGAAAAGTGGTGCCATCTGAATCTTGTGTTCTTTTCTAGGTAAACCGGATATGAATGATAGTTGTAGATGTAGCCCAATTTCTCGTAGGGACCCATCTGAAGTTAAAATTAGCTAAGTATAAATTTATGGAAAGATGGAGTTGATCTTCTCATATAGGCTCGATGAAGGTTAAAATCCTACAAGTTAAAAGTTTACAGAAGCTTTATTTGAATCCAATTTTGTGGAACCTTTTAGGTGAGTTGACTTAAAGGTAAAGGTGCAATTCAAATGAAAAATCCTAACCCATAAGTTCCTAATGTTGATATTTTTTCACATTTGGACCAATGAAGCTAAAATCAACTAATTCTAATGATGAAAATACATGGGGTTGAACTTGTAGAAGTTGAGCAAATACAACTTCATAGGAGCCCAGTGACCTTTGCAAGCGAAGAATACCTATTACAGGGAGAAGCAAAGAGAAGCAACAAAGAGAACAATAAAAGATGCTAAAAAATGTGGAGCTCTGTATTATCCAATGTGTAAAAGAATAATGATACAAAAGAAAAGTTTTCAACCACATATAGGTCAAAGAAACCCTAAAAAGGAAAACCCTAGGCTTGCACATTAATAATTAATAAAATAATTAATTATTATGCACCTAATGTTAGCTTAAGTGTAAAAGAGATAAGAGGGAACTTTAATTAATTAAACAAATATTGTTTAATTAATCAAGTAAATAACCAATTACTCTAATACCCCCCCTTAAGCTAGAATTAGGGAGAAGCTAAAACCTAGAAGAATCTACTGAAAGCAAAAAATAATGGGTCCCGACAACAAGGCCAGATCAGGTACCCAAGTACAAGGAAATCTCTATGAAACAGAGAAAACCCAGTGCGAAAAAACTCCTCTCCAAAAAGAGATAGAAGAACATGTTGAAAGAAACATGAAGGAAGGAAGGCCTTATAAAGACCCCCCAAGGACAACTTCCTTCACCCCAAGCATAAAGCGCAACTGAAGATAGTGTGGTGATGCAAAAGGCTTCGAGAAGATGTCTGCAACCTGCTCGGCAGTGGGAATATACTCCAAGATGAGAGAACCATCTTGAATCAATTGTCTGATGAAATGCATATGAAGCTCAATGTGCTTCGTCCGCTGATGCTCCACCAGGTTGCGAGAAATGTGTATAGCACTCTGATTGTCACACCAAAGAATAGTGGGACTATCAAGAGGAAAACCAAACTCAGTCATCAACTGTCGAAGCCATAAAATCTCCTGACTAGCGAGCACAGTAGCTCGGTACTCAACCTTTGTAGATGATAATGCATGAGCAATTTGCTTCTTGCAAGACCATGTGATAGGACTAGAGCTAAGACAGAAAACAAAGCCAGAAGTAGACTTCCGATCATTGACATCACCAGTCCAATCTGAGTCAGTGTAGCCAACAATGTGAGGATCCCCTGATGTGTAGTGAATGCCATAATAAATGGTGCCCTGAATGTACCTCAAAATACGTTTGGCAGCTTGCCAATGACTCTCATGAGGATCATGGGAGAATCGAGAGACAAGGCTAACTGCAAAGGAAAGATCAGGACAAGTGTGAGTCAGGTACAACAAACTACCAACCAACTACCTGTAAAGTGTAGAATCGACTGAAGGAGTGGGGCAAGTAGTAGTCAAAACAACCCTTGAATGGAAAGGGGTGGGGGAAGGCTTGCAATCAAGCATGCCAAAGCGCTGAAGCATATCAAGAGCATACTTCTACTGGTAAATGGAGATCCCATTAGAAGACTGAATCATTCGAAGACCAAGAAAATAGTGCAGAAGACCGAGATCTGTCATCTCAAACTGCTCCATCAAAGCTTGCTGAACATGCTGAATCATAGAGGATGAGCTACCTATGATGAGGAGATCATCAACATATAGCACAAGAATCAGGATCTCACCGTCAAGATTCTGAATATAGACGGTGGGATCGGAATGACAGCGTGTGAAACCAGTGGAGAGCAAAAAAGAGTCCATCTTCTCATACCAAGCTCGAGGGGCCTGTTTGAGACCATATAATGAATGTTGAAGTCTGCAAACCAAAGAAACATCCTGTAAAAATCCCCGAGGCTGCTCCATATAGATCTCCTCCTGTAGGTTACCATGAAAGAACGCACACTTCACATCCATCTAAAAAATGGGCCATCCCCTAGAAGCTGCAAGTGATAGTACAAAGTGAATAGAATTCATCTTGGCAACTGGGGAAAATGTCTCGGAGTAATCAATACCCTCAACCTGGGATAAACCCTTCACAACAAGACGTGCTTTTTACTTATCAATAGGACCATCAACAACATACTTGGTGCGATACAACCATCTACACCGAACCATCTTTCTGCCCTTAGGAAGAAGACAGAGTTCCCAAGTACTATTCCTCATCAAAGAAGAATACTCCTCCTCCATAGCACTATCCCACTCAGGGTGACCTGTTGCCTCTAAAAAATTCTGAGGATCTTTTGAAAGAGCATGACTCAAAAGACTAGAACTCGCAGTATGAGAACGGGTGTGACGAGTGTATGAAGGATCACCTGCCATAGATCTTGCTGCCTCAACAATAAAGCGAGCCCATTTGGGCATCTGAGGTGGAGCAAGTGGAGGTGGAGGTGGGGGATCATCAACATCCTCATCAGAATCATCCTCAACATAATCATCCTCAACATAATCTTGAAGAGCTACAGTGGGAGGAGTAGGTAGTGAAGTAGACACTGGAGACAGGGTATCCACTGTAGGAAGGCGCTCATCAAATTGGACATGTCATCTAAAAATGACCTCTCTGGAATCAGGATCAAACAACCTGTATGCTTTAACATCCTCACAATAGTCGACAAAAATGAGGGGTCGACTCTTCCGCTCCATGGCTCTCCTCTGAGCATCAGGAATAAATGCCCATGCCTCACTACCAAATACTCAAAATGATGAAACATCAGGCTTGTCATGAGACCAAGCCTCCTTAGGAGTCATATGTTGAATCACCTTGTGAGGCATTTGATTCTGAATATAGTTGGCACAATTAACTACCTCAACCCAAAAAGATGAATCCATGGACCTGGACTAAATCATACAATTCACCATCTCCTGTAAAGTCCTGTTCTTTCTCTCAACAACACCATTCTACTGAGGGGTGTAGGGAACAGTAAACTGATGCTACAAACCATGCTCAATGCAAAAATATCTAAAAGCCTGATTCACATACTCCCCCCATTATCTGTACGTATTCGCCGAATAGAAAGGCCAGACTACTTCTCTACAAATGTCTTGAAGATTCGAAAGGAATCAAAGACATCAGACTTGTACTTAAGAAAGTACACCCATGTGCATCTAAAGAAGTCATCAATGAATGTGAGTACATACTTGGCCCCAAAAAAAGGAGTGGGAAATGACATGAGGTCACTATGAATCAACTCCAAGGGTGCCAAAGCACGAGTGGCTCTTCCCTTCAAAAAGGGATCCCTGTGATGCTTGCCAAGCACACAACCATGACAAACACCGTCTGTGCAGGATATATGTGGAAGACCAAGAACAAATGCCTGTGTACTCATCTACTGAAGATATATGTAATTGACATGGCCTAAACGCTCATGTCAATGCTTACTCACTAAATCTGCATGTGCCATAAGAGATGAACCTGTACCCTCAGAAGGCTTAAATCCATCAAATCTATAAAGACGAGATGCGGTATCAACACTCCTAGTAGCCACAACCAGATCAGAGTCATGGAGGTCCCAAATAACCACATCATGTGGTGAGAACTCAACTATCTTACTAGAGCCAGTATGGAAAATCTGATAAATGGACAGGAGGTTCGTCGAGATGTCAGGAACAACTAGAACATCCTGTAGAGTGCCCCCATCCAAAGAGATAGAACCTGAACCCAAGACTGAAAGTTGTGTAGAGTCACCCACTGCAATCTATGAAGTACCACAAGAGGCAAGAGAAGTGACCAACTGCTAAGTGTGAGTCATATGGTGAGAAGCACTAGAATCTAAAATCCAAGTGGACCCATAGGTCGATGCTCGAGCAATGAGAGCATGGCCTTTCCCTGTGGAAGGAGAAGACGATTGAGGTGAGGAGATGTGATGCTGCTGCATGGCTTCCTCTAAAGCCTCTAATTGTTTCCAACACCTGGAAACTGGATGTCCTTCCTTGCCACGGAAGCTGCAAGTGTCTCCTGATTTTTGCTTAGTCTTGGAGGAAGACTCACCAGACTTCAAAAATTTCCCCTGTTTTGGATTAAGTGGTGGTTTGGAATCAGACTTAGGAGGTGGTTTAGAGGAATGCTCACTGCCTGCAAAATCTTTCTTGGGCTTCGGTTTCTGCTTCTATTTCTCCTTAGATGATTGAGTAACCAATGCTTTGTTCTTTGATCCTAAGAGCATATCCATATGAGAAAGGTGTGACTGCTCACGAGACAAATGCTCACAAAACACATCAAAGGTAGGCATGGTAAAACGAGTACCCAGGCCATCCATGGTGGAATAGAAGGAAGAAGAAAATATCTGAAATGGACCACAAAGCTTCGAAAGGATCAAGTAAATGCACTCTATGTCTAACTTATTCTTGCCACAACCCTGTAAAATAGTGCAGATAGTTTTGAACTTGTTCAAAAAATCCTCAATAGTGGGAAATGATTCAGGTAAAAGTGAAGTCATCTCTGCCTCAATTTGTAATGCTCGAAACTCATTAATGGCCCAAAAAGTGTCTCAAACTTCAACCACATGGCTCGAGGAGTGAGCAAAGCATCAAGGTGAAACAAAAGACTGTCTGAAATGTGCATGGATAACAAACCCATAGCTTCATCCATCTTGTTCCTATGCTGCATAATCTCAAAAGGATGCTGAAACTGAGGCTGAACCTCATCTAAACAAGACCACAACCCTCGTGACCTGAGAATCCTCATCTTGCAAGACTTCCAGGTGTGATAGTTGTGTGATGTGAGTAACTCAACTAAGGAGTCTGCCATGAAACCCTACACCTGTACCTGCTTGTGTTTTTAATTATTATGTGATCTTTCAGAATAGATAGAAGATGTAGAAGGGTTTTATTTTTCTGAGAGTTTTGGTGTTTTTGTTTTCTGATATAAATGACAAAAAGCGAGAAAAAAACACCCCCACACAAGAGATAAACCCAAACCCTAGTACAAACTGAGAAAGAGGAAGCAATGCATAAGCAAAAAAACTTCAAAACAAATTCTCGTGTATCTGATGAAAATTTTGAGAAAAAATATCACATATTTGAATAGAGCATGCTAAGAACTTTCCAACGCCTATTCGTTTTTGAAAAACAGAGTCCGTTTGCACCTTCTATGGCCCCGAAAGTGCAGAAAAAAGACCCCACTTTGAATAGAAAAAACTATAACCAAACTAAAAATTTTTGGAAAAAATCTTGCACCATTAGATCAGTGTTGGAAGTAGCTTTCCAACATCTATTTTTGTTTGAAAAATCCAGCAAAAACGCCCGAGATATGTCCGATTTTGTGAAAGTAGCTTAAAATGGTTTAAAAAAAAACTTCACAGCCCTCAAGGGCTTAAATTCTTTGGCCCCTGATCACATGGCCAACCAGGGGGCTGGTGCAGAGGAGGTGGAGCATGGGCAGCGTGTGGGCAGAGTGCAGGCGATGCGTGGGACGGTGGCTGCTTGGCTGTGGCTGACGGATGACGCCGACGACAGTGGCCAGGCGGCTGAGTGGTGGCGCTGCGTGTTTACCCTGGCTGCGGGTTTTTAAACCCAAAATTTGATTTTTTAAAATATTTTTTCGATTTTTTTTCTTGCGGAAGGCGTGCTCTGGGGCTGTACGGCCTTAGGGAAATTTTGTATTTGCCTCCCTGATCAATTGTAGCCAAAATTGATGAATGAACAGTCGATTTAGGGGTTTTTGGACGTTGCAAATCCAACGATGAGGTCTGTTTGGGCTCAAAGTGAACCCAAAAAATTGAAGTATGCCGGATCCACCAAAAATCACCTTGAAACCCCAGACCTGCTTCCAATGCAAAAATTCTCAAAACAAGAACAAGTAGCTGTAGATCTAAAGCTCTGATACCATGTAGAAGTTGAGCAAATACAACTTCATAGGAGCCCAGTGACCTCTGCAAGTGAAGAATACCTATTATAGGGAGAAGCAAAGAGAAGCAACAAAGAGAATAGTAAAAGATGCTCAAAAATGTGGATCTCAGTATTATCCAATGTGTAAAAGAATAATGATACAAAAGAAAAGTTTTCAACCACATATAGGTCAAAGAAACCCTAAAAAGGAAAACCCTAGGCTTGCACATTAATAATTAATAAAATAAATAATTATTATGCACATAATGTTAGCTTAAGTGTAAAAGAGATAAGAGGGAACTTTAATTAATTAAACAAATATTGTTTAATTAATCAAGTAAATAACCAATTACTCTAACATAACTTCTCACACATTTTGTCATTAATGGATTTTCCATCCAAGTTGTAATTGACTAATTTTCTATATTTGTGGGGATCCCATGGCCAAGTGGACCTGTAGGGATTTCTAATTGAACTAGATATCTTTCAAAAGTGTAGATGTTGATGATTTTCTCACAGGTGTAGATGGAGGCTAAATTTCTACTGATCCCAATCAAGTCTCTTTTGTGGAATTTCCTATATGAACTTGTTGAACACCCGAAATACTGAGAAGGGGGGTGAATCAATATTATATTAAACCACTTAAACATTCATTCCACATAGCATATTCAATTTGCAATAGGAAGGGAAAGTATGAAAGCAACCATCAAAGTACATAACCCATGAACACCAAATTTTTACATGGAAAACCAAAAATGGGAAAAATCACAGTGAGGATTAGCTCACAATATATTATAATTGGTTATAAGATATTACATTAGCTTCATGAAGAAGGAAACACATATAAAATGCAAATTCTTTCCTTTTTGGATTCATTCATGCATATTTTCCTTCATAGGTTTTTATTATTATTCTAAGAGTGATAAATCGAGGAAGAGAGAAATCCAAGGCTGGTAAACCAAGGAGTTTGAGGCTTGAAGGTAGTGGTCCTGATGGTCTCTTAGAGTAGATTCGATTCAGAGTCTGACAGTGAGCCTCAATGACATATTTTCTAGTTTCATCTTTCCAATAGTTTGCATGTATTTCTAGAGATTGTATTTCCAGTTTGTATTGGTTTGGTTGCAAAAAATAAATAGAACTGTAGTGTTATATCATATTGTATTTTTTCTACTCTGAGTTACAAAGCTTAAACTATTGGTTGGTGAGTTAATTAGCTCCCTTTTGAAGCCCATTTTGGCGAGCAATCACAAAAGACATTTCATATTTTTCTTCAGTTTTGGGTATGCTGTAATCTGCTTTTTATGACAGCCATTTTGATGTTATATTTCAGTAATATCAGATATTTACCTTAATAATTTAGCTGCTTTCAATTCTAAGTTGTTTTGGCACATTTTGGTGCAATATTCTACATACTCGATTTCACTGTTTGGAGTAAAATTGCATATTCATGTGGGGAAATCATTTATTTGTTTAAATCTGAAATATTTTTTCAGCAAGGGAAATAACAAAAGTACCCATTCTACCATGAATTTAATGAAGTTGAGGAATTGATTAGAAACTGTGCCTCTGGTGTTGAGGTAAAAGAAAAAAGGTACAAATAGTTTTCCACTCTTGTAGGAGAGGGGAAAAGAAAGGAAAATGATGTAAGTTATAAGGGTGGATTTTATGGAAATAATTTTGGATAAAATTGCTACCCTTAGATTCAAAGATCCTATAAAAGTTACAAGGAAAATCATGGAAGAATCCAAACAATAGGAGAAAGAAGTCGAATAGTTAGTTCAACAACCAAGAGTAGAGGTAACTAAAATTGCAAGTGTTTCTCCTTCCCAATAAACACCAAGACAACAAGGATGGGATCAACCCTTAGTTTTTAATTCATTAGTTATTGTATAGCTAAGGATATTGGTGAAATCATAATTGATGTTGAATAAGTTCAACAAATTATTGCTTCTCCATAGAGAATGCACGTGGATGATGCTCCCCAAGAAAGGTTGCAACTAGGCCTTAAGGATGGAGTTGAACATATAAATTATGTAAGAGCCTTGGGACACACATAATTCCTATTTGATGGTGAATTTGTGTAATAAGAGTTGAAGGGTCCATTGATCAAGAAAATGATATAAATATTCTTTCAAAATTTGAACAAGGAAATAAGACAAGTCTTAGAGGAGATGAAAGAGGCTACCAAAAAGGTCATGAAAGAGGTTGACTTCCATATCAAAAAAATCACTCCTAAAGAGGGAAAAAGGATGGTAAAGGAGAGTGGGTGCTTATTGCTTCCAGGTTGAGATATTGCATTAGTTATTTCCCTTGACACAATTAGAAGGAAAGATATAGATGGAGATGTACTAACCTCAAAGGACCAGGCCAAAATCTATATTTTGGGCCAGGATTTAGTAAAAAATTTGAGGCATTGAAATTATGGGAATTTGCTAATAAAACAAGAAGCCCTAAGTTTCAAATAACATTAATGAGTTGACAGGAGACTTGATTATTAGAAGTTGAGTGATACCATAGATCCATAGGTTGGATCCTTGGTGGTGAGCATAGAATTATTTAATTAAGTTGTCGATACTCAATTTGCTATCATCATTTTTTGAGTCCCTTAATTTTTTATTCCTATGAAGTATGATCCCTCATCAATAACCAATCTGAGAAATACCAAAAGCATCATCATGCTAAAATGTGTTACTTTCTCTATGTTCCATTCCCATGTCTTCAACATGTTCCTTGAAATCAAAATAAAAAAAATGGTTTAAGAATAAATAAATTGGTTGGAGGCTCCATAGGACCCAATAACCTTTGGTTTTTGGTTCCCATTGAAAAGGGTTCCTAAATCCCTTCTAAGGCTTGCTGAAATGAAAAAGGAGCCATGACATGCAGGGAGAGAATTAATTGTTTGTGGAAATTTTCAAGGTGATAAGATATGTCCTAATGAGGCTGAAGTCTTGTGGGATGAAGTTTTGCAAAAAAAATTAAGGTATTGGGATATATCCTGATCTAGGGTTATGTTCCACATTGCCTAGTGCATGCCACTTTCTTGCATTATCCTAATGAAATTTGAAGTTTCACGAATGTCCAAATGGTGATCATTCCTTGACATATCCCAGTGCTAGCCATTATAGCATCCTAATGGAGGTCTAATTTACATAATGGACAAGGGGATACAAGGAAAAGAATACTAAGAAATATTTAATAAAGTGCTGACAAAGGAAGAGAAATCTCGTAAAGCTTTTTTTTGCAGCATGTTAAAGTGTTGATGAAGGATAAGTGCTACATGTGTATTTTCTACTCACCCCACCTACTTGTGGCTATGGTGTCTTTTCTTCTAACGAACAAAATTAATTGTAGATCTTTCCCATCCTTCCATCTACAATTTCCATTCTAGGAAGGAGAAAACATGAGTCATCCATTTGAATGTGCTATAGTGATTATCAATTAGAGTTAACACCTTGCTATTATTAAATGTGATTTTTTCATTTTTCAAAAGATGCCAGTTCTTTTGGTGGTGACTTGAGGCTACATAGGTGCAAGGGTTTTTCTGGGGTTTCAACCATGCTATTCTCATTTGTAGAAGGGAAGTAAATCCATGAGGCATGAAAAAGATAAAGTGTATCAATATAAGGACGTCTCCATGATGTTTGTATTTATCTTGGAAAACTTTCAATGTTGTGTTATTTTCTCTTGTCAAACTTGTTGACATGAATTTAATGAACATTTGATAATGTTACAACATTTTAAAATATTACATAAATTTTAATAATCATATATTTATCACATATGGATTTATGCAGTTCAGTTAGGATTAATAAGTATGCTCTTAGTGTAATTCTTATAATTTGATGGCATATGTTCCCAGATGAAATATTACATATCTCCTTCATTGTTTTCTTTTTTATTATCTATGAATCTATAGCCCAATGAATAAGGCACTAGTCTCTAGTCCACCTCACCAATCTCACACAATGAGATCTTCAATCTATACATTGATGCCAAGGTTAGATGGGAATGAAAGTGGTCAAGGGGATGCACATGTCAAAGCATTTTCAGATTTCATGAAGAAATATAAATTTGAAGATGAGGACATATGGATGAGATTCTTTATTAGGTCGTTGATGGGAAAGGAAAGGAATTGGTATGATGGGTCCTCAAAGCATTCCTTTGCCTCTTGGAATCATTTTGTGGCTACATTTGAAGAAGAAGTCATTTTAGACCATGTTTCCCTTGTTGAAGAACTAGAAGGCATCATATTGTAAGAGGGAGAGTTTAGCATGGAGTTTAGTCACATGTTTTTTTTTTCCCTTTCCTGAATTCCAAGTGATTTCCAACCTAACAAACTTTTTTGTATTGATATATTCCTTGAAGCTTATTAATCTAATCTAAGTTCAATACATGAAGAATTTAATTTGGTGAACATGTAGTAGGCGTATATGTGCATTGATTTCATTGATTATCTAAGAAAGGATATGATTATAATCAAGAATAGAAGTTGTTGGTGTTGATGACAACAATTTTATGGAGGTCGCATCAAGTAGAAGCACAATATCAAGTGATCATTATTTTTTCAAGTTGGTAGAAGAAGGTGTTGGTGCATTGTGAAAAATAGTATGAATAAAAATGATAGCAAGTGTATCTATCTTCAATTGGATCAATCATTTGTGGGTGATTGCAATAAATAAATCAATGATGACATATATTTGATGAATGAGAGAAATGACCTTGATATTTTTTGTAGGGGTATGGAAAATGAGAAAGATGTGTATGCAAATGAATCATAAAATAAATTATCTCTAGTAGCTAATTATATAGTGCATGCACATGGTGATACAAATGGTGAAAAACATGAATTCTTGATTGATCTTTTACCTTCTTTTATCCATTTTTTTGAGTTTTGAGTTTTTATTGATTGTTTTCATGAGGATAGCATAGGCATAGCTATACATGAAGAGACAAATTTAGAGATCGGTGTTTATATATCTATTGATGTTCAATATGAAGATTTTGCACTTGAATATTGTAAAGTGGGTGATCATATGGATGTATATGAAAAAATCTTTATTTGGTATGAAACATTTTGTCTTCATCATTTGAAATGCGCTTCAAATGGGTCATATGAAAATGATGTTGTAGTATTAAATGTGGAAGGACTTGTGTGCCATAGGTTTGATTGTAGAAGCACATATGCCACAACAAGTTGCCAAGATAAACAATGAGACAATTTGAAGAGTGTAAATATTCACCTAAAGTGTTTTAGGATCCAAATGGTTATGCTGAAAAAGTTTTTATTAGCATAGGTGAATGTGAGGTATGTTGGTTACCTTTTGTCCTAGAGGTGAGTAAAATTGAGTATGAGACTTTTCTTCATGATGAAGGTGTAACTTCTTGTAATGTGCATAACAATGTGCCTAAGTTTTATTTCTTCACTTGGGCCTAGCATATAGTTCACAATGATGTTGAGCATCAATAAAGTTTCTAGGTTTATGATCAATAGGCTACTCATGTTTTTTATATGCTCGAGGTCCAATTTTTTTAGTTTAAGTTGTTAGAGGATGAGATACCCTCTATAGGTCAACAAGGTGATCTAGCATATTTTCCTTTGCAATATGAATTGGAGTCATTCTTTTTTTTCCTTGATTCACTCGGGGAGTTCAATAGGTATGAAAATAACATGGTTTCTTTTGGTGTTGATCTAAGTTTCCAAATCTTTCCCCTAGTTACTAAGGAAATAAATGATGAAATATATGATAGTGTAGTGGCATTTTTTTTATGGTTGTAAAACAATGGCAAGGTAAACAATGAGGCATGCCTTTAATTTTTTAGAGGTAGTCATAAGGTTATTCTCGAAGGAAGAAGGCTACACTTTCTATAGATATGTGAAGGAAATAAATATGAGTTGAGGGAAATCAATTTCTTCTATATGATGGTATTTGACAAAGGAAGTAGCTTTATCCATCCTTTGTAGGGTTGGCCTACATTGTGTTAATATTTTATGGACCACAATGCACATGTGTTGTCATTGTTATTTGGTTGTGAGCTTCCTCATGTACATGTGTTGTCCTCCATTAATCATTCCTATTCTTTTGTTCCTCATTTTTTTTATCTTTTCAGAGATCTAGATTCTCATTGTGCCTACAAGAGGCACATGTCCCCAACCAAATCCATTTTTGGGACTTAATTTTTTATTTTCCTTTTTTCTTGAGTCCATTCCTTTTGTGTTCTTATGAAGTATGATCCTTCATCAATAGTCTATATATAAAATATCATAAGGGTCATCATGCTAAAAAATATTGCTTTCTTTGTGTTCCCTTCTCATGTCTTCATATTGTTCTCCTAAATAAAAATATGAAAATTGGCCAAGAATGGATAAAGTAGTCAATGTTTTAATATGAACTAGGAAAAATTGGTTCCTAGTTCCCATGGAATGCTCGACAAAGGGTTCCCATGTCCCTTTTAAGCCCAAACAACATGTAAAATAAACCATGATGCGTAGGGAGAAAGGAGTAACTACTTATGAGGATTTTTGAAGGTGATAGGATATGTCTTGATAGGGGCCAAAGTCCCATAGGATAAAGTTTTGTGAAAGTTTTCAAGGTATCAAGATATATCTAGATCTAGGGTTATGTACTGCAAGGCCTAGTGTAGGCCACTTTCCTACATTGTCCTATTGAAAGTTGAAGTTTTGTGAATATCTAAGTGGTGATCATTTCTTCACATATCCTAATGTTAGCCATTATCTTGCAACATCCTAATGGAGGTCTAATGTTTATAATTTCCAAGGGGATAAGAAGGAAAATAAGAATAAGAATGAAAAGAAAGTATTGACAAAGGAAGAGTGGTCCCACAAATCTTTTTTTATAGCATGTGAAGTGTTGCCAAAGGATAAGTGTTATGTGCATATTTTACACTCACCCACTGACTAAAAAATATGGTGTATTTTCTTCCAATGACCAAAATTAATTGCAAATTCCTCCCATCCTTTCATCTACAAAATTCATTCTAGGTGAGAGAAAACATGATTTGTTCATTTGAATGTGCTACAGTGAGAAATAACTAGGGTTAATGCCTTGCTATTGTTACATGTGACTTTGAGTCATTTTTCAAAGAGGTTGGTTCTATTGGTGACAACTAGAGGTTATATGAGTGCAAGGATTTATCTAGGGTTTCAACCACACCATTTCTAGTTGCAGAAGGGTAGTGAATCCATGAGGCATGCAAAGGATAAAGTATATCAATATTATATAAAGGATGTCTCCATGTTGTTTGTATTTATCATGGAAAATATTCACTGCTATTCAATATTTCTCTTGTCATCATTGCTGCCATGAATGCAATGTATATTTACAATGTGACAATAGTTTAAAATTTTATAAGTATTCTAATAATCATTTTTTTTATCACATATGGATTTATGTAGTTCATAAGGATTAATAAGCATGATCTTAGTGTAATTCTTCTAATTTGATATGTGCCCAGATCAAATGTTCTATGTCTTTGTTGTTTTCTTTTCTGTTATATGTGATTTTGTAGCCCAATGAATAAGGCATTGGTATCTAGTCCACCTCACCAATATCATAACATAAAAACTTTAAATTAGTAGTGTAGGAGTAGGAGTAGCTTCTATGCATTCATAGCCTTGAAATATAGCCAAGAATCTATCTTTAGTGAGCTTCCAATAAATCTATCTTCAGTGAGCTTCAAAACATATAAACATTAAATCAATAGTGTAGGAGTAGGAGTAGCTTATATGCATTCATAGCCTTGAAATATAGCCAAGGATCTATCTTCAGTGAGCTTCAAATAAATCTATCTTTAGTGAGCTTCAAACCATAAAAAAATTAAATCAGTAGTGTAGGAGTAGGAGTAGATTCTATGCATTCATAGCCTTGAAATATAGCCAAGGATCTATCTTCAGTGAGCTTCAAATAAATCTATCTCATGTGGGCTATTCTTGCACATTTATATTAGATATATAGGGGTTTAAAGATAATTATTTTTACTTGATTTATTGATGATATTTGGGGCCAAGTAGGCAGGTTGGGTTTGGCTATCATTTACTTCATTATTTTTTGTTATATTAATTTTAATACCTATTCTGGTATACCCTTGAGAATACCCTATCGAGTCTAATATGATCTTGAAGCATAAGAGATAAAACTTGTTCTTGTTAAGTTGGCCTTCAACCCTCCATGGTCTAATGATGAATTTATTTCACTTGCACGATGATAACCTTGACCTTGTGAGTTAGATTTGGTTCTAGGAAGTGAAACAACAATTTTTGGACACAACATAAGTGGTAGCAAAAAAATTGTAAGAAGATTTTGAAATTTTAAAAAAAGATCACATTAAGTTTTTACAAGAATACAACTAGGTGAAATAACTAATCCTCCTCCCCAAATAATATTTTTTGTGCATGGTGTTGGCCTCCTACAATGATTTAACAACTAAGCCCTTACAACTATGATTCAAAGATTGGACATCTAACCTGAATAGCTATCTCAATCATCATGAAGGTGCATTTAACTTGTCAACCCAGGGACGTAAACTTGAAATGGGTCAGCACAGTATGTGCACTAGGAATCTAAAGTAGCTATATTCATCCTACAACTAAGAAAGACACAGTACTGAAAGTAAATTGCTTGGAAGGAAATAACATAAGTGTTGAGCATCAACCAATAACTATACTAAGCTGAAATGCATGACATAAATGAAAATATGAGCGAACAAACAAGAAACTACTATGTCTACTTTGGCTGCTAGAATAGTCACAAAATGGAATTCTAGTGGCTGCAAGAATAGACAGTGCCAGATTCTTAACTAATTACTGAACAAAAAATAATAAATAAGCTAAAGGATGAAATACTCACCAAGTGGGCCCCCTTGGATGAGTATCCCTTAAAATAAATGTAAACTCAGATGCACAAACTTATAACTTCATTTTATTCATTGGAAAACATGAGTACAATCGAGCAACATGACTGTATTACTGAAAAACTAAGAATGTGAATTCATCATCAGATTAAGCAACCTCATGAGAAGGAGAATCTGAGTCTTATTTATAGGAAAAGAAGCTACTAACTAATCACCTAGCAAGGCAGTCAATTCTCATAGATCAGGAGGATGCCACTTTAGGGAAAGCATAAAAAGTGGAGAGGCGGTTACGCATGCACAAAATTTGGTCAAGAATGTTTGCCTTGACACAAATCTAGCACAATAGTAACGCCTATATTCACTCAATAGACAATTAAGACCATTTACAAGGTGATTACAATTTCGATTTGAATGAGGAATCTCCTGTCATCGAGAGTCTTCCCTCTTTGAATGATCACCTTGTTGACCGTTATGACAAATGACCAACTGGCAGAATATTCCTCAATTGCAGGCCTCTAATTATATCTGCATGACAATGTTAGTACGTACAACAACTACATATCTATAACTATCTTAAAGTGGCATTCATTAATCCACATGTTAAATATAGCATGTTAATGTCATTTAAAGGTTATGACAATAAGCTTATGCCCAATGTCCATGGTTTTGAGGAAATATCATAAAAAGGTCAACATCTAAGCATCAAAGTCTATGACAACTGCAGCAAATGGATAATAAACTCTATTAAAATTGAACCATAAACTAGACTCATCACTCCCTCCAACCTAAGGTTTTGTTGGTTCTCCAGTAGAGGATGAGTTATACTTTTGCTTGGTCAATGCCCTAAAATTTTCAATTGCCAGCTGTCCTACATCAGTTCTTGTTGTGCGTGAATTATGGTTCTAATAGAACCCTTGTTATCTGTCCACCTTGATCCATCTTTGTCTCTCTACAGCTATATTATACTGGTAATACTTGAAATTTGGCATAGGCCACAATATGATAGGTGGCTAAAAAGTCAGTGGAAGACAAAATTGTCCCTTTGTCCTTCCAATCTGTATATATCTATCAACTCTCTTAAGTACTGCAACATAGTTCTGCATAGAATGAGGCTCAACTTGTTTCAATTCATCAGTTAGGTTGTTCCACCTTTGTGACAGGTATCCCATTACAAATTCCCCTGTGGTTTTTGCTACCTCATATTCTTTATAAATTGCTTCTCTCTCAAACAGGATCCTATTGCCATAGCTTGGTCGGTAAAGAATTTTGTGCCAATCCTTGAAAATATCTCTTGGATTTCTAGATTCAACCTTGATGGACAAGGGAGTGTTGGATTCAATTTTCCTATAAGTCCTAAACTGTTTTCCCCAACTGATTTCATTATGTATCCAGGACATAAATTCCCTTGATTGGACATCTCCAACATACAATAGTGGATTCCGATCATGGTCTTGGGTCACAACATAATTATGCAAATAGAATTCACACAACAAATTCTTCATTTTAGGAGGAGCAATCCGATAAGCATTGAAAAATTCAAGAGTCTCAATGGAAGGATTCAAACATGAAGCAATCCTTGCTAGCTTGAAAGAAAGATGCTTCTCCTTCAAATACAAAGCATAGACCCTTGGAGGAGTCCTGCACTCTAAGATTTGAGGTACTAAGGCTGCCATATTATCCACATTTTCCTTTAAAGTAGCAATTTCTTTACTCTTATCTTCAATCTCTTCATCTCTCTTTTGAATTTCCCTCTTTAGCCTGCGTTTCTCCTCTTTCCATTTTTCTCCCTTCCTTTGCTCTTCTTTCCATAAGTTCATGGCTACCATGTGCATTGAAAAATCAGAGGGCTTATGTATTCCCACCAAAAAAATTCCTGGCACTTTTGCTTGCTCTTCGTATAGCTCCAGCTGCAGGGATTCTATTTGTTCAGCCAATTTTGGTTGTAGGGGTGTTGATTGTTCTCCCAGTTCTAGTTGTAGGGCCTCTTTTTCTTGCTCTTGCTCTTGCTACATGAACTCCTGATTTTCCTCATACTCTTAGCTTTCAACTTGTTTTGCGATGTCAACAAGATCTGTCAGCGTTATGTTTGTTGCTTCCTCAAATATGTCCTTTTCCTCGACATTCACCTACCCCATTGGAGATTTTGTATCCTCCCATGATGTTTCTCTAGGATTAGGTATTCCCTCCAGAGATACACCAAAGGCTGGACCAATTGGTCTTGATTTTATAGGAGGGCTTTCATGTTTTTCTTTTGCTTCAGGAAGAACAGTGTTAGCATTCCGTTTCTTAGAGCTTGGCACTTCTTTTTTTTTCCGTTTGCTTTTTAGATTTTCCCTTCCTTATTTCTACCTCCTTCTATGCCCTAGTTCTCATTAGGATGCCAAGAGGAACATCATCATCAAAATCTGGAGAGTAACTTTCTTTGTCTGAATAATCTGCCTCAGAAGAACTAATCTCTATGGTTTGTTTGGCTGTAGGAGGGTTTACACTAGGGCTTGCACCAAAATTTGAGGCTCCAAGAGTAGCTCCAACATTGCTCATTCTCCTACTAACCCTACAAGGTTGAGGCAAAACCCTAGGTCGCAAATGCTCTGGTATAATTCAATCAATATTCAAGAATTCTTCCCAAGTCATATCAGACACATCATGTAGAGACTTCTCAACTATTAATTTGATCAGACAATGGTGGGAAATATAATTATCCCTACCTTTTTGGGTCTTGACCGCCATGATTGAAAGAAGGTGGTATAGCACGTTTGGCACATTCATTCTTCTCCCATGCCTCATGTGATTTAGGAGTTTTAAGTGCATATAATGTAGATTCGACTGATGAACTTCACAGGTAATGTACTTCACAACATAAAAAACTACTTGCTTCTATAGCTCAGATAGAGAGGTTCTCTTCACACCTTGTTTGTCCACACTCAATGGAGGGTCACCAGGTTCTGTAAATTCAGCCCTAGCTGACTTGACATCTCTGGTAGTAGGGTAATGTTCATTGTCGACAGACAACCCTTTAAATTTTGCAATCCTCTCTTCAGTGGCTATGACCTCCAACCCTTTTACCATGACCTTTTCTTCAAACAATGTTTGGGAAAATTCCAACACAATGTCTTCATTAAAACCATTCAGCTTTAGGAAATAATCTAACCATCCACAATTTTTGAACTCGGCCTGGCAAGGTGCATCTTGCAGTAATACATCATGAACCGTGGGTTAATTTCAAATTAACCCACCTCCCATTGTTCAATTGTCTACAATCAATTGCTCTGCAAAGTTTCCCTTCCTACAATATTCATTTGAAAACTAAACTTCTCCTTCCTGCAATGCTGCTAAATTTCCAACACCAATGTCGTCTGAATTTCACCTTTTGGCTTAATATTATGGCACAAGCAATAAAGGCAGTAAAGGAGTAATAAATGAAGGCTATGATCAAGAAAAATGGCGGCGATTGATGTCGTTTCACACATGCGAGTTGTCATCTCATTCAGAATTCAAATTGGCTCAATAATTTAAACTTTGCTGACATGAACCAATATGGATAGACACATGGACATGGTATTCACACCTTCCCAAACCTAAATTTGCACATGTATCCTCACATGCGAGGCGGTAATGACAATTTGACAGGGGTAGGGAATAATTACATGCTATGGAAAACATCCATACTAATGTACAACAATTAAATGAATATACTAAAAGACAATTAAGATATAACAAATTGATGCACACGTACCTGAATTCATGGAATATTTTTTGCAAAGTTTATGAAGAAAGTACCGGTCACTTTTAAGAAATCAGTTGACCAATTAATGAAAGTGGAGTGGAATGAGGTGAAATGGAATGAAGTGAAATGATGGCGGTGTGATGGAATAGAGAGAAAGGTGGAGATGGATGGGCGGATGGGTGAAGAAGTGAAGTCTTTATTATGAAAATTTAAATACCTTATTTAGCTAGAAGGAGGGACACTAGGTTCGCTTCCTTCGGATGTAGGAAGTTTGGGTGTTGCATGCTAAGTGAATTGTTGCAAGAATTCCTCCTTGGAAGTTGGCTTGTGATAAAACCTGAGGCGATGACCATTGACAAGCAACTTAAATCTGATAGGGTCAATGGTAGTGAGCTAAAAAACTCCATTGGAAAATACTTCAACAACCTCATATGGTCCTAGCTACATTTCCTGCAATTTTCCTGCATTGTCTTGATACCTTGAGTCATAGAGTAGTGTCGAGTCACCTAGCTGGAATTTCTTATCCTTTATAAAATTTTCATGCCACTTTATTCTTTGATTTTGCACTACCTCTGTGTGATGCAAGGCTGCCTTCCTCATCTCATCCAAAGCATTAAGCTGCATGATTCTGTCCCTTTGTGCTAGAGATATCCATCCCCAGGTCTACTGTAGTCCTAAGAGTCTTATGCTCAAATTCAATGGGCATCATAGCTATCTTTCCATACAACAACTCAAATGGAGTGAATCCTGTAGTTTTTTTTCCAAGTTATGTAGGCCCAAACAAATTCTGGAAGCCTGCTTGCCCAATCTTTTCTATGGATAGCCACTGTTTTGGTCAGAATGGCTTCAATTTCTCTGTTGGTCACCTCAAATTGGCCATTGGCCTGAGGGTGATAAGGAGTAGACTTCCTATGCTTAAGAGTCTTATGCTAAAATTCCCCGAGTCTATTGCATTCCTAAGAGTCTTATGCTCAAATTCAATGGGCATCATAGTTGTCTTTCCATACAACAACTCAAATGGAGTGAATCCTATAGTTGTTTTCCAAGTAGTTCTGTAGGCCCAAACAACTTCTGGAAGCCTACTTGCCCAATCCTTTCAATGGATAGCCATTGTTTTGGTCAGAATGGATTCAATTTCTCTGTTGGTCACCTCAACTTGGCCATTGGCCTGAGGGTGATAAGGAGTAGACTTCCTGTGCCTAATGTTGTACTTATTGACCAATGCTGTAACAAGGGTTGAAGTGAATTGAGCCCCTTGATCAGTTACTATCTCTCTTGGAACTCCATACCATGTGAAATTTTCCTCATAAAGAAATTCTACAACCTTATTATCTCTTGCATGCTTCATGGCCTTAACTTCTACCCACTTGGTTACATAATTAGTGCATACCAAGATATAAGATTTACACTTTGATGGAGGATCAATGGGTCCTACAAAATCCAATCCCCACTTATCAAATGGAGTGATTACTACCTGGGGGTAAAGTGGCATCTCATCAGATTTGGTTGACCGACCCATCCTCTGGCATCTGTCACATTTCCTTGTATATCTCCCTGCATCCTTGTGGAGTGTGGGCCAGTAATATCCTGTGTTCATTCATTATTGTCCTCATGGCTACAAAATGCCCTCCACAGGACTCATTGTGACATGCATGCAAAATATCATATGTCTCATCTTCCCTCACACATCTCCTCATGACATGGTCTGGTCCAGTGTGGAACAAACATCCAACAATCCATGAGAAAGGAAAATATTTTTCAATGAGCACCCTCTTCTCTTTTGGAGAGAAGTGAGGAGGAACTCTCCCTGTGACCAGATAATTAGCTATGTCACCATACCAGGGTGTCTGCACACTGATGGAAAATAAATTCTCATCAGTGAAAGAGTCATCTATGACTTGATTTTTTGGACTCAAGGGAACAATGAATCAATGTCCATCAATATTTAAACTCCATCAATCTAAAACTTGAAACCATTTCATCATTGCATTAAAGAAAAGATGTATGCATTCAAAGTAAACATTCATAACACCATGACACACAGATTTTTGCATGGAAACCCTATTAGGGGAAAAACCACGATGGAGGTTAATCTACAATTTGAGTACTCAAATATAATTGTATACAAAAGGGAATGAACTTGCATTCAGGCACACTGCCTAGAGCTCACTGCTCAAGAGAAAGGCTTACTGCCATACAAAATTTAGATTAAAACCATCTAAAGGGTGAACTGAGATAGTAGCATCAACTTATGCCAGGTGACAGTTCCGGTGAAGCTCATAGATCTGATTCTGGATCTTCTTTCTGACTTTGCACTTCACTCTGCCCTATTCTACTCTTTTTTATTCTTCGCATCACTTATGATCAAATTCACACTACTGCATTGTTGGATCTTTCAATTTTCACTTCTCCACACACACCCTTATGTTCGCATACATAAATGACAAAAACCAACCTCTTATATATTTCCGCAATCAAGGATTCATTCATCCATCAGTCGACTATATAAAATATTAAGTTACTTTTAACTTGTCAGCCGGATCCACTACTAAATCTTTATGTGCATCCTCCAAAATTGGCTAAGATGAAGAGAGGACCCAAATAACACTTAATCAAACATGAAGACTTATAATTAATTACATCTTATGCATCCACAATTTTTATCCTTGTCGGGTCATCCTTCGATCATAGATAATCAACAAATTAGTGCACCGTATCTTCTAGATCACGTACCAGTGAGGGCGCATCAAAACCAAGATACTACAAACATCAACAGACCTTCCTCAGAGATCCACAACCCAAAATATCTATCTGGTAGGGTGTTTAGATAAAATATTATGCCTGTTAATCAGATGCCATGTTCTTTACTCTATTATGTCGGTAGGAACCAAAATTATACTTAAGTTACATGACTTGGGTTGCCATCAATGACAACACTTACAAGCCAATCTCCCCAACCATATGCCAACAATCTCCGCCTTTGGAATTGATGGAAACAAAGTGAAAAATGACTAAGTGTCAGAATCATTAAAGGTACACTGCCAAAAAATTTACTGCACTTACTCCCCTTGAGATTTATAAGGTATTCTCTCCTCCTATACTACTTTCTTTTCCTTCTATATGGGGCATTTTTCATTGCATTCTCTCTCCCTTTGACATCAATGACAAAGCATGGATGCCATATGCCAAAAACATGACAAAAAGAGACAAAACATGTGTTCAAAATCTTCAAGGCTTCATAAATTTAACACATATATGCTTATAGTACTCCTCCTTTGATCAAAATTGCAAAAACTTGAAGACAATTAACTGCTAACTTTAGAAGATTATCTTATGGTTTTTCTTTACTTTCAACAGGAACTTCTTCCAACCATCAACTGTAATTCCACTAATAATGATCAAACTATTATTCTTGGAAGTCTTGTTAATGATCTCAATGAGAGATTCAGGAATTGTAATTGCTTCTTCCAATTTCTCACCATTCTTCAGTATTTAAACCATTTGCTCTAGCCTGCATTCAATAAGATCCTTTACCTTCCAAAAAGTGTCCACAAAAAAATTCTTGGAGAGTTTAATTTTTGTTTGTTCTGACTGTAGCTCCTGGATTGTTTTCCCAATGATGCCATCTAGATCCTAAGATATGTCAAAGATTTTTCCAATGTCATTCAATTCTCCTTCAATTTGATCCAACTTCTCCTTGTAATTGTTGACTACATGGAGCCAACAGATGCAATAGTTGTAGATGCCCGTGGCTAAGTTAATGCATATCCTCAATTCATTCATTTTATTTTTCAACTTGGAAAGGGATAATCTGAATTGTTCCTTCAGGTGAGAGACAACTTCACCTTCTTCTTTGCCTTTGTCCTTAGATCCCATTGATTCTTTGCTGCACTCAATCATTTCTTTAGGTAGAATGTCCTTTAGACTTTCCAATTTTATCTTACAGTGCTCAACATAAGCATTTAGAACTTCTAGAATCAAGTACTGATCGTATGATGGTCTGACTGACCATAATCTTGCAATTTTCTGTATGCCACCTACATCTTGAATAAGCTACTGTATCTTTTCTTTTGTCAGACCTTCTTCTTCCTCACTACCTTTTTATTGACCGGATTCATTTTCTAGTGGATTCTTAGGTTCTTCATTAGATTCTTCATCTGGAATGTCCATAATTTCCTTTCCTTTTCCCTTAATCCTGGGAACTTTGCTTTCCGGAGGGTTGTATTCAATAATTTCTTGTCCTCTTTTCTGTCCTCTATCAGTGCTACCGGAAGAGGAACCAAATTCCATTGATCTTACCGAAGGGGAAATATTGACTGATCCACACTTTACAAGCACATTCTTACATAAATTTTCAAATTCCAAATCCTAGTTTGTTAAGTTCTTAGAATAAGAGTACATCTGATTGCATACCTATTTGTTTGATTTCCATACTACATTGTCGATTTTTGGCAACCAATTCAGAAAATACATTACGAAACATATAATTAAAGTGCAAAACCTGAATGGATAGCTTGACTCCTTTGTTAGTTGAAAATTCTCCATAATCTGATCCTTTAACAACCCACATAGGTCAAAGTCCTAACCATCAATTATCATTTTGTGAGCAATGTATACTGGGCCAACCGATGTAGCTCCTTCTCGATTTCTGTAGAAGATTTTAAATGTTATCCTGTGTGCAATGTAATTCATAACAAGATTCTTGATTGTTGCAATCATCAGGGCTCTTTGATCTCCGATTATTCTGGTTAGGGTTTCAACCTCTTTGTTCTAGATAGATTTCTTCCTAGGAACATCTCCGACTTTGCAAAAACCAGTTAAGTTCTTAATTACCTCTTTTGAAATGATGTACTGTTTTTCCAAAGTTAAAACATCACCATGTAATATGCTTCATATGAATTTCATGAATTTCACATTCTCAAAGTACGAAAACTCACTCCACATATCCAAATTTCCATGCTTGGCTTCGCTCAATTGCTTTAATTCATCAGGGAGCAACAAATTCCTCATAGACCTAATCTTTGCACTATTATATTCATCTAGAGTGATTGAGGCTTTGATTTTTTCCATTTTTCCTTTTCATGTTTAGGGTTCGCAATCACACACTAAATTGTATGAAGAATTTGAGAACAATGTGAAATACCTAATAGATTTCAAGATTTGCCGATGAAATCAAGTTTACTGCTTCGTAATCTGCCTATCGAGTGCTCTCCTTCTTCTCTTCTTCAATGCAAAGTGACAAATGACGGCTCCAAATTGACTTTTATAGCTTCCACATGTGCAATAAATGAATTTTCCCTAAGTTTTTCGCAGACTGTTTTCCCAAACGACGACAAAAAAATCTTCTGTGGACCTATGAATTGTCTGAGTTCTTTTAGCTAAAGTTATCCAAAACTTCTGTATACCGTCAGTACACCTTCTTGACTATTCTCTATGTTTTGGTACCATCCATAGATATGGGAGGAAATATTTTCTTGTAAAACTCCCCCTAGACCAGTGGCCTGAAATAAATTATCAGAAGAGTTACTGGAAGCAGGTTCCGATACATAACCATTTCCAGTATCAAAATCATTTTTCCTTACCCATGTCTTCTTCATCTAATCTTTGATTTCATCCGTAGTTAAATTTTGTTTCCCTTTATCATTTTTCTCTGCATTTTTTCCTATGTATACCAGACCTCTTTTGTCTACATTTTTGTTTCTGCTGAATCTTGCAATATGACCATACTTGTTGCAGTTGTAACACACAATGTTTCCGTGTCCTGACCAATCATTCCAATGGCTTCTTCTAGATCTACATCAATTAGCAATATGCCCAAATTTCCCACATGTATAGCACTCAACGTTTCTTCTATCAATAGAGTGACTTGACATATTTTTGCATTCAATTGATTTATGACTAGGATTTTTGCAATTGAAACACTGACCAAAAAATTATGAAACTTTTGACCTCAAATTACTTCTACACTGAGCAACCATATGACCAAACTTATTATAGGAAAAACAATACCCATTAAAATTTTGTGCATTAGGTTGTCTTACCGGATACCTTCCATTTCTGTTCTATTAGAAATTCTTTTGTCTTGATTTGGAAATTTCTCCCATTTCATATCCAAACCTCTCTTATCATTTCCACTCTTCTGTCCTTGAGTCAGCTCATCAAGCTTTACTGAACTAATCTTAAACTTTTCTTTTTATTCATTTGCAATGACAAGATCATTCCTAAGAGTATTAATCTGCTTACTAAGTTCTTCTTCATTGTTTTTGGTTATTTTTAATTCACTTTCCAACTGAATGAATTCCCCATTTGTTCTTCAACATTCATCAGATTTCTCTTTCAGGTTCTAAGCAATATTTTCCTCATTTTTCTTCCTTTCTTCTATCTCCTTAGTCATCTTCATCATCATACATTCCATCTCATGTTTTAGGTTTGTATTATCTCTAGCAAGCTTTTCACCTTCTTTGGTTATCTCCTTCAAGGTTTGATTCCGGTGAGCATCGTCCATGTCTTCGTTCTCATTTTGATGTATTTGATCACAAAGATATTTTCTCTTCACTCTAGATTTAACTATTTGATCCTTCAATGTATGGATGAATTTCTCAGCATCTCTAAGATTTGATTTCAATTCTTGAACTTTTGCTTTAGAATGATCAAGGTCATAAAGTGCCACCAGAAGCTGTCGTTGAAAACTACCAGAGTCCATCACATTCCAAGATCCACCTCAAGCTACAAAACTTCTTCAGAGGAACTAGCTCTGATACCAATTGTTGGACTCCAGGGAACACTGAGAGGGGGGGGGAATGAATCAATGTTCTACAACTATGAACTTTATTAATCTCATAATTAAACCATTTCAACATCAAACCAAAGAAAGATG